>CM035410.1:204493659-204648659 GCA_020310875.1 Ceratopteris richardii
AGATCTCCTTCTTGTAAGTCCTTCTCTTTAATATGAACATCATAATAAGCTTTTTGCCTTTTCTTGTCTGCATATATGCTCATAATTGCTTGAAGTCTAGAGGCTCCTAGTTTTTCCAGTTCCGTCACTCTCTCAGATAACTCATGTCCAGTCCACTTGTATTGACTACCTACCCTTAGTGTTGGAATAAGGAATTCTATAGGCAGAACTGCATTTTGTCCATATACCAGGTTAAATGGTGTGGTTCCTAGTGCAGTTTTGTATGCCACTCTATAGGCCCATAGGACATGATTAAGTTGTAAATCCCAATCATTTTTATTTGTGTTTACCAATTTTGACAATACAGTGCAAAGTACTTTATTATTACTTTCTGCTAATCCATTAGCTTGTGGGTGATATGGGGCTGACTTTCTATGACTGATCATGAAATACTCACTTATGTTCTCTATGATTTGGTTCAAAAAATGAGTTCCCCTATCACTTACTAATTCAATTGGTAATCCAAATCTGCTAATGATATTTTCATAGAGAAATCTAGCAGTGGTCTGAGCATCATTCCTTTTTGTAGCCTTGGCCTCTGCCCATTTAGTCAGGTAATCAGTGGCTACTAGTATGTATTCAGCATGGGACTGTTTTGCTGGAGGATGTATGGGTCCAATGAAATCCAACCCCCATTTACTAAATGCTCTTGCTGAAATCAGTGGCACTAGTGGCATATTGTCTCTTTTATTTGGTTGACTCACCCTCTGACAAATGTCACATCTTTTCACATATGTTCTTGCATCAGGAAATAGAGTTGGCCACCAATAACGAGAGTATAATATGAGTTTGGCAGTCCTATCACTTGAAAAATGTCCCCTTGCCACTCCAGAATGTGCCATTTCTAGTATTTCCACATATTTATCTTCAAGAACACAAATTCTTAGATATCCATCCATCCCTTTTTTGTATAATTGTTCTCCTATCAATTGATATTCTTCAGAAGTCATTTGTAGATTCTTTGAGTCTGCACTATCTCTTTCTGGCTTTCCTTTATTATTTCTTTTCAACTCCTCAATTATGTTTGCACTCCAATCTGGATTTTTCTGAAACCAGTATAAGGTTATAACTTCTGAATTTCTCAAGGATTGGCATTTCCAGCAGTTGGAAATATACTTTTTTACATCTTGAATCTTATTAGGCCAATGTACTCCCATCCTATTGAGATTACTTAGGGTGACTATCATGGAAGCATGAGTACAAGGGTTCCAATAGTGAGCTCTCCTCAGATATTCTTGCTCCTCCTCTTCTGGAATACAATATTCTAATATGCCTATATGATTGAGATGATACAAATGACCAGCCATCAGCATAAAATTTCTACTTTGTAATACCATATGTGTGTTGTTTCCAAATGTTCTACAGGGTCCTATGGTTAGCAACGGTACTAAATTCATGGCCCATTCACGAATACTTTCTACTTTGAACAAATATGTATCTGGCAAGTCATCATCTAAAGGTGAACTAGACTCTTTGGCCTGGATTCTGGACAAATGGTCTACTCTCAAATGATTATTTCCTTGTCTGACCACTACCTCAAACTCAAACTCCATCAGTAGAAGAAACCACCTGACTATCCTTCCAGTGTGACAAGGTTTGTTTACTAAGTAGAGTAAAGCTTGGTGATCCACAAAAAATTTAAACTTGTTGGCCAAAAGGTAATGTCTATATTTTTTCACAGCAAATATCATTCCCAAACCTTCCCTCTCAGTGGTTGTGTAATTTTTCTCTGCTGAATTCAGTTGCCTACTAGCATAAGCAACAGGGAAGTCTAATTTGCTCCGTTCTATTGGTTGTGCTAACACACATCCCAAAGCATAATCTAAAGCATCCACATGGACATGGAAAATTTTATCCCACTATGGTGTTTTTAGAATTGGTGCTATTACCAAACAAGTTTTTAGAGTCTCAAAAGCTTGGTCACACTCTTTGGTCCACTCAAATTTTGTAATTAAAGCATACAAAGGTTTTGCTATGTCAGCAAACTTGTGTACAAATTTTCTATAATACCTGCAATGTCCCATGAAAGTTTGAAGTTCCTTTACATTTGTTGGCTTTAGAAGTTCCATTATGGCCTTAATTTTCCTTTCATCAGTTGAAATTCCATTTTTGGAGACTATGTGACCTAACATTCTCCCTTGTCTTACAAAGAACACACACTTCTCTGGATTTAAACATACTCTGTATGTTCTACATTTCCTGAATATATTTTCTAAATCTTCCAAATGATCCTCTCTTTTTAATGAAAAAGTACAAAGATCATCCACATAAATTTCCATTATATTCCTCAAGAATTCTTTGAAGCTATGACACATCAATTTTTGAAAAGTTTCTCGGGCATTAGTTAACCCAAAGGGCATAACCCTAAAAGCATAAATTCCCCATTCTGTGGAAAAGGTAGTTTTATGTTGGTCTTCTAATGCTATGGGTACGTGATTGTATCCTGAAAAACCATCCAAAAAACTATAGACCTCCTTCCCTGCAACTCTTTCTAAAAGATGGTCTGTTATAGGCAATGGGTATCTATCTCTTATAGTTGCAGCATTCACTTTTCTCAAGTTAATGCATACCCTAAGTTTCCCATTCTTTTTTGGTACTACAACTATAGGAGATATCCATTCTGTATACTCAATCTCATAGATGAAATTGGCAGCCAGCACCTTGTCAATTTCTTCCTTTATTTTGGCAGAGTATTTATCATTGAATGTGTAATGTCTTTGTTTGCTAGGCTTTGCATAACGTGTAATAAGAATCTTATGCTCATAGATTTTAGGGTCAATTCCTTTCAAATCCTTGTAGTTGTAAGCAAACACATCCCTATAGTTTATGGCCAAATTTCTTAATGTTTCCTCCTCTTGATTTGTCATTTCATAAGCTATTACAATATGTCTTTCTTCCCCCTCTTCCTGGGTGATCATTACCTTCTTAGTTTGTTCCTCATTGTCATATGCCTCCCCTCTTTTCTTTTCTCTCTTTGGTTTCATTTTTAGAAGTAGTCTGTCTTCTACTTCATAAGTCTTGAAATTTGCAGGTACATCAAACTGTTGATCCTTGTTTGTCATTTTCTCATTTTTTTCATCCTCTTGGTCTTTTTCTATTTCCTTGTGTTTGTTTTTTCTATATTTGCCTGAGATTTTATCTTTTATTGCATCTGTAGCTTTTACCTCTTCCAAATATTGTGTTTTACCATTTTTCAATATCATTTCTTCTTCTTGGTCCTCTTCTGTTTTTGATACTTTTATCATTTGTATTCCTATGTGAAAGACATCATATCCTTCTTCATTTTGGAATTTCACTCCCACATACTCATCATTGGCTAGATCCATGGTAGCCAAAATCTGGTTCCAACCATAAGGCTCAAATTCTTCATCTTTGAATTTTTGTGGTATATAGCTCTCATCCTGTAATTTTCTCCCTTCTACACAATCTTCTTTTCTTAATCTTCTTTTTCTATTTGTAAGGTTTCTTATCACATTGCACTTACATATTGATGATTCTGTTTCATTCTGATCTTCAATCTCTGATTCTTCACTTAAATCTTGATTTTGATGTATTTTGAACCATTCTTGAGGGGACATGTCACAATATTGACCATTTCTTAGATTCACTCTGGTTATCCTTCCTTTGCTCTGAAGATATAGGCAATCATTACCCCAATCTTGCACAATTTGCATTTGTCTCACAAATGGTCTTCCTAGGATGATTTCATATGAAGTGGATTGTGGAAATTCAATTATGGCAAAAGTATGCTCTATTTCTATTCCACATATTTCCACAATCACCTTTTCCCATATTCCTAGGGGTTTTTCTATGTGTCCATCTGCAAGTTGTAATCTCATTTTAGTGGGTATTAATTCATTTTTTCCCCATCTTTCCAAAGTTTGTTTAGTCATGATGGCCACACCTGATCCACTATCCAATATAGCTTTGGCATGATTTTTACCAAATTGTATTCTTAGAGTTGAGTTTCCTTCTTCTCCTTCACAATATCCTCCTATTTTATCAATAGGAATGTACAACAACTCCTCCAATTCTTGTTGCTGTGGATCAAAATTCTCTGGTTTTGCTTCCCGCTTTTTCATATTGTGTTGCAAGTGAGGATTTTGTTTTACCAATTCTTCCATTGTGGTGTGGTATAAAATTGTACATTGCTTGTCTATATTGATTTGGAAGGTTATTTGTACATTCTCTTCCAGATCAAGAGTTTTCCTTGTTTCTGTTGCATTTGCTTCCCCAACTGTTGTTGGACAATTGTCAGGTTCCCTCATTTTAAGTTGTGTTTCTTGTATGATTTGTTTGCATCTTTGCATTCTTTCATGCTCTAAATCTGGCATAGGGTAAGCCATTACATGGTCTGTGGGATTTGGTCCCTCTTGAATTCTTCCCTTATATGCTCTTATCAAAGTTTCCAAACTTTGTGAATTTTTTGCCTCTTGCTGAGTTGGTTTATTCTGAGGTTGACTATTGTTTGACTGTTCTATAATCTCTTCTTCCAAATTTTTTCCATTTCTCATTTTTTTCTCCCATCTCCCTTTTTGTCTATTTTTCTTTTCCTTTGGAAATGAATTCTTCTTTTGTTCCTTAGTTGTTTCTTGTTGTTTAGCTTGTGCTCTTGTTATAGCATTTACAGTTACTTGATCTTGGTCACTCAATTCTTCTTGCTCCATTATGTTGACTGTTTTTAATGGTATGTTATTAGATGTGTTCTGTTGTTTTTGAGGATTTCTTGGACAATCCTTTATTAGGTGTTCCCTGCCACAATCCTTGCAATAAGCTCCTTCTATCCTTAGTGTAGGAGGTTGTGGTCAGTCTCTAATGAAATGTTCCCCTCCACATCTATAACAAGTTATTTTTTGACTCCCTTTGAACTGAGGTTTCTGATTGGGCATGTAATTATTGGTTATGTACATGAATGTAGCTGTATCCATTTCAATTCCCATTTCCCAGGTCTAGGGCTTGCAGTTCTGGTTCTCTCAGCTCATATCCTTCCCACTCTTCTTGATATCCTTCATTCCAATGATAATCTTCTCTGTATGCTAATCTAGGTCTTGAGCTTTCTTCTTCTATTGGTGTGTATTTGATTGGTACCACATTTGTTGGTAATGGTGGTTGTTGCCCAAGTACAGGTCTTGGTTGTTCCACAAATCCAGATTCTCTTTGTAAATTATGTTGGTTCACATATTCTCTTTCCTTAATGGGTTGTTTATTGTAGAAGCATTCTTCTCTGGTATGATTTGTCCATTTTCTTTCCAATGTACAGTATTTGAGTGTTTTCCTATCTTGCAAATGTTGTAGTTTTTGATATGGACATTGTTGTACCAAATGATTTTCTCCACAGTTAGCATTTCTTATTTGTAGCTATCCTAGTGTTTATCAGGTTTGTCTTGGTGCTAACTTCTAGGGCTTTGGCAATTGCCTGTGCTAATTCTTCTGCTGGTGGGATTTTATCTTCATTTGTTCTTGGTTGATCAAATGCTAATAGATCTTGTCCCTAGTTATCCTCTAAGTCTATTGCTTCCTTAACACATGCTCCTAGGTCTGGGCACCTTCTATAATACACCAAGGTTCTTAATTGGGCACTTCTCAATCCCTCTATGAATAGAGATACTTGTCTTGCCATGGAGGTACTTCTTCTCTGGGACATCTGTCAATGTATTGCTTGAATCTCCTAGCTTCTCCTCTCTAACATTTTCATCTTTTTGCTGTTTAAAGCTATGTATCAAGGTAGCTGTGCTATGTTTTATTCTAGTTTTTGAGAATTCCCCTATGAAGGCTTCTAGGAAAGATTCAATATCCGGATACATTTCCTTTCTCAAGGGAATGAACCAAGATAGTACAGGTCCAGTTAGGGTTAGACCAAATGCTTCAAATTGCACTTTATAATCCTCAACTTCTTCTGCTCTAATTAATTTTCTAAATTGTGCAGCATGAGCATGAGGATGAGAATATCCTTCATATTGAGTCTTCATGCATTTGGCTACCTGATAGGGCCTAAGCATTCTTCCCTGATTCTGCCACTGATGTCTCCTTCTAAATGGAAAATCATTAAGTCCTTCTGCTTCTCTTTCAAAAGGGTTATTCTCCTACCTTGTTGTTGTTCATTATTATTGTGATTTTCATGTTGTCTTGGCAAGTCTGGTTGCCCTAGGTTTTGTTCCCAGGGTCTCTTATCTGCACATTGCCCTAAGTCATTGGAATTTTCTAGGTCCTGTGAGAAGATGTATACACATCCCTGTCTATCCTCATATCTGCCATCCTTGAATTGTGCTACTGTTGTTATATTCAGGGGAACTTCTAAGTTTCTCAATATAATGACAAACTTATGCATCCCAAAATGATATACATAGGTTCCAAACCTATTTGTATACATATATTTAAGAATATTTCTGTAATCACCAGTTTTAGAAGATTCATTGGTTTCATTTAAATTTTCCATATTATTTTCTTGCCCAAAATCTTTTTCTTGTAGTTCTCCTATCACTGGTTCTATCTCCTTCCTTCCTAGATCTTGTTTAGGAGGTGTGCACAATTTATTACTTTTCACGATTCCGTGGAGAGAATTGTGTTTTTCACGATTCTGTGGTGAGAATCGTGTTTTTTGATTCTGTGGAGAGAATCGTGTTTTTCACGATTCTGTGGTGAGAATCATGTTTTTTACGATTCTGTGGAGAGAATCATGTTTTTCACGATTCTGTGGTGAGAATCATGTTTTTCACGATTCTGTGGAGAGAATCGTGTTTTTCACGATTCTGTGGAGAGAATCGTGTTTTTCATGATTCTGTGGTGAGAATCGTGTCTTTCACGATTCTGTGGAGAGAATCGTGTTTTTCACGATTCTGTGGTGAGAATCGTGTCTTTCACGATTCTGTGGAGAGAATCGTGTTTTTCACGATTCTGTTCCCAGACAATCGTGATTGCTCACAATCGTTAGAAACACGATTTTCTTATGAAAATCGTGCTCTGGGAATCACGATTTTGTGTTTTATTTCAGAGAATTGCAATTTTGTGTTTGACTACAGAATCACGATTTTGTGTTTGACTACAGAATCGCGATTCTGTGCAGATTTGAAAATTTTTGAAGTTCTTAATTTTTAAGTTTTTATTTCTCCAAAAGAATCGCCTTGTTAAAATTTTAACATGCAATAAAAGAGTTTTAACAAAATTATTATTTTTTCTCAGCAAAACTCAAAATTCTAAAAGTCGCGATTCCATGATTTTACTAATTTCTGAGTTTTTTTATGTTCTAATCATCATATGAGAACTTGAAATAATGCAAAAATTTATTGGGAATTCCTTACCTTGCTTGCTTGATCAAAAAATATCCAAAAGCTTTATGGTTGCAGGAAATCGCGAATGTGTCCACTCTCTCTCTCTCTCTCCCTCACTTAAATGAGCTTTTTTCTAAGATTCTAGGGTTTTATAGACTTCTCACAATCGCGATTTTGTGCAATTTTCTCAGGATTTTCACATTTTACTTGTTCAATTTTTATTCTTCAACAATTTTATGGTTTTAATTCACAATTCCTAACTTTTCATCACAAGTCACTCCCTTTATCCCCCTGGTGAAAATCGCGATTCTGTACCTAATTTTCCATTTACTCACTTGATGCTCAATTCTCACTAATATTTTGAAATTTCATTTTCTTACTCACCCACTTTATGAAAATCTCTTACAACCTCTTACCTCAATACCCAAATGTTCAAAAAATAATTCAAATTCTTTTCCTTACAGAAAATCGCGATCCTGTGCAGAGAATCGTGTTTTTTCTGAACTTCCTGTTTTTGTAGTTTTTTTATTTTTCTTTCCACTTAGGCTTCTTCAAGATTCTTCACCAACTCAAAATCACTTGTCACCTGCAATTATACACCATCAAACTCATAAGAAACATATTTTTTTAGAAATTGAAATAGCAACTTTCACTCTATATTTTATTTTTTTTCTCAATTTTTCAGAATTCTTTTCCATTTTTTTCTCCACTTTCAACAACAATACTCCAGTCCAAATCTTTTTAGAAAAAATAAATTTGTTTGAATTTTTTGATGGATTTTATGAAGTTTTTTAGTATTTTACCCTAAATCAAGGTAAACACTTATTTTAGGGTTTTCTTGTTTAGAGGTCCATTGACCTTTGGTTTCCTGATTGGTTATACTCTTTTATACTTGCAATTTAATCATTTTATGAGCAAAGCTTCCCAAAGAAAAATGTGCTAAGAAGTGCAATTATCCATTCATGCAAAGATAAACTCAAACATTCTTCTTTTTAAGATGCAAATAAATCTTTTCTCAAGATTGTTGCTTTGCCTTTAGCTAAACAAATGGATCTTATCTATTTGCATATAGCTACTCTACTTGACTTTCCTCAATGCAATCATGCCATCTTTCCAAAGATCAACAATTTTGCTTGGTACTTGGTCAAAAAGCACTCTATAAATGCAAAGATAGTCACATTTTACCTTGTCCTCAACTATCTTGATTTAGTTTTTCTCACACCTGCACTTTACTTAAAAAATGATATGAGCAACCATCAATTTGCAAGAATTTCACCACTTCTTTATCTCAAAAGGCTATCTCTTGCTTTCTTTTCCCAAAAGACAAACAAAGAAACCTACCTTTTCATATTTCCTTTTCTTGATTATAGAGTATTACCTTTTCAATGTGTTCATGTAAGACAATAGTTACGCAATATAACACAGGAGCAATAGCAGAGAAGATAACAGATATAGGAGAATCTCAACAATTTTCTACTAGCAGCAAATACAAAGATGATGGCGTTGTCCACCCGTGCGCTCTCAAGGTAGAGCTTAAATGGTGATCTAGACAACTCTAGATAGGGAGATACAAGGTAGAGGTATGCTGGCTCAACTCAGTGTCTTAGGTAGTGCAGAAGTCATCTATATATAGGATCATGGGTGGCCTGCCATGGACGGCTATACATGGGCAGTAGAGCGTGGGTGGCCACCGCCCGCGTAATTGCCATACACGGCTTAGATTGGTTGAACCGACCTAACAAATATAAATGATTTCTGACTCCGACAGGGAATATTCCATGGAATATTCCCTTTACCGTCGCGCCGGGGGCGCCGCCCCCGGACCCCCACCAGGGGGCCCGCTGGCCCCCTTGGACCCCCCAGCCGGGGCTGCTCACCGTTGCCTCGGACCCCACAATTGGGGACCCTGGTAACTCCCTTTCCTTATAATACCTTACATGGTCCAATATGACCTTCATCCAACATTCAAGTTGGGATTCCCATCAATTGGGTAATGCATGCTTGGCTTCTCCTCATAAAGGGGGCCTTACAAAATGTGCATACAATCATGAGGGGTAGACATTGATCATATACTAACAGTTCAATACCATCATCAATGGAAGATCCAGAAAGGTCCAACTTCAATGAAGCTTTTGCTTTACTTCCCCGGCAACGGCGCCAAAAAATTTTGTTGTTACCCTTTGGAGTTGTCCTCTCCAATCATTTTAGCATAAAGAATCAACAATACATCTTACATTTGTCAATCCGGGAAGTATACTAAGACCACATCCCCTTCTAGATGATGGAATCCAAAGAATAAGAGAAATATGACTGAATTTCTGAGAAATAATGAAGATGAAGAGAATTTTCTAGGGTTTTGATTATCTTGAGCAATACTATATCATTTCCAATGATCTTGGTGCCTAAAGTGTGTTATTTTCTCAGCAGAACACAATTATGAAGTCAAATCTCAAAAATGATACCTGTAACCTTCAAACAAGACAATCGTGATTCTGTGAAAATTAACAATTTCCATCTCCAGCTCTATTCTTCAGCACTTTCTCACTCCATACATCAAGAATCACCTCTCTTCATACACATTAATCAGAAATACACAATAGAATCTTGCAAATTCCATGGATCACACATAGAATAGACTCAACAAATCTAAGAAAGTACTTGAAAGGAAGAAACACGATTTCTGCAAGGAGAGCTCTTCAAATTACTTGGATAGCACAAATAATACAACCAACCCTCTCAAAATAGAGGAAATTATCTTTTATACATTTCCAAGTGTCCCTTTTCACACTTGATTTTTGGTCCTTTTCCCTTCTAATCTAAAAATATGCTATCAAAGAGCTTCCAAAAGTTCTAGAAAAAATACATATGATTCTAATTTACATGAGGAAGACTCTTCCTCATTCTTACATCATTTTCATAAATATTTCTACAATTTTGTGACATTTTACAAATAATTTCCCTTCAAAAAATGCTTCTTCTAACATTGGTCTCACCTCAAAAGCACTCCCAAAAACTCTCCATCGTAGCGATCTATGAATAAAACAAAAACATCAAATTTGCATCCATCGCTTAATCGCAATATGTCATAGCTTTATTTGAAAATCTTATAAAAAATAAAACACATTTTTTGCGCTGTTGTCGGAAGGATTTGAACCCAGACCACTGGTATGAAAGGCTTATGACTTATCCATGATGCCCACGCCATTAGTTTGTAGAGGGAATAAAATTGAGCTCTATACATGCTATAACTTCTGGAACATTTTGACCAATAGAACATTGTTTTCCAACAATCCCCCCTGCAATGTCATATTGGTACAATCTGGACTGGATCTGCAAACTTCATAATCTTCAAACTTGTACTCCCAAAATTGACCTTCAAATCTTTTCTTCAAAAATCTTCTTCAAAACTGAATTTGACTTTCCTTCAAATTTCAAACACCTGAACTTGCTGAATATGAACCATAATACTTGAGAAAATATGCAAACTAGATATCTAATAGTGTACACATCAAGCAATCATTTGCTTGACAACAAATGTAGCACGCACAGAATTTCAACCTGCTATCTCCTGTCTTTTCAAACCTGAAAACATACACTAGGATCCACATATTTGCATTTACCTTATGAAAGTTTTCTCAATGTACTTCTGTTGTGTCATGTAAATATACTAAACATAATCAAGAACTAAATCCTAGAACCTGTGACTAACAATTCACAACTTAGTGTATTATGAACACTAGCTGGTCCATCTCTGACTGTACTCAAGTCAACTCAACTTCAACTCAACTCATGAGTCTCATCAAAATATCATATCTATGATTTCATCATGTCTTCATCCTTGTTCTATCTGTTAGTCCTTCATACCTCTTTCCTTCAGAATCTAGTATAAACATAAATGTGCGCACCTCTAAAACATACCTCTCTGAAATATCAAGCTTCTCTTCAATAGAACTTTGGAACCTTCTCCTGAACAGGAACACCTGAAATAGGAATACCTGTAGGTATGACTCTGTATTCTTTCATATATGGCTGAAAATAAGTCTTCATGTTTCATCACCCCCCTGGATGATTTAACACTAGTATCCAGAACTCTTCAAATATATCAGACTTTATGAGATCTGGAACGTCTTCCTTCTTTCAATAAATCTGATCTTCAGTGATCAATACCTGTATCTGAAACAAAATATATGAACCCTTTTTATTAGCACTGCATAGTTGCTAATAGCTTCCACTCTTTCTTCCTCAGCTTTCCACATTAAAGAATAAGTTTAGCTGGTCTATTACATGATAACAAAAAAAAACTTTATTGAAAGCATTTTAAGATCCATAATCTTCTACAACATAACAAGTATCTTCTTCTATCTCTCTCCAACACAAATCGAATAGAATTTGAATCTTTGACTTACTTCTTCCAATGTTAAAAACCTTATAAACAAAGGATAGACAACTAACTCATAAATACTCAAGATCTTTCATGATCATTCAAGATCATCCAAGATCATACAAGATCTATCAAGATCTTTCCAACAAAATACCTGTGTAGAATCTGCTCTCATCAAACCTTCATGAATGAATGTTTGATTTTCTATCTGAATGTCTCCAACTGTCCATGCTTCTCACATAAAGTTGTAAAACTTTTCTTTAACCAAATCCTTTCCAAGAATCTGCAACTTCTACTTGAAATATAAGTGGACAAACTTCTCACCTTGAGAACTCCAAAAGCTGCAAGTTGATACTTCATATCTTCATATTCCACCCGGGGGAAATGTGATAGTGTTTTCTTGACTTTCTGTTGGCTAAATCCACTTCTCAATCAAGTGATAGAATCTGATGGAACACCTTTTTGAATACAAGCATGTATCCAAAATTCAAGACAATCATAGAAAGTAGATTCTGTTGGAGTAGGACAATCAACAATCGGTGATTATATGAAGCCCAGAAATAAAGATATGAAGAAAAGATTGAAGTTCAACTTCATGAAGTGAAGTGAAGGTTCAGGAAGAAAAGTTATTTAGAAATATGTACATTAGTTTTGTAAATATTTCAATATACTTGAAGTAATGACGATGTCGTCGAGATTTTCTCTCCTCTCTCACTTGTGAAGGCCTACAAAAAACATATTTGATGAAGGTAGCCGGAATTCCCCGAGAAGTCCAGGATGCATCAAGGATGTCAAAGGAAGCTCACATACAAAGTTTTAAAGAAATCAAGAAAGTCCATGGTACCGGTCAAAGCTGGTCAAAGTTGGGAAATTAGGGCAAAAATTTCATTGTCACCAAATTAGATGAAAATTCATATACTTGTAAAGATTGTCAAAGGCAGTCTATAGCCCAATTTTCAGCAGAAAATGGATTTTGTAGCACATTGATATGCTATGTTCATTTTGTAAAAATGTAATTTTTCTAGTTTGACCCTACAAATTCTTGTATAGAAATTTATGTTAGCCATATGGTTTGGCATGTATAAAGATCATATGTGGTTACATATTTGTACAAATTTTCAAGGCTATCAGAGCTTCTTAGACACCTTAATGCCACCTTTCAAGCTTCCAAATGTAGTCAAACTTGTACAAGGGAGATTCAGATGGGAGTTTTTTCTGCATATTCTTGAAGGAGATCTTTGGAAACATAGTCCTACAAAGTTTCATCTTCATCAAAGCCTATTTGGAGGGTCAAAGAGTACAAAGTCCAGTTTTCAGGATCACCACAGTTTTCTAGTTTAAGAAAATTGAAGGGTTGAAGGGCCACCACATGGCGAAAGCTGATTGAGCCATGTTGTACGATCAAGATGAGCTCATATTCAAGGGTGGAGATGCACTAAAGCATAAAGGAAGGAGGATCCACGAGTTTTTCCATAAAGAAGACAATTTTTGACAATCAAATATCAATAATGCAGCTTTTCTCCAAAAATAGTGGCTTATCTTATCCAAACTGATGTTAACACTGATCCGACGGTCCAGATCATCCCCCGATCCCATGGTGGAGAATGAAGGCGCCTAAATTTCACTCCTTTACACTAGATTTGATAGAAAGAACAATTCCAAGCCATTGATTCGATTAATCAAGTGGTTGTAATCGAAAGTAGTGATCCTAGAGTTGAGAGTTGATTTCTCTAGATCCAAGGGCCCAAATTCATTCAAAAAACTATATAAACCCCCCTCCAAACTCCTAGAGAATCATTGTTAGGCATCCATTGGGCTCATGCTAGCTTACGGTTTCCTTGAGACGATCACCCTCAGTTGAGCGAGTGAGGATCCAAGGTGAGCTAGTATGAGTATAGTACCTAGTTTCAAATTTAAGTTAGAACTCCAATCTAGGATAGGCTCTTGACTCACCCTCGATGGAGCGTGTGAGTGAGTTAGAGCTGATTTTAATGATTCTTAGACTTCTTTAGTTAGACGTTACGAGCCTAGACATACATAGGGTCACTGGAGTGGAACTCACCTTCTTACGTGTGACATTCGGTTGAACTGTCATGGTTTGAGGGTCGGAACCACCTTTGATCAATAGACTGCCTAGCTTGACGTACCACGATGATCTTATACATGTATCTTAATTCAAATCCTTTTAATTCATGTCACTTGTCACTTGTCTCTTGTCTCCTCTCTCAGTCTCTTAAGTATTTTTACATGTCTTCTATTTCTTCTATGTGTGAGAAGGCTCCGCAGTATTGCGTTGAACCAGTGAGGATGTTTCTTTGAGCTTGTGAGTAAAATCTATCATCATAATTCACTTGCATGCATATAATCCATACATACCCATACATATTGATTAGTTTCTGAAAGTGTATAAGAAGCTCCAATATTGGACCATTCTTCCTTTCGAAACTGGTTTATGTGTAAGGATTCCATCTATTCACGTCATGCATACATATCATCCAAAGAAGACTATGCATATGGATTAGAATTAGGAAGTGTTTAAGAAGCTCCTTCAATGGACTATTCTTCCTTCCAAATTTGATTTGTGTGTATGATTCTCTTTCATTCTTATCATTCATGTTCATAAATCTAACTTGCACTCCTACTTTCCCATTCCCATAATCATTTCAACATCTCTCTCTTCTCCATACTCAACATTACTTTCACTTTCATGTCCTTAAACCATCCAACATTCATTAGCTTCATACACCCTATGTGTGCCACGACCGGACCCGATCCACCCGGATTGCGATCACCTCCACATTTGAACCCGACGTGAAACGCTTCATGGCATTTGCTTCAGATCTTGTTGGGAGGTTGTGATCCATATCCTTTGTTTCATATTTTTCATCCTCATCATATCATCATCATCAGTCTTGAGTGTTACACTGGATTTCTCACAATATCGTGCACATCTTCGTCATGAAGTAAACGCATTAAAATCCCTTATTGTTGAGAAACAAGGCCAAAGAATAGTCTCTTCTATGTTGAGAGAGAAGGGAAAATTCAATGGCATCAACATCACAAGCTACTTAGATTTGTTTGAAGAGCAAGCTATGATTTTTGGTCTTCCCGAAGATCTTTTGATATCATTCTTTGAACGAATTGTTGATAGCTCTATCATAAACCGTGTCACTCAATATGATAGTCTTCCTTGGAGTGATTTTAGAAAGGAGATGCTCAAAGAATTCTATCTTGAAGATTATAGCCAACATAATCGAGATGGATTCTTACGATGGGTCAATTCTCCAAAGCCTAGTAGCTCTATTACTCACTTACAAAATGAGTATATTAGACGCTATGAACAACTTCCTGATGAGGATAAGATAACTTTGGAACCTGATCTTGTGATCAATTTTCTTAAGCTTCTTCATCCTGAAACTCGTAGGGAAGTTGAACAGCGATTAGAAGAACCAGATAAGCGCTATGGTCTTACTGACAATTGGCAAAAAGTGCATAAAGTAGTAGAGGCTGTAGCCCATAGACATCAAAGACAATCCATGCTTTATGAGCAAACTAGTCTTCCTCAAGCTAGCCTTCCACAAACTAAGGAGCAAGTTAGAGAACAATCCCATGCTATGCTTTTTGACTCTACTCCTATTTCTCAAATGATGGAGCCTACTCAAGGTTTTAAAGTAGAGCCAAATAAAAGTGTAGTTGAACAATCTCAAGTGGAAATTCTCACTAAGCAAATGGAAAGTCTTATTGCTACACAATCCAATTTGGCCAAGACAATAGATGCTTTACAATCTAATTACACCAAAACTTTCCAAAATCAAATGAGCCCAATGTCTTTTCAAGAGCCTAATCAACATGTTATAGCTACCAATCAAAATCCACAAGTAGCTCCTACTCAAGCATATCAAGTTCCTCCAATGCATAATCCTTCAATGCAAAATCCTCATCCTCATGTGCAAAATCCTCAAATGTATCAAAACATGTATCCTCAAGCTTCACAAATAGCTTTTCAAGATCCTCAAAATCAAAATTTTCAAAATCATCAACTGTATAATATGGAAGCTCCTCTTGCACCTCAAGTACCACATGTTGCTCCCCAAGCTCCTCAAATACATCAATTGCCTTTTCAAAATCCTAATTATCATGTTCAAGCAATACCTTATCAACAAAATCCTCAATTTCAAAATTTCCCACCACAAGTTAATCAAAATCCTCAAAATCAAAATGCTTTTGTGTGTGGCCCTCGTAGGTGTCCTTGGTGTGATTCGTTAGAGCACTTTTTGAGAGATTGTGAACTATTGAAGGCTGCTAAGGAGCAACGACTAGTAATAGACATAGACAAGAAAATCTGTGACTATCGATCTAGGCTACCTTTGCAAGGAAATTATGGTAAGGGAGGAATGAAAAAACATTATGAAAATATAACCATAATGGACGTAGGAACTAGAGAAGTGAAACTAGAAGCTCTTGATGAATAACAAGTAGAATCAAGTAAACCCACAAAGGAAGGTGATTTTTCCATAGAGGCTTTAGTAAGAGCACGGGATGAGATTAGGAGAATAACGACTTGGGAGTCACCGATAGAAGATCAATCTCTTATTTCTCACATATCCAATGTAGAAGAAAAACGAAAAAGAGATGAAGTTGAGCCTAGTGAAAGAAGAGTGACTCGAAAACAAACCTCAGAGGGAATAGAAACAATCATAGAGCAAGGAGAAACATCACAATCCAAAGATAAAAAACAAGAATCAGAACCCAATGAACAAAAACAAGAGGAGAAACAAAAAGGGAAGAAGACAAAGCAAAGAAAAACAGAACCAAAGCCTTTAGATAAACTAGAACAATCAAAACAAACTGAAGACGAAACACGAGAACATGAACAAAAACAAGATCCTGAGCAAAAACAAAAGAAACCAAAGAGAAAACCTAAAGCCATCTTGATTTCAGAAATTGAGAGAAAAATAGATCCTATGGAGATTTTAGATGACATTTTGCTTAAGAGTCAAGTGACTATGTCTTTAGAACAAGTTTTCTCTATTGCAAAGCCTGTTTTTAAAGATAACTTTATCGGCCTAATTAAAAGGAAGAGGTTTCCACTTAATCTAGATATTGAGATGCAAGATTCTCTAGATCAAGATCAAGCTATGAATGAAGCCTTAAACTTTGATGAATCCGATGAAGAGGACTTTGATGATGATGAAGTAAATGTTAATAAAAATTTCTTAGGACCTATTCAACCTGACCATGAAAATCATGAAAACAATCCTGAAAGCCACTTTAAAAGAACATTTTGGTCTAGAGGTACATCAGAGATGCATGTTAAATTAGGAAATGATAAGAACACTATCACTGTAAATGCATTAGTAGATTCCGGCTCTGAAATCAATGTGATTTCAAGAGAAGTCTATGATAAGTTTCGATGGACCATAGATAAAGATTGTGGATGGCGTATGAGAACTGCAGATAATGGTGTAGGTACCCTGTATGGAGCTTGTGCTAGTGTGCCCATATCCATAGGAGGGATCACAGAAGAGTTTCACTTTTTTATTCAAGATAATTGCTCCTATGAAGTTCTCTTAGGTCAACCCTTTATTTGTGAGAGTCGTATGGAAACTAAAGCCATGGATGATGGGTCTACCTATGCTAGATTTAAGTCTAAGGATGGAATGTAATCACTTCAAGTCATGACGGTAGGAGTGAATCATCCTAGGAATCAATTGTCAATTAGAAAGAAACCTATTGTTACTCAGGGTCATGAGCATGCTTGTAGTGATTGTGCACCTCGATTCATGTTTGGAGCTACATATGATCAAAATTTCGGATAGAATCCATTGTTGAGCGGGACAACAGTGGATATTGGTTTGACATCTCGCATCCAACCAACATGTACAATAGTTTGTCACTTTGTTTTCCACATTCTAGATTAGATTTTCTTCATAAGAGTCAATTGTCCAAGTCTTTTATCCAAAAAACCAAAAAAAATTATAAAAACAACAAAATCATGGAACATGATGAGAACATTGAGCATGTGATTGAAACATCTCATTGTTTCTCTACTCTTGAGGAGTTAGAGTTATGTCTTCAACAAAATTCTAATTCCCATATTATTCTTCTTTCTTCCCTTGATGAGTATGCTCTAATCCAAGAGTATGCTCTCAATGTTGACAAGTGCTCAAAATTTATCCAAACACATGATGCCTTAGTTGAAACAAAGTACAAAACTGTAGACAAAAAAACCAAACCCATAGCTCAACCATTACCTCAAGGAAGTAATGAAAAAATTATTGATGTGAAAAATGATCCAATTCTTCGAGATAAGAAAAACATAGGACATAAATTCACGGATGAGACAATCAAACATGTGAAAATTGGTAGAGATGATGACTTTCTTTTGCCAGCAGAGAGAGATAAATTTGAGAGAGTTATACGGAGCCATGGAAAAGCCTTTACTATGTATCCTCATGAGATTGGTTGTGTAGATCCTAAGCTAGTTGCACCCATGATAATCTTTACTATTCCACATATTCCATGGAATCTTCGTCCTATACCTGTTCCAAAGGCTCACTTACCTGAGCTTATGAAACTACTTAAGGAGAAGATAAACATGAGAATTTTAGAGCCATTTTTTGCACCTTACTCAAACAGATGGTTCATTGTGCCTAAAAAGAATGGGAAACTACGTTTTATTCAAGATCTCCAACCTGTCAATAAAGTCACCATAAGGAATGTAGGAACAGGACCCATTGTAGATGAGTTTGCTGAATCATTTTCAGGACATTCTATATATTCAATGGGTGATTTATATTTGGGATATGACCAATTCCAATTAGCAATTGATAGTCGTGACATAACCACGATGAAAACTCCTTTAGGCTTAGTGCGAATGTGTACTTTACCTCAAGGAGCGACCAATTCTGTGGCTCATATGATGAGTGCTATGAATATGGTCTTACATGATTTTATCCCTCATATAACTATGCCATTCATTGATGATATTCCAATTAAAGGAGTGAGGAACGTGTAAAGGACATTACTTTAGATTCATCTGGATGTCGTAAATTTGTTCTTGAACATATCTCTGATTGTGAAAGAATATTTCAACGATTTGAAGAGGTAGGTCTCACATTTTCCATAGAGAAATCTGTTTTTGGTGTCAACGAGGTGCTTATTCTTGGACATTTATGTGGCCATTATGGTCGAAAGCCATACCCACAAAAAGTTGATGCCATTAGCAAGATTTCTGAAACATGTAACAACGTGAGTGAGGTACGTAGATTTCTTGGTGGTTGCATCTTTTATGTTATTTGGATCCCACACTTTGCTCATGTTGCTGATTGTCTTTATGACTTGTTGAGGAAGAAACGAAAATTTATTTGGACTGACAAACACACTCAAGCTATGCGTAAATTGAAGAAATTATTGCTTGAAGCTCCCATCCTTAAGCGTGTAGACTATTCTGCTAACAAACCTATTATATTGACTATTGATACTAGTCCTATTGGTATAGGTTGGGTCATAAGTCAAGATGATAGTGAAGGGAATAGATATGCAATTAGGTTTGGTGCCAAAATTCTACATGAAACACAATGAAAATATCCACAAATCAAACGAGAACTATGGGGTATGGTAACAGCTTTGAAAACAAACAAAGAATATTTCATTGGTGCAAATGTCAAAGTTGAGACTGATTGTTTGCCTCTCATTGGAATGATAGCCAATTGTTCATCTCCTGATATAGCCATGCTTAGATGGATCTCATATATTAAGTTCATAAATCCTGAGTTAGTTCATATTTCAGGTAAGTCAAACTCAGTTGCTGATATGTTATCGAGAGCTAGATTTGATGATGATCTTGAAAGTGATCCAATAAAGAATGTGAATTTAGTTGACTATGTTCCACATATATATGAGTATGATAAATTTCATGAGTTTGAGTACGAAAATGAATGGAGAGACATAGGAAAGTATCTAAGTACACTACAACCATTACCTACCTGGACTATGAATAGATTCCGTAACATTAGGAAACGAGCTTATAACTTTTTCCTATGTAACGGTTATCTTTGGATACATGCTAAGGGTAAGGTTAAGAATCCACAACGAGTCCTAGGAAAACGAGGGCTTCAATTGCAAGTAATGAAGGAAATGCATGAGACATTATGGGCAGGTCATAAAGGATTTTTTGGAACATATGAAAAAATTAGAAGTACTTATTATTGGCCTAGGATGTATGTTGACATTAGGAGCTATGTTTCTACATGTTCTACTTGTCAACTTCATTCATCAGTCAAACATAGAGATCCATTGCATCCTACTTATCCACCTTGTATTCACTACAAGTGGGTAGTAGATCTTGTAACTATGCCTAAAGGTATTGACAAAATGCGTTACATTGTACTTGCAAGAGAAGACTTAACTAATCATGTAGAGGGACGTACACTACGATCTAAGACCACTTACAATGTTTGCAAATTCTTGCTTGAAGATGTCATAAGTCACTTTGGGTACATAGAGAAAGTAGTTGCCGATCGTGGAGAGTTAAATGCGAGAGAAGCTAAAGAGTTCTTTGAGCGTCACGGTATTCGTTTGTCTCTCACTACTGCATATAACCCAGAGGCCAATGGTAAAATAGAGAGAGGGCATCCACCTATTGTGAAAGCCATATCTAAAGCATGTAATGGTGACATCAAACAATGGCCTAAATTCTTACCTTTTGCACTTTGGGTAGATAGAATGACATGCACACGTACTACTGGATATATGCCTGTTGAACTCATGTACTGTCAAAAACCATTGTTTCCAATTCAGTCTCATATTTCTGCATGGTCAAATTTGCCTTGGTCTGAAAACATGTCTACTGATGATTTTTTGAGTTTGCGTATTAAACAGTTAGAACAAGGTAAATTAAGACTTGATGATGCTGTTGAAAAATTAGGAGAATCTAGAATGAAGAACAAGCATTATTTTGATAAAACTCATCGATTGCGTCCTAAGCCAATTGAAGTAGGAGATTGGGTGCTCATTTATGATAGTACATTTGACTCTCAATATGATGCACGCAAAAAGCTCACTCAACGGTGGTTTGGGCCATACATAGTATCAAAAGTCAACAACAATGGTACGTATGCTCTTTGTGAATTAAATGGTGTTGCACTAAAAACTTTGATTGTAGGTAAAAGGATAAAGTTATTCAAGAAACGTGATAATGACGAGTACATTTTGGATGAGGACATTGAAGAAGATGACAACAATGAAGCCGATTCATAAACAGGAGTATCCATGTTATAAAAAAAAAAAAAAGGAAGAATATATATATATATATATATATAAATATCATTTCAAGTTCATGTTGCTTTGTTTTTTTTTCAAGTTTCATTCTATTTTTTTTCCATTCTTGTTTCATGCATGTTTGTTTTCAGTCTTTGCATTGCATTGCATATCCACTCACTTAAGTCAAAAAAAAAAAAAGGCAAATGATGATTTCTCTACTTGTGTAAATTTGTATCTTAAGTAGTAACTTATCTACTAAGGAATTGATTATAATCTAGGATTGTGGAAAGATAGGGCATGTAGATTTGGAGGTTTATTTTGGTGACATGACTTTCATATATAAACATGCATATGTATCTTGTATCGAAAGCATAATTGTTGAAATCCTAGCTCCTACTATTGCATGTTTCTACATCCTTAGTCCACCTCACAACACTTGTATCGGAGTTTTAAACGACTGTTCTCCGTCATCAAAAATGGTTGTACCTTCTATCGGGGTTTAATTTTTCCCCGTCATCAAAAAAAAAAAAAAAAGCTACATGTTACCAGGAAGTTTACACTTTCTTCCACCCCAAAAAAGTGATCGTAACCATAAAGTTGCCGAATCATTATCCTCATCAAAAAAAAAAAAAGAGCAAGCCAAAGGAGGATAAAGAGGCATAGTAGAATAAATCACGGGCTATATAGGCAGATTTATGCATTAGTGGGGTTTAGTTAGATTTCCTTGCATGTTATTAGAGAAAGAGTATATTCATATTTATGTAGGAAAGGAGTTGATCTAAAATAAGCTAAAGATGAAAGATGCCTCTTGAAAATCCTAAATCTTTGTTTATAATCGTATTTAAGGTAGATTGCTTTATGAAAAAGATACAAATTTTTCTTCAAGATGAGAGGAACTGATGCTTAAAACGACTCAATACATCCACTTCCACTTCATATTGATGCTTGATTTTTTTCTTTCTTGTTGCCAATGTTGCTTGTTCATTTGCATATACGTTGCCTATTTGTTCATGCATATTCATGTTGCCTGTTTCAATTCTTTCTTTCATGCAAATTTTGCTTCATGTCACGTTACCTACTTATTCATGCATATACTCAATTTTCCTTCCATGTTTCTTATGTTGCCTATAAAAGAATTTGATGCCCGGAACATTTTTTTTTTCACAGATGCTAGAGTGGCGCTTCCGGAGGAATCGCAGGTTTAGTGGGGGCGAATGTCGTCGAGATTTTCTCTCCTCTCTCACTTGTGAAGGCCTACAAAAAACATATTTGATGAAGGTAGCCAGAATTCCCCGAGAAGTCCAGGATGCATCAAGGATGTCAAAGGAAGCTCACATACAAAGTTTCAAAGAAATCAAGAAAGTCCATGGTAGCGGTCAAAGCTGGTAAAAGTTGGGAAATTAGGGCAAAAATTTCATTGTCACCAAATTAGATGAAAATTCATATACTTGTAAAGATTGTCAAAGGCAGTCTATAGCCCAAATTTCAGCAGAAAATGGATTTTGTAGCACATTGATATGCTATGTTCATTTTGTAAAAATGTAATTTTTCTAGTTTGACCCTAAAAATTCTTGTATAGAAATTTATGTTAGCCATATGGTTTGGCATGTATAAAGATCATATGTGGCTACATATTTGTACAAATTTTCAAGGCTATCAGAGCTTCCTAGACACCTTAATGCCACCTTGCAAGCTTCCAAATGTAGTCAAACTTGTACAAGGGAGATTCAGATGGGAGTTTTTTCTGCATATTCCTGAAGGAGATCTTTGGAAACATAGTCCTACAAAGTTTCATCTTCATCAAAGCCTATTTGGAGGGTCAAAGAGTACAAAGTCCAGTTTTCAGGATCACCGCAGTTTTCTAGTTTAAGCAAATTGAAGGGTTGAAGGGCCACCACATGGCGAAAGCTGATTGAGCCATGTTGTACAATCAAGATGAGCTCATATTCCAGGGTGGAGATGCACTAAAGCATAAAGGAAGGAGGATCCACGAGTTTTTCCATAAAAGAAGACAATTTTTGACAATCAAAGATCAATAATGCAGCTTTTCTCCAAAAATAGTGGCTTATCTTATCCAAACTGATGTCAACACTCATCCGACTCCAGATCATCCCCAGATCCAATGGTGGAGAATGAAGGCGCCTAAATTTCACTCCTTTACACTAGATTTGATAGAAAGAACAATTCCAAGCCATTGATTTGATTAATCAAGTGGTTGTAATCGAAAGTAGTGATCCTAGAGTTGAGAGTTGATTTCTCTAGATCCAAGGGCCCAATTTTATTCAAAAAACTATATAAACCCCCCTCCAAACTCCTAGAGCATCATTGTTAGGCATCTATAGGGCTCATGCTAGCTTACGATTTCCTTGAGACGATCACCCTCGGTTGAGCGAGTGAGGATCCAAGGTGAGCTAGTATGAGTATAGTACCTAGTTTCAAATTTAAGTTAGAACTCCAATCTAGGATAGGCTCTTGAAACCAGCATCTCTATCTTGACTCACCCGCGATGGAGCGTGTGAGTGAGTTAGAGCTGATTTTAATGAGTCTTAGACTTCTTTAGTTAGACGTTACGAGCCTAGACATACATAGGGTCACTGAGTGGAACTCACCTTCTTACATGTGACATTCGGTTGAACTGTCATGGTTTGAGGGTCGGAACCACCTTTGATCAGTAGACTGCCTAGCTTGACGTATCACGACGATCTTATACATGTATCTGAATTCAAATCCTTTTAATTCATGTCACTTGTCACTTATCTCTTGTCTCCTCTCTTAGTCTCTTAAGTATTTTTACATGTCTGCAGTATTGCGTTGAACCAATGAGGATGTTTCTTTGAGCTTGTGAGTAAACGCTATCATCATAATTCACTTGCATGCATATAATCCATACATACCCATACATATTGATTAGTTTCTAAAAGTGTATAAGAAGCTCCAATATTGGACCATTCTTCCTTTCGAAACTGGTTTATGTTTACGTGGCATTTGCTTCTGATTTTGTTGGGAGGTTGTGATCCATATCCTTTGTTTCATATTTTTCATCCTCATCATATCATCATCATCAGTCTTGAGTGTTACACTGGATTTCTCACAGTATCGTGCACATCTTCGTTGTGAAGTAAACGTATTTGTGAGAGATCTAGAGCATCGTGCATCACTTGCTTATTCACATAAGATGGAGGAAGGATTCAAATCCCTTATTGTTGAGAAACAAGGCCAAAGAATAGTCTCTTCTATGTTGAGAGAGAAGGGAAAATTCAATGGCATCAACATCACAAGCTACTTAGATTTGTTTGAAGAGCAAGCTATGATTTTTGGTCTTCCCGAAGATCTTTTGATATCATTCTTTGAACGAATTGTTGATAGCTGCAAAAACATCCTGATGGCATACTCCTCCTTCTCTTTTCCCTTAAAGTCAGGAAATTTAGAGTATCCTGTATATGTTTCTTTATTCTTTTTCACAAAGCTATTATCAAGCTTGGTTCCCATTGGGTAAAACTATAGAGCTACTCTGATATGTTCTGCTTTTATACTGATATTCACCTCCTGGTTATCTTTGTGCTTGACTTTACACCGGAAATAAGCATCATTACCTTTTCCAACTTCCAACAGGCTGTTCATTACTTGTGCAACTCTTTCGAAATCTATAAAAAATATGGGTTCCTCCAACAATTTGTGTAACCCTACTGCCTTCCATCTTTTCTGATTGACTGCTACTCTTTGAAATCTGTAGAACTCTTGACATAGCATGGTATATTTGTAACCCCCTACTCCCACTGTGAATATATGCTGGCCAATGATACTCAGGGTTTCTTTGAGCTCCTTAACCACCTTTTCTGCTTCTGGAATCTCTTGCTCCTCATCAGACTCCAGGTCTACCTTCTCTATTACAGCTTCACTATCCAAAAACTAGTGTCCTCTAGACAGAGTGACTGATTCTGCTTTGAAATCGTGGATTGGCAACTCCTTTGCATTCACCATTCTGGAGAAAATATATCATCACACCAAAGAAAAAACTCCACCCACATGAGTCACAAGAAATCAAGAATGATATTTATTTTGAAATGAAATGAAAGAAGAATGAACATAAACTTCCAATTAAATTCTGACTTCTTTTAGAAGAACTCAATTAAAGTGATCATTACATGTGTAGCAAGATGTCTAGTGCACTCCCCTCTTCAGACAGCTCTTATCCAGGAAGAAGATGTTTAGAAGAAAAAAATGTAAATACAAATAAAAAATAAAAATAAAGAATCATAAAAAATAGAATAAAAAAATACAAAATAATAAATAGAAACCTGCTACCCCTCTACCTATATCTTGCTTTGTGCTATATAACTTGTAAAAGGAAAAAATAGATAATAATTTTTTCTTCTTTCTTTCTTTTCTCTTTTCTTCCCTTTTTTTTAATAATAATTCCTTTTATTTCTTTTTTTTAATAATATTTTTTTTCTTTTGTTTCTCTCTTTCCTTCCCCTCCTAATTCTCTTCTTAGAAAAAGGATAAGGTAAAATTTTCTATCCCAATTTTCAATATGTTATGATTTTCTTTTCTATAACATTCTGGTCTGTTTCTGAAACAATTCTAAATCGAGATCAAACATAGATGGTCTTTTTCCATTGAATCAATTCTGATTTTTTTACCCAATAATATTTAACCCTAGTTGCCCTTGTCTCTGGAAAAAATCCGTCTCCTTCTGATAAGCAGTTTTTAGAATTTTTTGGCCTCCATATCCATTTTGTCTTGGGATTTTGTTTTGATGAACAGGCCTTGGGTATGCTTTGTTTCCATATCCTTCTTGTTCTAATGCTTTGATGCTTCCGATTATACCATGGTTGCCACCTTGCTCCTATGTGTCCATCCTCCTTTGCATTTTCAATTTTTTGCAGGTTTTGATTAAATGAAGCTTGATCATTTAGTATTTGTATTGGTAATGTCTGTGTGTCTTCTAATGAAAAAGTAAATCCTTCCATGTCTGGGTCATGAACATCCTGTTCTTCATTACTCAATAAAAATATTAAAAACCTTTTGTCATTTATTGTCAATTTAAGCTTCATTTTTTCAAATTTCAAAATTACTTTACCTTGTTTGAGCCATGGTTGTCCCAAAATCAATTTCTCAGTCATCAAATGATCTGGCCATTCTTCACAATCTATCTTCATACACTCTTTATTGAACTTAACTTCAATAGAAGGTGACGACATGCTTTGTATCATTTGTCCTTCCAGAGTTTTGATAAAGGTTCTGCTTTTAGTTCGTTTTAGGTTAAATTTATTCAACAAAGCTGAACTAATCAAATTCACTTGTGCACCTGAATCTATCAAAACCCTAATTTTTTCATTTTGATAATCCATTGTTATCACAGTCTTTTCTAATGTTTTCCTCTTCTTTTTTTTCGGTTTTGAGCTTGTTGTAATCTTCTCCAATCAGAAGTAGTTAATGGAAGATCATATCTTTTAACTCTACATCCACTTATAAAATTTGGCATGATCTCTCCGTCTATGTTAGCTAACTGGATTGCTCCACTGTTACTTATCTGATGTATAATGTACGGCCCATGTCCTTTTTTCTAAAACTTTTTCTGATGTTCCTTTATTGTATATGCCAGAACTAGATCTCCTTCTTGTAGATCTTTTTCTTTAATATGAACATCATGATAAGCTTTTTATCTTTTCTTGTCTGCATAGATGCTCATGACTGCTTGGAGTCTGGATGCTCCCAGTTTTTCCAATTCTATCACTCTTTCAGACAATTCATGTCCAGTCCAATTGTACTGACTACTCACCTTCAGTGTTGGAATAAGAAATTCCAAGGGCAGAACTGCATTTTGCCCATATACCTGATTAAATGGAGTAGTTCCTAATGCAGTTTTGTATGCCACTCTATAAGCCTATAGAACATGATTAAGTTGTAGGTCCCAATCATTTCTGTTTGTGTTTACTAGTTTTGACAGTACAGTACAAAGTACTTTATTAGTACTTTCTGCTAATCCATTGGCTTGTGGGTGATATGGGGCTGATTTTCTATGACTAATCAGGAAATATTCAGTTATGTTCTTTATGATTTGGTTTAAAAAATGGGTCCCCCTATCACTTACCAATTCAATTGGAAGTCCAAATCTGGTGATGAAGCAGTAGTATGAGCATCATTTCTTTTTGTGGCTTTGGCCTCAGCCCATTTTGTCAAGTAATCTGTAGCCACTATTATGTATTCAGCATGTGATTGTCTTGCTGGAGGATGTATAGGTCCAATGAAATCTAACCCCCATTTACTAAAGGCTCTTGCTGAAATCAATGGAACTAATGGCATATTGTCTCTTTTATTTGGTTGACTCACCCTCTGACAAATGTCAGATCTTTTTACATATGTTCTTGCATCAGGAAATAGGGTTGGCCACCAAAAGCCAGAATATAATATTAGTTTAGCTGTTCTATCACTTGAGAAATGTCCTCCTGCCACTCTAGAATGTGCCATTTCCAACATTTCCAAATATTTATCCTCAGGAACACAAATTCTTAAATATCCATCCATCCCTCTCTTATATAGTTGTTCTCCTATCAATTGATATTCTTCAGAGATTACTTGTAGATTTTTTGAATCTGCACCAGCTATTACTTGTTTTCCTTTCTTCCTCTTTTTCAACTCCTCAATTATGTTTTCACTCCATTCTGGATTTTTCTGAAACCAATATAGAGTAATAAGTTCTAAGTTTTGCAAAGATTGGCATTCCCAACAGTTAGCAATATATTTTGTTACATCTTGAATCTTATTAGGCCAATGTACTCCCATCCTATTGAGATTACTTAGGGTAACTATTCTGGAAGCATGAGTACAAGGGTTCCAACAATGAGCTCTTCTCAGATATTCTTGTTGCTCCTCTTCTGGAGTATAATACTCCAAAATGCCTGTATTGTTGAGGTGATACAAGTGCCCAACTAGCAACATAAAGTTTCTGCTTTGTAATACTAAGTGTGTGTTGTTTCCAAATGTTCTGCAAGGTCATCTTGAACAAATATGTATCTAGCAGATCATCATCCAAAGGTGAGCTTGGTTCTTTAGCCTGGATTCTAGACAGATGATCCGCTCTCAAATGTGTTTTCCCTTGTCTGACCACCACTTCAAACTCAAACTCCATTAAAGGCCTATTCAGGAAAAATGGGAATTACACAAGATTTTGAGATAGTTTTTTGTGTCCCAATGTTTTACAATTTGACTCATTCACACACTACAACATATTACTATCTCTTGATTGGATTATAATAAATTGACACTTTGATATTAAGGATAATTGTATTATCAATGGGGTATCAAGGTTGGGCTTAAACTTAGAAGCTAAGATAGTAAGTAATATAAATGGGACTTGAATAATTCCCAAATTTCTTGAATAGGCCTTATTAGTAGAAGAAACCATCTGACTATTCTACCAGTGTGACAAGGTTTGTTTACTAAATATAGTAAAGCTTGGTGGTCCACAAAGAACTTAAACTTGTAGGCCAAAAGGTAATGTCTATATTTTTTTACAACAAATACCATTCCCAACCCTTCCCTCTTAGTGGTTGTGTAATTTTTCTCTGCTGAATTCAGTTGCCTACTAGCATAAGCCACTAGAAAATCTACACATCCCAAAGCATAATTTGAAGCATCCACATGGACATGAAAAATTTTATCCCACTGAGGTGTTTTCAGAATTGGGGCTGTAACCAAACAAGTTTTTAGGGTTTCAAAAGCTTGGTCACACTCCTTGGTCCACTCAAACTTTGTGATTAGGGCATATAAAGGTTTAGCTATGTCAGCAAACTTGTGTACAAATTTTCTGTAATACCCACAATGCCCCATGAAAGTTTGAAGTTCCTTTACATTTGTTGGTCTTGGAAGTTCTACTATGGCCTTTATTTTCTTCTCATCAGTTGAAATTCCATTTTTGGAGACTATGTGACCTAACATTCTTCCTTGCCTTACAAAGAATACACACTTTTCTGGATTTAAGCATACTCTGTATGTTCTGCATTTCCTAAATATGTTTTCTAAATCTTGCAAGTGATCCTGTCTTTTTAATGAAAAAGTACACAGATCATCAACATAAATTTCCATTACACTCCTCAGGAACTCTTTGAAGATATGACACATCAATCTCTGAAAAGTTGCTGGGGCATTAGTTAACCCAAAGGGCATAACCCTAAAAGCATAAATTCCCCATTCTGTGGAAAAAGCGGTTTTATGTTGGTCTTCCAATGCTATAAGTACCTGATTGTATCCTGAAAAACCATCTAAAAAACTATAAACCTCCTTTCCTGCAACTCTTTCTAGAAGGTGGTCTGTTATAGGCAATGGGTAACTATCTCTTATAGTTGCTGCATTCACCTTCTTCAAGTTAATGCATACCCTAAGTTTCCCATTCTTCTTTGGTACCACAACTATAGGAGATATCCATTCTGTATACTCAATCTCATAGATGAAATTGGCAGCCAACAACTTGTCAATTTCTTCCTTTATTTTAGCAGAGTATTTATCATTGAATGTGTAATGTCTCTGTTTGCTAGGTTTTGCATCAGGTGTAATAGGAATCTTATGCTCACAGATTTTAGGGTCAATACCTTTCAAATCCTTGTAGCTATAAGCAAACACATGCCTATAGTTTCTGGCCAAACTTCTTAGTGCCTCCTCTTCTTGGTTTGTCATGTCATCAGCTACTACAATATGTCTTTCTTCTCCCTCTTCCTGAGTGATCATGAACTTTTTAGTTTGTTCCTCATTATCATAAGCCTCTCCTTTCTTCTTTTCTCTCTTTGGTTTAATTTTTAGAAGTAATCTGTCTTCTGCTTCATAAGTCTTGAAATTTGCTGGTACATCAAACTGTTGATCTTTGTTTGTTTCTTTCGCCTTTTTCTCATCCTCTTGGTTTTCCTCTATTTCCTTGTGTTTGTTTTTCTTATATTTGCCTGAGATTTTATCTTTTATTGCATCTTCAACTTTTACTTCTTCCAAATATTGTGTTTTCCCTTTTTTTAATATCATTTCTTCTTCCTGGTCCTCTTCTGTTTTTGATATCTTTATCAATTGTATTCGAATGTGAAAAACATCATACCCTTCTTCATTTTGAAATTCCACCCCTACATACCCATCACTGGCCAGATCCATGGTAGCCAAAATTTGGTTCCACCCATAGGGCTCAAATTCTTCATCTTTGAATTGTTGTGGTACATAATTCTCATCTTGTAATTTTCTTCCTTCTACACAATCTTCTCTTCTCAATCTTCTTTTTCTATTTGTGAGGTTTCTTATCATATTGCACTTCCATATTGATGATTCAATTTCATTCTGGTCTTCCATTTCTGATTCTTCACTTAATTCTTGATTTTGATGTATTTTACACCATTCTTGAGGGGATATATCACAATAATGCCCATTTCTTAGATTCACTCTGGTTATTCTTCCTTTGCTCTGAAGGTATAGGCAATCATTACCCCAATCTTGCACAATTTGCATTTGTCTCATAAATGGCCTTCCTAGGATAATTTCATATGAAGTAGATTGTGGGAATTCAACTATGGCAAAGGTATGTTCTATCTCTATTCCACATATGTCCACAATCACTTTTTCCCATATTCCTAGGGGTTTCTCTATGTGTCCATCTGCAAGTTGCAATCTCATTTTGGTGGGTATTAATTCATTTTTCCCCCATTTTTCCCAAGTTTTTTTAGTCATGATGGCCACTCCTGATCCACTATCCAGAATAGCTTTGGCATGGTTTTTACCCAATTGTATTTTTAGGGTTGAGTTTCCCTCTTCTCCCTCACAATATCCTCCTATCTTATCAATGGGAATGTACCACAATTCCTTCAATTCCTGCAGTTGTGGATGAAGATTTTCTGGTATTGTTTCCCATTTTTTAATTTTGTTTTGTAAATGAGGATTCTGTTTTACCAATTTCTCCATTGTAGTATGGTATAAAATTGTACATTGTTTATCTATATTTACATGGAATGTAATTTGTGGATTATCATCTTCCTGATTAGTATTTCTCCTTGTTCTTATTGCCTCAGATTCCTCAACTGTTATTTGAGAATTATCTAATTCCCCCAGATTAAGTTGTGCTTCCTGTATGATTTGTTTACACTTTGCATCCTTTCATGTTCTAAGTCTGGCATAGGATAAGCCATTACATGATCTGTAGGACTTGGTCCCTCTTGAATTCTTCCCTTGTATGCTTTTATCAAGGTATCTAGACTCTGTGAATTTCTTATCTCCGACTGGGTTTGTGTCTTTTGAGAGGGAGTACTGTTTGACTGTTCCCTATTCTCCTCTTCCAAGTTTTTACCCACTCTGTTTTTCCTTTCCCATTTCCCTTTTTGTCTATTTTTCTTCACCTTTGAAACTGATCCTTCATTTTGTTCCTTAATTGTTTCTTGTTGTTTAGCTTGTGCCCTTGTTATAGCATTTACATTCACTTGGTCAATGTCACTCAATTCTTCTTGCTTCATGATGTTGACTGTTTTCAGTGGTATGTTATTAGATGTGTTTTGTTGTTTTTGAGGATTTCTTGGACAATCCTTTATTAAATGTTCCCTGCCACAATCCTTACAATATGCTCCCTCTATTCTTAATGTAGGAGGTTGTGGACAGTCTCTAATGAAATGTTCTCCCCCACATCTATAACAAGTTATCTTTGGTCCCCCTTTGAACTGAGGTTTTTGATTGGACATATAATTATTGGTTATATACATGAATGTGGCTATATCCATCTCTATTCTCCCATTTCCCAAATCTAGGGCTTGTAGTTATGGTTCTCTCCATTCATATCCTTCCCATTCTTCCTGATATTCTTCATTCCATTGATAATCTTCCTTGTATGGTGATCTTATTCTTGAATTTCCCTCCTCTATTGGTGTGTATTTAACTGGTACCACATTTGTTGGTAATGGAGGTTGTTGCCCAAGTACAGGTCTAGGTTGCTCAATATATCCAGATTCTCTTTGACTTGCATAATCTCTCTCCTTAATGGGTTGTTTGTTGTAGAAACAGTCTTCTCTAGTATGATTTGTCCATTTCCTCTCTAGTGTACAGTATTTGAGTGTTTTTCTGTCTTGCAAGTGTTGTGATTTTTGATATGGACATTGTTGTACCAAATGATTTTCTCCACAATTATAGCATTTTTTAGTTGTTGCTATCTTGGTATTTATCAAATTTGTTTTAGTGCTGACTTCTAGGGCTTTAGCAATGGCTTGAGCCAATTCTTCTGCTGGTGGGATTTTATCTTCATTTGTTCTAGATTGATCAAATGCTAATAGGTCTTGGCCTCTGTTATCTTCCAAATCTATTGCCTCTTTCACACATGCTCCTAGGTCAGGGCATCTCCTATAATACACTAAGGTTCTTAATTGGGCACTTCTTAATCCTTCTATGAATAGGGATACCTGTCTTGCCATGGAAGGTACTTCTTCTGTGGGACATCTGTCAATGTACTGCTTGAATCTCCTAGCTGCCTCTCTGACATTTTCATCTTTTTGCTGTTTAAAGCTATGTATTAGTGTGGTTGTGCTATGTTTTATTCCAGTCTTTGAGAATTCCCCAATGAAGGCTTCTAGAAAGTATTGAATATCTAGATACATTTCCTTTCTCAAGGGAATGAACCAAGATAATGCAGGTCCTGTTAGGGTTAAACCAAATGCTTCAAATTGGACTTTGTAATCCTCTACTTCTTCAACTCTAATTAATTGCCTAAATTTTGCAGCATGAGCATGAGGATCAGAATATCCTTCATATTGATTTTTCATGCATTTGGCTACTTGATATGGTCTAAGCATTCTACCCTGATTTTGCCAATAATGTCTTCTTCTTAGTGGGAAATCATTAAATCCTTACGGTTCCTTTTCAAAAGGATTTGGGGAATTATGTGTTCTCCTACCTTGTAGTTGTTCACCATTACTATGAATTTCATGTGGTCTTGGCAAAATCTGATTGCCCTAGGTTCTGTTCCCAAGGTCTCTTGTCCGCACATTGCCCTAGGTCATTTGAATTTTTTGGGTCTTGTGAGAAACATCCCTGCCTATCCTCATATCTACCATCTTTGAATTGAGCTACTGGTGTTATGTTCAGGGGAACTTCTAAGTTTCTCAATCTAATGAGAAACTTATGCATTCCATCCTGATATACATAGGTTCCAAACCTATTTGTATACATATATTTGAGGATGTTTCTATAATCTCCAGTTTCAATGGACTTATTTGTTTCATTTAAATTTTCCATGTTGTTTTCTTGCCCTAAATCTCTTTCTTGCAATTCCCCTACCACCGTCTCTATTTCTTTCCTTCCCAGTTCTTGCTGGGAATGTGTGTACAATTTATTACCAGACCTAAGGATCATTCAATTAATTTCCACAATTCTGTGATCAAAATCGTGTTTTTCACGATTTTGTGGAGAAAATCGTGATTTCTACGATTCTATGATCAAAATCGTGTTTTTTCATGATTTTGTGGAGGAAATCGTGATTTCCACGATTCTGTGATCAGAATCGTGTTTTTCACGATTTTGTGGAGAAAATCGTGATTTCCACGATTCTGTGATCAAAATCGTGATTTCCACAATTTTATGGAGAAAATCGTGATTTCCACGATTTTGTGATCAAAATCGTGTTTTTCACGATTTTGTGGAGAAAATCGTGATTTCCACGATTCTGTGATCAAAATCGTGTTTTTCACGATTTTGTTCCCAGACAATCGTGATTGCTCACAATCGTTAAAAACACGATTCTCGTGAAAATCGTGTTCTGGGAATTGCGATTTTGTGCTTTGTTTCAGAGAATCGCGATTTTGTGTTTGACTACAGAATCGCGATTCTGATCAGTTTGTGAAAAAATTTTAAAGGTATTGATTTTCAGAGTTTTGTTTCTATAATAGAATCGCCTTAACTATTTTTCAACATGCAATGAAAGAGTTTACTCAAATTAATTTTTTTCACTGAAAATTCAAAAATTCAGAACATCGCGATTCCGTGTTTTTGGTTATTTTGTGCTTATTTGTGCTTAATGGTCATGTAAAATTTAAAAAAATACAAAGAAATTGTGTTGAGGACCCCTTACCTTGCTTGCTTGATCAGAAAATGTCCAAAACTTGTGTTCTGCAGAAAATCGCGACTCTGTCCTTGCTCTCACTCACTCTCTCTCCCACTCAAAATGATTTTTTTCTGAAATTCGAGACTTTTATAGTGTCCACACAATCACGATTCTGTACAATTTCTAGTGATTTTCACTTTTTCACTTGCTCAGTTTCATTCTTCAACTACTTTATGGTTTTAATTCTCAATTCTTAATTTTTCCTGATTAATCACCATTAGTCACTCCCATTATCACACTGGAGAAAATCGCGATTTTGTACTTCCTTTCCAATCTTCCCACTTGATACTCAATCCTCACTGATTTTATGAATTTTGAATTCCTTCCCTTACTCAACTTAATGGAATCTCATACAAGTACCTATCTCAAAACCCAAATATGCTCAAAATTCAGAAAATTTTTCTCTTACAGAAAATCGCGATTTTGTGCAGAGAATCGTATTTTTCCTGTACTTCCTATTTTTTGCAATTTTAAGTCTTCTTTTCTCTTGCTTCCCTTCAATACCCTTCACCAACTCCAATTCAGCTGTCACTTGCAATTTTACATTTTTAACAAAAAATTATTCAGATAATTACGATTCTGTGAAGAGAATCGTGTTTTTTCTGATTTTCCAGTTTTTTTCACTTTTTGCTTTCCTACCACCTGGTCTCTTCCACTCTTGTCAACAAAACTTCAGTCCAACTTTCTAGAGAGAAAATAAATTTGTTTGATTGTTTTAATGAACTTATGAGTTTTTTTAGTATTTTGCCCTAAATTAAGGTAAACACTTCACTTAGGGTTTCTTGTTTGGTGATCTATTGATCCTGTGTTCCTTGATTGGTTATACTCTCTTATACTTTAGCTATCAAAACAGTTTATGAGCAAAACTTCCCAAAGAAAAATGTGTTAAGAAATGCAAATGTCAATTTTTGCAAAGATAAACTCAAACATTTCTCTTTTCAAGATGCACTCCAGCTTTTCTCAAGATTATTACTTTGACTTGGCTACAAATGGATCTTATCTACTTGCATCCAGCTACTTAGCTTGACTTTTCCTTAATGCAATCTTTTCATCTTCCCAAGATCAACAATTTTGCTTAGTACTTAATCAAAAAGCACTCTACAAATGCAAGAATAGACACATGTTACCTTATCCTCAGCTTTCTTGATTCAAATTTTCACACACCTGCACTTTACTTCCAAAAAATGATATGAGCAACTATCAATTTGCAAAAATTTCAACACTTCTTATTCTCAAAAGATTATCTAATGCTTTCTTTTTCCAAAAGACAAACAAAGAAATCTACCTTTTCATGTTTACATTTCTTGATTAAAGAGTATTACCTTTTCATGTGCTCAATACCATCACATTAGAAGATCCAGCAAGGTCCAACTTCAATGTAGCTTTTGATATACTCCCCGGCAACGGCGCCAAAAAATGTTTGTTATAGATCTTTGGAGTTGTCCTCTCCAATCATTTAGTATCAAGAATCAACAATACATCTTATTTTTGTCAATCCTGAAAGTATTCATGAGACCACAGCCCCTTCTATATGATAGAGTCCAAGAAATAAGAGAAAATTGGTTGGATTTCTGAAAATAATGAAGATGAAGAGGAATTTCTAGGGTTTGGATTATCTTGAGCAAATCTCCATCATTTTCCACAATCTTGGTGTCTAAAGCATGTTATTTTCTCAGCAGAATACAACCATGAAGTCAAAACTTAAAAAAGATACCTGTAACCTTCAGACCAGACAATCACGATTCTGTAAAAATAGACGATTTTCATCTTCAGCACCATTCTTCATCACTTTCTCACTCAACGTATCAGCAATCAACTCTCTTCATACACATTCATCAAAAACACACAATAGAAGCTCACAAATCTCCATGGATACACATAGAATAGACTCACAAATCAAAGAAACCACACAAAAGGAAGAAACACGATTTTCTGCAGGAAACTCTCTCTATTTGCTTGGATAGCATGTAATACAATTAACCAACCCTCTCATAATAGAGGAAAATGTCTTTTATACATTTTCAAGTGTCCCTTTTCACACTTGAAATTTGGTTCTTTCCTCTTCTAATCTAAAAAATATGCTATCTAGGGGTTTCCAAAAATTCTAGAAAAATTACATATAGTTCTACTTTACATAAGGAAGACTCTTCCTTATTTTTACATCAGTTGCATAAATATTTTTACAAGTTTTTGGCATTTTACAATTATTTTCCATCAAAAGTACTTCAAAAAATTACTTCTTCCAACAGATGGTCAAAGAAATGGTCAGTTCTCAGTGCATAGTGTAAAGTTTTATACAAATGAGGAGTCAAAATCTAAGTTGGAAGGTGAGCCATCTATGGCTAAAAGCATTTGCTTAAATGGGTTCTACTTTGGGAGAACTGTGTGTTCGAAGTTGCAGCCGTCAAAGTCGACTCTACAAGAAGGCAGTTTCAGACATAGGTAGATTGTTTGGATCATTTCTCATAATCTACTTAAGCTTTTGAAGTGTTTTAACTTGGAGGAGGTGCGCAAACTTTAGACAACACATTCTACAAAGTTTCATCAGAAACTTTACACAAATGATTAATCAATGAGTCAATATTGTGCAACAGACTTTTTTGTGAAATGACTTTCTTCACAGTTAGCTAAAATCTAGATAGTTTGGTGCTTGTCTTCCAAAATTGGTTGGAGTTTAAAGTTATTCTTGATATAGAAGTGGTCTAACATCAAGGATAACTTGTTCTTTTGGAGATTAACACTCTCCATCAGTGGTATCAGAGCAGGAAGTATCAAAATTGAGGAAAGGAAGACCCCAACTGCTGTAGATATACAAATTTCACACCTTGAAGGTTCAAAAGGATAAAGTGTGGAAGAAAGACTGAAGGGAGACACATAAAGTCTATCAAAAGGATCATAAGGAGCAACATTCGAAGCTAAGGTACATTCATTCCTTATAAGGATTAAAGATTTGATAGTACAGGTGAAGAAAGGATGGGAGATAGTCTCCAAATTGAGAAGTTGGATAGAGAGAACTATCCAGCTTGGTCTATGAGAATGGTGATGGGGGAAGTATCTCAACCTTTAAGCAACGACGAAGCGTGAATGACCTCCACAGGTATCCTTCTTTGACCTTTGCACACCAAAAATGCTCTTACTCAGAGCTTATGCAAACAACTCCAGTGAGCTTTTGTCGACCTGTAGTAGAAACCAAGGGCTTTCTAATAAATCAAATTTCACTTCAAATGGATGCTTACACAAAGAGAAACAATGTCTACAACATGAGCTAGTTGAATGCTCACAACTGCTAGTCAAGAAGAGACGTCACTTCACTCCAACAAGCTTTTCTCAGAGATTATACAGAGAATGAATCTCAAACTTGATTCAGCTTTAGATCACTCTAATAGCTACCCAATGACACCAAAATCGAAGCAAATGGATAAATAGAGAAGGAGAACCATCCCTTACAACAGAGAGCAAAATATTTCCAATAGAGCCTACACATAGAGAGAGATATCAATCACACAACTCCTCCTAGACTACTCACAGAATGCTCCAAAGAATTGATGAGCATAAAATAGACTCTAATAGCTATCCAATGAGACACGAATTACATCAAATGGATACAATATGAGGGACAACCAATGCTAACAACTCAAGGGTAGAGAGTTGCAACATTGCCTGCACACACACACACATAGATATGCCTACTAAAAGAAAACAAACAAGCAAGCAAGGGGCTAGCTTAAGCAAGGGGCTTGCTTATCACAACTCCAGCACTTAGTGCTCACTTTACATGAGCTAAAACTCCAAGAAGATGGCCCCAAAAGAAGTCGGGATACATGCTCCTTTTATAGTGAGAAGTGTTGGAGATAGACGTCTGCGGAAGCACGCGAACAGCACAAGGAAGAAGAAGAAGCTTGGAGCACAAACACACAATATTGAATGTATTACTAGAGAATGTACAAAGATAAGTAGCCCATTAGGGCAATAGGCGTATATACAAGCCGGGGGAAAAAAACCTCCTAAAGAGGGAAAAAAGTGCCCCGGCGGTCCTAGAGTGTTCACACACATCACTACCTAAATATATCAACAAATCCCCCCCTGGGAGTGATGCGGTGAACAAGGAGCTGGCACTCATGTATAAGGAAGTGCCAAGCTATGTGGAAATCACTCCACAAAAGGAAGTAAGCCCAAAGCTTTGCGGAAAGCTTCAAACTTCTCCCTAGGCAGAGCCTTCGTGAAAAGGTCTGCAATGTTCTCGTGCGTGGGCACATATGCCAAGCTGATCTCCCCAGCAGAGAACCTCTCCCTGACATAGTGATAATGCACCTCAATGTGCTTAGTGCGAGCATGGAACACAGGGTTCCTCGCAACTGCCAATGCGCTCTGACTGTCAGTGAAGATGGTGGTGGCAGAAGACTGGCCAACACCCAAATCAACCATAAGGCGTCTGAGCCACACACACTCAACAGTCGATGTGAAAGCTGCCCTATACTCAGCCTCACAACTGGAAGTGGCCACAGTAGGCTGCTTCTTGCTCAATCAAGATATACATGAGCTATCAAGCATGAAGCAAAAACCACTAGTGGACACACGAGTGCCATAGCAACCAGCCCAATCTGAGTCAGAAAAAAGCATGCAAATCTGGCGGCACTGATCCCCCCTTGGGATAAAACATCCCAAGTAGCCGAGTACCACTCAAGTAGCGAAAGATGCGCTTAACCGCTTTCCAATGTGTGACTCCTGGGCAATGCGTAAACCTGCTCATCTGTGAGACAACAAACTGAATATCTGGCCGAGTAATGCATAAGTAAATCAAGCATCCAACAACCTGCTGATAGAGAACAGCATCAAATGCATCTCCAACATCATGAAGACTCAATCGTAAACCTGTCTCCATAGGAGTGGCAATAGGCTTACAGTCTTCAAGGCCAAAACGCTGCAATAATGTGTCAATATATTTCGTTTGACACAAAGCCATTCCACCATCAACGTGCATAAACTGAATGTGCAAATGCCCCAAATCAGACATCTCAAATGAGGCATGCAAATCAGCCTTAAAATCAGCAATATGTGTCTCAATAGGACCAGTGAGCAGCATGTCATCAACATAGACAACAATGATCAGAAGCACATCATTAGCACGTTTAACATATAAGGTGCTTTCAGTTGGACTGTTCTCAAAACCATGTGCAATCAGATAGGCATGTATCTTCTCATACCAAGCACGTGGTGCTTGCTTCAAACCATATAATGCCTTCTTTAACATGCAAACCTGGTTTTCATGCCCTTTCTGCACAAAGCCACGGGGCTGAAAAACATACACTTCTTCATGCAAGTCACCATTCAGAAATGTTGTTTTAATGTCCAACTGATGTACATTCCAACCATGATGGGCTGCAAGTGCACAAATGCTCCGAACAGTAGTCATACGGCATGTAGGTGCAAAGGTCTCATCAAAATCAATGCCTCTTTCCTGTGCATAACCCTTTGCAACAAGCCTAGCCTTATACCTGTCAACTGTACCATCAGGTTTACGCTTCAGCTTGTATACCCACTTAGTGCCAATGGCCTTCTTGCCAAGAGGCAAGTCACATAAAGACCATGTACCATTCTTCATTATAGCATCATATTCAGATTGCATAGCAGCCATTCAATTTTCTGAATTTTGTGCTTCATCAAAAGAAACAGGCTCATTCTCATCACAGAGACTAGATGCAGCCATAGCATAGAAATCTGATGCAAAGGAGGCACTATGAGAGCGTGAACGAGTACGATATGACAAAGGTGCATCTAATTTGCTGTCACGCAAAGTCTGCACCAGCCATTTTGGCATAGTTTTTGCCTGCTCAATATCAACTCTCTCATCAACAAGTGCATCATGTAAATCTGCATTAGAAATGGAATGATCTGCATCATCATATGAAACCTGCAAAGGCTGAGAAGTTGCCTCATTAGGACCAGCACTAGCCTGTCCACCTGTAAAAAGAGGCATCAAAGTATCATACATGTCTTTGGAGCTAACAGATGTCTCCTTAGTACATGAAAGCAATAGTTGAATAGCATCTTCCACAAAGACAACATCACGGCTAACCAGAATGCGTTTAGTCTGTGGATGATACAGACGATAGCCTTTACTTTCAGAATTGTACCCAACAAAAATACATTTTACTGCCTTATCATCCAATTTCCTGCGATGTTGTTCAGGCACTAATGCATATGCCAAACAACCAAAAACATGCAGATGAGCAACAGAGGCTTGCGGTCATGCCAAGCCTCATATGGAGTGATAGACTGCAACGCTTTAGTGGGACACCTGTTCAGTACATATGCTGCACACATGATAGCCTCAAGCCAGAAACTATGTGGTAAAGCCTGACTTTTGACCATGCACCTCGCCATCTCCATGAGTGACCTGTTCTTTTGTTCAGCAACTCCATTTTGTTGAGGTGTATACGGCACTGTACACTGGTGTTTTATCCCACGTTCAGCCAAAAATGCATTAAAATCTGAAGACATATATTCCTCCCCTCGATCAGAACGGAGGGTGCCCATTTTACATGCTGACAGATTTTCAGCCAAAACCAAAAACTGTTTGAAGCACATGAACACTTCGGACTTTGCTTTGAGTGGATATACCCATGCATGCCTGGAAAAATCATCAATGAAAGTCACGAAGTAAAGGTAATTTCCAAAAGAGGGTGTCTGCATAGGACCATAGACATCACTATGTACAAGCTGCAATTTTTGCGTAGCCCAAACTGAACCATCTTTTGGAAAGGAAGAACGCTGCATTTTGCCCAAAATACAGCCTTCACAAACATGTTTTCCAGGTGCCTCAAGTTTGGGCAAAGAGGACACCATTTCAGATTTCTGCAGGCGTAACAAACTAGCAAAATTCAGATGACCAAAGCGTGCATGCCAAAGCTTTGCATCTGACATAGCCTGAGAATCATGAACTGCACATGCCGAATCATTCACAGATCTTTCATAGTCTATGAGCTTATACAGCCCACGACATAAAATGCCAGAAGCAATAATCACATCGCCATTTGAGAGATCATGGACTGTACACATGTCATCAACAAATTTCATAACCAAGCCAATCTTGGCTAATGCAGAAACTGATAACAGGTTCTTTTTGATCCCTAGCACAAATAAACATCTGACAAAGTGAAAGAACTACCATCAGCAGTAGTCAGAATGATCTTACCAACTCCCATAACAGGATAAGAGGAGTTATTGGCGCATGTGACAGTATTCCCTGTAGGGGTAGGCTCGAGTGAAGAGAAGAAACTGCGCTGCAAGGTAATATGTTTGGTCGCCCCACTGTCAAAGTACCAAACATCTGAGTCTACTGCAGACATGCACTGATCATGAGAAGATGGGTCAAAACTGCAGATAGTAGTAAACGCCCATTCTTCTTCCTGCACAATATTTGCAGACTCTGTTTTTGGTGTAGAGGCCTCTGCAACAACCATTCCAGCCTCTTTCTTCTTTGCCTCTTTAGCAGCCAGTTTTGGACAGTTCTTTATAATATGATCATTTCCTTTACAGTACTTGCAGAACAATTTCTGTTTTTCTGATTTCTTCTCATCTTTATCCTGGTTCTTCGATTGTGCAGCATTTGCAGATTTCTGCTTACTAGTAGAAGAGCTCCATTTTCCTTTGCCCTTCTGACTAGCCAGGAAAGCTTGATCTGCAACACGCATAATGGACCTGTTTTGCCTGGACTGATCTTCCTGCAATAGAACAGAGACTAATTCCTCAAATGACAAGGCATTCGGATTTCCTTTCATCATCAACCGAAGAGTAGAGGCAAAACTCTGATATGAATCAAGAAGACCATTCAGAACGGTCTGCACAAGTGAGCTATCTGGTATAACCTCATCAGCAGAAATCAATTGTTCCTTCAGGTCTTTGATCTTTGTAAGAAAACTGTCCATAGAATCATCTTCATTCATGTGCTCACTCTCCAACTGTTTTCGGAGGTAAGCAACACGAGCCTCATTCCTAGCTTGGTACAAAGTGGTAAGTGTATCCCAAGCATCCTTTGCTGTTCTGCAAGAGCGAATGTGAGGAATAATGGCACGTTTGACAGACAAGTTATCAATGCATGTGCCTGGGCATCTCTGCCATCCCAACAAATCTGCTCTGCAGTAGGTGCAATAGAAACAGCAGCACGAACAAGAATCTGCGGAATATCATCTTCGACACCATCTTCATCAGCTCCAACACCTGTATTTGCAATACCTGTCGTTACAGGTGTAACAGGACGTCTTTCAACACCCTACACAATGTTCCACAATCCTTTTGCAACCAGTACATGTCGCATCATATAAGCCCATAATGGGTAGTTGGTACCATCCAACTTATCCTCAACAGCCAACATACGGAATACATCACTGCTTTTAGCCATGGCCGGTGACTAAAATACCTTGATGCAGAAAATTGATTGTATCTCAAAAAGTTGAACAGAATTGCCCATACGAGTTCTGCTAGACCTGTAGCAGACTTCGAGACGCTTAAACTGGCGAACAGAAACTGGTATATACCTTTGGCACAAAAGGACAAAATAGCCTACACAAGCGCTGCGATAGTGCGTTCGGAGGTCGAAACGAGCTCAGATCGCGATTTCGGCACCACAGAGCGAAGTAGTTTTGATCTCGGAAACACTTTGAGTATGCTCACCAAATTTCGTGCGAATCTGAGACTGCAAACGGAGGAGTGTCGACGGCACCCTAGAAGAAGCAACGACCTGCTCTGATACCAATTGTTGGAGATAGACGTCTGCAGAAGCACGCGAACAGCACAAGGAAGAAGAAGAAGCTTGGAGCACAAACACACAATACTGAATGTATTACTAGAGAATGTACAAAGATAAGTAGCCCATTAGGGAAATAGGCGTATATACAAGCCGGGGGAAAAAAACCTCCTAAAGAGGGAAAAAAGTGCCCCAGCGGTCTTAGAGTGTTCACACACATCACTACCTAAATATATCAACAAGAAGTGTGCCCCTAAAATCTAGGAACTACCTTTCCAAATCAGCCTCCTAACTTGGAGGACTTAGTTGAGATGCCTTGGGGAGTGGTTGAGTGACTTTTCTTGATGGAATCTTGTGCCTTTTGGTTTCCTTTGATTGCTCCACATGTCCATAAAAGATTCCCCACGAATTTGTAGCTTGAAGTTTGACTTTTAATACTCCCCGTCAAGCTTCAATTCTTCGTCCTCATCCAAGCTCCTTCATGTTGATGCATTGCTTGAATTTTGAAATCTTCATCCCATCCAAAGCCTTTGTAAACATGTCGGCAACTTGGTCCTTGGTACCAATATGATGTACTGAAACTTCCTTGGATATCACCTTTTCCCTTATGAAGTGATAGTGCACTTCAATATGCTTGGTTCTAGCATGATAGACAGGATTCGATGCTAGATGAATGCTACTCATGTTGTCACAAAAAATTGGATATGTGTCAATCTGCAAATTAAGCTCCATAAATAACTTCTTAATCCACATTAGCTCACATGTGACTTGAGCCAAAGCTCTATACTCAGCCTCGGTGGAAGATAATGCCACTGTGGGTTGCTTCTTTGAAATCCATGAGATGATCTTGCTACCTAGCATGACTAGGTAACCACTTGTACTTCTTCTATCCTCCTTGGAACCGGCCCAATCCACATCAGAATAAGCTTTGACCTGCATATCATCATCAAATGAATAGAACAATCCTTCATTTCTGGTGGCCTTGAGATATCGTAACATTCTTCTTGCAGCTTGCAAGTGTGTAGTCCTTGGACTATGCATAAATTGTGATAACACTCCAACTCCATATGCTATGTCAGGCCTAGTTATTGTGGCATAATTGAAAGAGCCTACAATAGATCGATACAAAGTTACATCCTCTAATGGCTGTCCATCAATGGAGCTTAGCTTTACATTAACTTCCATGGGATTTGAAATAGGCTTGCAATGTAGCATCCCAAACCTCTCAAGTAGGTCTAGAATATACTTCCTTTGTATGAGCATAATACCTTCTTCTTTGTATACAACTTCAATGCCAAGAAAATACCTAAGATCTCCAAGATCAGATATCCTAAACTCCTTTCCAAGCTTCCTTGATCTCCTCAATGCCCTTTGTATCATTACCTGTAATGATAAGATCATCTACATACACACACATGTAGACTACAAGTTCTCATCTTTGTTTGATGAAGAGAGATGGATCCGCCTTGCATTGATTGTAACCACATTTGATCAAATAGTCCACCAATCTTTGGTTCCAAGCCCTTGGAGCTTGCTTTAGGCCATAAAGTGCCTTCTTCAACCTACAAACATGATGTGGAAACTCTTTATGAACAAAACCTAGTGGTTGCTCCATGTATACCTCTTCTTCCAAGTCTCCATTGAGAAAGGCATTCTTGATATCCAATTGGAAAAGCTTCCATCCTTTGCTAGCAGCCATTGCAATGAGTGTCCTAATGGTGCTCATCTTTTCCACGGGGCTGAATGTCTCTTCAAAGTCCATTCCATAAGTTTGTGCAAAACCCTTGGCCACCAATCTTGCTTTGAACCTAGAAATAGATCCATTTGAATTCCTCTTTACTTTATACACCCACTTATTACCTATTACCTTCATGTTCTCCTTCTTGGGCACTAGAGTCCATGTTTGATTTTCCTCAAGTGCGTCGATCTCTTCTTGCATTGCCTCTTTCCATTCGGTGTACCTGCTTGCATCTTCATAGCAATTGGGCTCATGATCTTCTACTACTTTGTTCATATATGCATAATGTGTTGCCATGTATGAATCATAAGTAAACCTTTGAGTTGGATACTTAACTCTAGAAGACTTCCTTTCTTCACCTTTTGGAGGAATAAACCTCCTTTGCCTTGGGAACTTTTGATCTCTTTCTTTGACGTGGCTTCTTTCTCCATCATGTGTCCTTCATCATCTTCAACTTCATTACCTTCTTCATCCAACTCCACCAATGTTGCTTTGCCTTTGTTGATTGATTTTGCTTCATAGCTTGATGAAGATCTCCCCCTCCACGGTGAGTTCATGCTTGAACTATCTTCATTGATGGAACACCTTGGGCCACTTAGCTCTAGGTTGATTTGTTCTTCATCATGTCCATGCTTTTCTTCTTCATAGTCCTGCATACAATCATACTTCTTATACCAAGGGAGTAGCTCATCAAATGCTACATCCCTTGATATCCTCAAGTCCTTTGTGTTTGGGTTGAAGCACCTGTAACCTTTATGATCATTTGAATATCCTAGAAACACACACTTTTCTGCCTTTGGTTGTAGCTTGTGCCTCAATTCACTTGGCACATGTACATAACAAGTACATCCAAATATCTTCAAGTGGGAAAGATCAGGTTTCTTACCATAATAGGCTTGATATGGTGTCAAGCCATGGATCCCTGAGGTAGGAGCCGTATTCATTAGATACACGGTGGTATTTGCTGCATCACTCCAAAACATGTTAGGTACATTTATCTCATTAAGCATTGCTCTAGCGATCTCGGCAATGTATCTATTCTTTCTCTCTGCTACTCCATTTTGTTGGGGTGTGTACCTGCATGTTACTTGCCTCTTGATGCCTTGATCCATTAAAAAATCAGAAAACTCATTGGAGAAATATTCTCCCCCTCCATCGGACCTTAGCTTCTTGATATATGTACATGTTTCCTTCTCTACCATTGCCTTGAATGCTTTGAAACATGTAAACACATCTGATTTGTTTTTTATGAAATAAACCCAAACCATCCTTGTGCAATCATCTATAAAAGGGACAAAGTACTTGTTACCTCCAATGGGTTGCTCTTTGGTTGGCCCCCACACATCTGTATGTATCAACTCCAATGGATGTTGGCTTATGTAGCCACTCTTCTTGAATGGAAGTCTCGCTTGCTTCCCTAGTTGACAAGATTCACATAAATGCTTCATACCTTGTCCTTAGAAGTTGGGAAGACCTTCAACCAGCCTCTTGAATTGCATTTCCTTCATTCTTTGTATGTTGATGTGACCTATCCTCTTGTCCCACAAGTCCGACTCCGAAATCCTCTTGTTTCCATATGTGAAGTAGACATGTTGAGTGGAATGAGAATTTACCTCCAAAGTGAAGAGTCTCCCTTGCTTCTTTCCTCTTGCTATGACCTTGTAACCTTGCTTAGGGTTCTCCCCAAAGCATCCACCTTTGTTGAACCTTACTTGATAGCCTCTTTCAACCATTTGCCCAATGGACACCAAGTTCTTTGTGATAGTAGGTACATGCAAGACATCCTTGAGACATCTTCCTTCCTCCTTGTCATCCAAAGCTACATCTCCAACATGGGAGATCTCATGGGCTGTATCATCACCTGTTTCTACATGTCCTTTACCTTTGGGAACATGTAGATTAGTAAACCAAGAAGCATTGCAACTCATATGGTTGCTACATCCACTATCAATATACCAAGTGTTATCTACTTTGCTTGAATTCCCATTCATGTGCATCATCAAGAGATTGTCATTTTTTGAACTTGTAGAAGCATAATTACCTTGGCCTTTGTATGAAGTACCTTGATTTTAGCTCCTTTGGTTTCCTCCTTGGTAGCAATCTCTAGCATAGTGGCCAAACTTGCCACATATGTAACATCCTTCACCATCTTGGTTCCTGTTTTGTTGATGTCGTCCTCCTATTCCTCTTGTTCTTCCTCTCCCTCTTTGTGATGAGGTGCCTTTGTCATGTCCTTGATTGCTTGAGTGGCCTTGCCTTCCTCCAAACCTTCCTTTGCCCCTTCCTTGTCCTCGTCTTCCTTTGCCCCTTTGATTACCTGCATAGAAAACTTGTGCATCCTTGCTTTTAGTTGAACCTCCACCTATGTTCATTTCTTCGGTGACCATTAGAGCAACCAATTGCTCAAAATCGGGAAGATTATCCCTTACATAAACTGAAGTGGTAAAAGGTTTCCACTTCTCATCATCTCTCAAACCATTGAGAGTATAAGCCACAAGATCGTCATCGTCTACGTGGCTTCCAATGGATCCCAATGCATCTGATAACTCCTTGACCTTAAGTATGTAGTCATTTATGCTAGTCCCTGAGCTCTTCCTAAGGTTTTTGAGCTCATTCTTGAGTTGGATCTTCCTTGCTTTGGTGCTTGTTGAATAAAGCCTTTCAAGTGTCTCCCATACCTTCATGCTTGAATCCAAGTCTTGGATATGTCCGATCATGCTATTACTAATGTGTTGAGAAAGAATAAAGATAACCCTCTTGTCTCTTTCATTCCATTCCCTAAAGGCCCTTCTCTGGTCATTGGTTGGATTCTCATCCAACCTAGGTCTTGGTTCACTTCCACTAATCAACCCTCAAAGGCCCTTGCCCATAAGATAGTTGGAGACCCTAAATCTCCATGGTTGATAGTTCCCTTTGTCTAGCTTTTCAATTTGAGTGTTGAAGTCTCCCATATCTAGTCTTTGATACTTGAACTAGCCCTTGGCTAATGCTCCAATGTGTGTAAAATGAAAATGAGGCTCTGAGGTTACCTCAATCCAAAGCTTTCATTAGATGGACACCTTGTGCTCTTGAAACTTTGAGTAGAATATCTCCCCCTTTATGTGAGCTACCTCCAAGAAGCTTTTGTTGATGCAAATCTTCAACCACCAACTCCAAGAGGTCTTCTTGCTTGTATGTGATACCTCCAAGATGCCTAAATGCTTTGATACCACTGATGGCGGAAGTATCTCAACCCCTAAGCAACGACGAAGCACGAATGACCTCCACAAGTATCCTTCTTTGACCTTTGCACACCAAAAATGCTCTTACTCAGAGCTTATGCAGACAACTCTAGTGCGCTTTTGTAGACCTGTAGAAGACACCAAGGGCTTTCCAAAAAATCAAAGTTCACTTCAAATGGATGCTTAGACAAAGAGAAACAATGTCTACAACATGAGCTAGTTGAATGCTCACAACTGCTAGTCAAGCAGAGACCTCACTTCACTCCAGCAAGCTTTCCTCAAAGATTATACAGCGAATGAATCTCAAACTTACTTCAACTTTAGAGCACTCTAATAACTACCCAATGACACCAAAATCATAGCAAATGGACAAATAGAGAAGGAGAACCAGCCCTTACAACAGAGAGCAAAATATTTCCAACAGAGCCTACACACAGAGAGAGATATCAATCACACAACTTCACTAAAATGAATGTTGCCCCCAGATTACTCAAAAAATGCTCTAGAGAATTGATGAGCGTAAAATAGACTTTAATAGTTATCCAATGAGACAAGAATTACATCAAATGGATACAATATGAGGGAGAACCAATGCTAACAACTCAAGGGTAGAGAGTTGCAACACTGCCTGCGCACACACATAGATATGCCTACTAAAAGAAATCAAACAAGCAAGCAAGGGGCTTGCTTATCACAACTTCAGCACTTAGTGCTCACTTCACATGAGCTAAAACTCCAAGAAGATGGCCCCAAAATAAGTCGGGATACATGCTCCTTTTATAGTAAGAAGTGTGCCCCTAAAATCTAGGAACTACCTTTCCAAATCAGCCTCCTAACTTGGAGGACTTAGTTGAGATGACTTGGGGAGTGGTTGAGTGACTTTTCTTGATGGAATCTCGTGGCTTTTGGCTTCCTTTGATTGCTCCACATGTCCATAAAATATTCCCCACGAATTTGTAGTTTGAAGCTTGACTTTTAACAAATGGAAGCTATCTTATGAGAAAAGATCTGATGGGATACATCACAGGAGAGGAAGAAAAGCCAGAGTTCAAAGATCCTAGTGTTCCAACTAGGAAGGAGCTTGCAGATATAAAGATTTTGATGAAAAAGGATGCTCAAGCAAGGAGCATAATCTACATGGTAGTGAATGATTATTTGCTTCCTCATATCAGAGGACTTGAAAGTGCAAGTGACATATGGAATGCTTTGGAAGAGCATTTTCAGAATACAACCAAATCAAGGAAAGCTTCATTATGGGCAGAGTTTACTACATTTAAGAAGAAGGCTTCACAATCAATATCTGATTATGTGACAAAGATGAAAGACATTGCTGATTCTTTAGGTGGACTTGATGAAGATATTGAAGAAGATAAGTTGGTAAGACAAATTCTTAGAGGGCTAAGAGGAGATGAGAAGTGGAAGCCTTTTATTTTGTCTACAGAACTTTCATTAGATCATTTCACTCCTGATTTGAATCAATTGTTAGGACATATGCTAACTTTTGAGAATGATATCAAAGGAGATGTTGATAAGAGTGCAGGTCATGCAATGTATTCTAAAGACAAGAAGAAAGCTAGCAAAGAAAAGCAACAATCAGTTGAAGATGAAGGTACTCCAAGTCAAGAAAACTTCCTAAGAGGAAGAGGAAGTGTCACATAATAATCAAAGCAATGGTAATTTTAATCAGAATTTTAATCAAAGAGGAAGAGGTGGCAAATATCTGAGAGGAAACTTCAGAGGTAGAGGTGGTAGGAATTATTTTGGAAGAAGTGGAGGAAGAAACTTCCAAAATCAATCCTATAATAACACCTACTACAATTATGCATCAGATCAAAAAGAAGATTCAACTCTTATTATGAATGCAACATGTGAAGCCTCACATGAATCCATGAGAATATTTTATATTGACTCAGGATGTAGCAATCATCTGAGTGGAAACATTGCTTTGATGACTAATCTAGATCATAAGGCAATCAATCACACAGTTCAAATAGGTGATAATACAAAGCACAAAGTAAAGTCAATTGGTTCAGCTAAAGCCAAGGATGGAAGTACTCTCTTGAGTAAGGTTTTGTATGTTCCTACAATTCCAAAGAACTTGATTAGTGTAGGACAAATTGTGGAAAAAGGATATGAGGTAAGGTTCACTAATGATGGAGTTTATGTTGAAGACCCTAGTCAAGGGTATAAACAAATTGTTACAGGAAAGAAGGAAGGAAGGCTCTTCACATTAAGGATACAAGGTAATATTGGACATGCTATGTTCACATATGGAGAGCAAAAGGTGTCTGAATTGGATCTTTGGCATAAAAGACTTAGATACTTTAATGAAAGAGGTATCAAAGAAATGGTTAACAATGGTTCAGTGCTTGGATTGCCTAATGTTGCAGGTCAACACATGACATACAGATGTGAAGCATGTCAGTTAGGTAAGGCTCATAAGCAATCATATAATAAGCATGGTTTTATGTATTCAGAAAGACTTGAATTGGTACATACAGATGTGTGGGGTCCTTCAAAGGACTTCAATATAAATGGTTCAAGATATTATGTCATATATGTTGATGATGCTACCAGGTGGATCACAATCTATGTGATCAAAGACAAGTCAGAAGTGTTTAATACATTTAAACACTATCATGCATATGTAGAAAGAATTACAGGTCAAAAATTGAAGAGGTTAAGGTCAGATGGAGGGGGAGAGTATTTCTCTAATGAGTTCAGTGATTATTTATGGAATGGAGGTATAAAGAGAGAGGTTACTTGCAGGTACTCTCCTCAAAAAAATGGGGTAGGAGAGAGAAGAAATAGAACTCTTGTTGAGTTTGCAAGATCAATGATGGAGGAAAATTATCCTAATTATTTGTGGGCTGAGGCTGTAAACACAGCCACATATTTTGTCAATAGGTTACCATGTAAAGCTTTGCAGGGTATGACACCATATGAAGCTTGGTGGGGTAAGAGACCTACCTTGGATCATTGTAAAATATTTGGATGCTTGGCATATGCATATGTGCCATCTCAATTGAGGCATAAATTAGAACCTAAAGTAGAGAAGTATGTATTCATTGGTTATGATGACAAGTAGATGGGTTATAGGTTGTGGAGTCCATCCACAAAGCAATTCCTTGTGTCTAAGGATGTTACATTTGATGAGCAAGGTACTTGGTATGCAGGTACACTTAATGTTCATGCAGATGTTGAAGAATTTATGAATCAAAAGAAAGGTAAATCAAAGGTTCAGATATTTGATGAAGAGGAGAACAATGAAGTACAGGTTGAAGTTGAAGAAGTGCCAAGGTTTGATCCAGAATGTGATGAACCAGAAACCTTAAGAAATGGAGAACTCAGAAGGTCATCTAGGCACAAATGGCAACCTACAAGGTATAGCTATGATACTTCATTCTTGACTACTAAAGATTATGCTTACATGTTAAAAGCTGATGAAGATCCATCCACATATGATGAAGCCAAAGGGAAGAAGAATTGGGAAAAAGCTATGCAGGAAGAATATGATGCATTGATGGAAAATGAGACTTGGGATTTGGTTCCTAAACCAAATAGTCAGAAGATCATTGGATGTAAATGGGTCTACAAAACAAAAAGGTTTGCAAATGGAAGTATATCTAGGTACAAAGCCAGGCTTGTTGTAAAGGGATATGCACTGACATATGGTGTGGACTATGATGAAACTTATAGTCCTGTTGCAAAGATGACAACCATAAGGACTCTCATAGCTTGCTACTTGCAAAGGTTGGAAATTGTCTCAATTAGATGTGAAGAATGCTTTTTTGAATGGTTATATTTCAGATGAAGTCTACATGGAACAACCAGATGGTTTCAAAGATCAAGTGTATCCAAATTATGTGTGTAAGCTCAAGAGAGCTTTGTATGGGTTGAAGCAGGCCCCAAGGGCATGGAATTATAGGCTTGTAAAGTTCTTAAAGGAACTTGGATTTCAAGCATCAAAGTAGATAGTAGCTTGCTAGTGAAAGCAAGTGAGGATGGATTTATTTATGTTTGTATTTACATTGATGACATAATACTTACAGGAACAGATGACAAAGGTATACACATCATTAAGAAGCAGATGGAGAAAGAATTCAAAATCAGTGATTTGGGAAATTTGTCATTTTTTTTGGGAATGGAGATTTCATATACTCAACATGGAGTATATGTAACTCAAGAAAGGTATCTGAAAAATTTGCTAACCAAATTTAAAATGGAAGATTGCAGGATAGCACCAACTCCAATGGAAGTAAATCATAGATTGAGTAGATATGGAGGAGAAGAATTCAAAGATATGAAGCTTTATCAGAGTTTGGTGGGTAGCCTGATTTATGCTACATTAACAAGACCTGACTTAACATATGCAGTTGGAGTTCTATCTCAATTCATGCATTGTCCTAGAAAGGAACATTGGATTGCAGGACAAAGAGTAAGGTACATCAAGGGCACACTTAAAGAAGGTTTGTATTATGGATTTACTTGAGATACAAGAGTCAAAATATACAGTGATGCAGATTGGGCAGGTAATTCTGATGATAGAAGATCAACACATGGATATTTGTGTTATGTGGGAGATAAGCTAATCTCATGGTGCTCTAAGAAGCAACATACAGTTGCTTTATCATCTACAGAAGCAAAATACAAAGGCATGGTAGAAGATGCAAAGGAAGTAATATGGTTAAAGACTCTTATGAAGAGTTTTGATATTATTCAGAGTACTCCTATTATTTGTGAAGACAATATGAGTTCTTTATATTTGGCAGCAAATCCTGTATTCCATGCTAGAACTAAACATATTGAGATTCAGTATCATTTTTTGAGAGCGAAGGTTGTTGATAAAGAAATAGAAGTTATGCATACTCCTACAAAAGATCAACTTGCAGATATGATGACAAAGAGCTCGGATGGACCAAAGTTGCAAAGGTTTAAAGATATGGCAGGAATAAAGAAGATACAGGTAATCACAATTCATGATTGAGGGGGAGCTGTTGGAGTAGGACAATCAACAATTGGTGATTATATGAAGCCCAAAAATAAAGATATGAAGAAAAGATTGAAGTTCAACTTCATGAAGTGAAGTGAAGGTTCAGGAAGAAAAGTTCTTTAGACATATGGACATTAGTTTTGTAAATATTTCAATATACTTGAAGTAATGAAGAATCAATACTCATATATATATATATATATATATATATATATATATATATATATATATATATATATATATATATATATATACGTGTATATGATAGTATTAGATGATAGAGATAAAGTATAGATGAGAAAGATTTGAATAGATGATGAGTATTGAGTGTATCATCCATCAGATGTATGAAGAGTTGAATAGAAAGAATGTTCAGAGATTTGTGCATCGATCTTTTCTCTAGTTCTCCTTTTGTGTTTGATTTTATCAGAAACCCTTTTGTACACATCTAATGCCATAGTTCATCTATCTATCGTTAAAGTTTAAGAGTCTAATTACAAACAGGCTGAGAGAATTTTGTGTAGGAACATCTATATGTGAGAAAGTATTGAGTGTCTTCTGAAAGAGGTGCAATCCCGATGGTCAAAGAAATGGTCAGTTCACAGTGCATAATGTAAAGTTTTATAGAAATGAGGAGTCAAAATCTAAGTTGGAAGGTAAGCCATCTATGGCTAAAAGCATTCGCTTAAACGGGTTCTAATTTGGGAGAACTGTGTGTTAGAAGTTGCAGGTGTCAAAGTCGACTCTACAAGAAGGCAGTTTTAGACATAGGTAGATTGTTTGGATCATTTCTCATAATCTACTTAAGCTTTTGAAGTGTTTTAACTTGGAGGAGGTGCGCAAACTGTAGGCGCCACATTCTACAAAGTTTCATCAGAAACTTTACACAAATGATTAATCAATGAGTCAATAATGTGCAGCACACTTTTCTGTGAAATGACTTTCTTCACAGTTAGCTAAAATCTAGATAGTTTGGTGTTTGTCTTCCAAAATTGGTTGGAGTTTAAAGTTATTCTTGATATATAAGTGGTCTAACATCAAGGATAGCTTGTTCTTTTGAAGATTAACACTCTCCATCAGATTCTTCAACTGACTAGTACATCAAAAAATCTGATGTTTCTGAAGTTTTTTGAAAATACTAAATATGAGGTAACCTTTCCAAACACAAAACCTCAACCCAAGTCTTCAACATCTGCTACAAAAAACTCTTTTACCTCAAGAGTTAGATAAAGAAGAAATATACTTCTCTACAACTTGTCATATACCAAGTAGCTCTGTATTGACACTCCAAGAATTCTTTGAGGGAACATATAAGCTGCTTGCTTAAAAAATCTTCAACTAAAACATAGCTCATACACATATGAGTCAAAATTTTCAAGTTGTCTTCAAAATTCTGCTGCTTTTCTTTCTCTCAATGCAATTCTTTGTCAAAACCTACTAAAACATGACCAAGTATCAAGAAACTGCTTCTTCTTCACACAAGATGTTCTCGTAGACTTGTCTTTGGGTGTAGAGGATAAAATAGAAAAAGTATATGGAAACTATGAGAGAAAAGGAAGTCTTACTTTTCTTTTGACTTTCTTCTTCTGCATCTTTCTTCCACCTGATGATGTCAACATCTTCAAACTTCTCTTCCATACCTTTTGTTATCTTGAAGCAGCAAGTGTTAAAAATAAAGAAGTAAGGTCGTATATATTTTTGCAAAAAGGATTTTCTTCAAGTAGAAGGAAAATACAAAAATGAAAAATGGAAGCATTTACTTCAGCAAGTAGTGGAGGCTAAAAGAGAATCAATCAAAAGAGAATCAAATCCAAAAACTGAACTGTAAGAGGAGTGGCTGTCCAAAGTAGTGGATAATTTATGGAGAAGAGCTCTCAAACTCATCATGAGAGTTTTTTGTCACTTGGCTATAAAAGAGGCAAGGGAGAACACTCAAGAACAGAGAAAGAAGGCATGGAAGTCCCCTTGTAGCTAGTTCATTTGGTTGAGTCATTTCATTCTCTTCACTCTCATAGACTATATCCAGCCGCATACCCATTTTTGGGTAGTCTACTTGTGATAGTCATATCTCTCAATATATGTATCCAATTTTAGAGTTTAAACATTCGCTGGAAATCATATCTTGAGCACTTCCTCTCTCTAGAACAATTTTATCAAATAATTTATGCTCTATGAGTTATTCAATTTTTAGTGAAGTCCAGTTTTCAGCTTAACTGAGTGGATAGGTAGCCTGTTTTGAGGCAAAGAGTTGCCAAACCAAAACTACTCCAAATTGAGTGTTTGATAGCTCATTTGAAAGCTCTAGGTGTATAGTTTGCGTGAGCAAAGTTTCAAGTTCATTGGATATTTTACTTTTCATTTGAAGGTTCAGCTATTGGCAAGAGCCTTGATCCTGAGAAGATCTTCTACACTTTCTGCTGTGAATAGGAGAGGAATTCTCCAACAATTGGTATCAGAGCATTGGATTTTGAAGAGGAAAAGCATTGGAACTAAAGTGAAGCAAAGGAGAAGCTACAAATCAAGGGGGAGCTTCATAAATTCAAGGAAGAACACCACAATATACTTGAGGTAAACTTCAATCTTAGAAGTTTTCAATGGCTAATTTAGGACAACAAGTTGAGAAGTTAGACAAAGAAAATTTTCAGTCTTCAAGGTATAGAATGACAAATTACCTTAAAGGTAAAGGTTTATGGAGTCTAGTTACTGGAGATGATCCACAACCGGTGGATCTTCAAGATCCCAACATTACTCCGACACAAAGGAGACAATTTGTTGATTGGGAAGAGAGGAATTGAAGGGTGATGTTCCTCATCTCACAAGTTATTTCTAACACTATGATTGGTCATGTGCAATGCTGTAGCTCAGTGATGAGTAGCACCTCCTTTAATGTCAATCCGGGAAGATGTGAGGATGGTATGATGACCTCGAGCAAGTGAAGGCACAAGTGCGTGAGTGAGAGGCACACTAACATGCACACACATACACACACACGCGCACACAGAGCAAGACAAAGAGTGAGAAGCAATGGAGTTCTTAGATTACTTTCAAAAAGCTCTTACAAGTTCATATCAATTACAAGCCAACCCCCAAAATGAGCTCTCTAGCTCTTTTTATAGTTTTTGACTAGGTTTTGGCCTTGTCCAGACCTAGTGTCTGGCCTAGTTAAAAATTAGGTTCTCTACCCTATTTGGAGGTTCAAACGAAGTCTAAAAAATGTGAAAACTGACAGGTAGGTACTTCTAAAGCTCCTCAAGCTCAAGGACTCCTTGGCTTGCACAAAATGGAGCTACAAAAATATGAAATGATATTTACAATGATGGTTAGTGATAAAAATCACTATTATAAAGATGTTGTTTTGGAAAAATTTGAAGGCCTATCTGCCAGATCTGCGTCGACTGCTTTGTCTACTTAATCCTTCGCTTTGCTCTGACTCTCTCCGCTGGCTTCCTTGTCTCCTCAGTCCTTGGGTGCCCATACTGCTCTCAACACCCCCCCCTCTCTCGCGTCTGTCGTCCCTGACAGACCCTTGTTGCTGGGAGTGTTGGATGTAATATTCCACAACCTGAGTGGCAAGCTGATGTTCTTGTATGCGTAGTCCTCTGACCAAGTCTGTCATCATGCGATCCCAATCAATTGGTCCTGGAATGTCCGGATGTGGCAGACGTAATTGATATGCATGGATGGCTTGTTCTACTGCGAATAGATGTAGCAAATGTGTTGGTTTGGGAATGAAAATTTCCGAATGATATTCCCAGAATCCCGTAGAGAACATTTCCTCAAATGTCTGCTTGAAGCATGCGGGTAAGTACTTTATTCGTGCATGCCAGGCAAAGATTATAGTGATCGAGGGAGTCTGGCTCATGTCGTAGACTAAATCCTTGTTACCTTGAGAGAATCCAAGGGCAGAGATGTATGGAGCTTGTACCTTCCGAAAGGTTTTGAAGACAATGGTCATGAACTCGAATATTTTCATACACATTTTCGCAGCTATGTCGGGTACATTATTTAAACGAGTAGACCAGTGTCGAATTGTTGATATCATGTAGGCTACGGTTGGGGTCCCTCGAGGCGGAGCAAAATATGGATAGTTAACCCAAGCCGAGCATCCTTTATTGTTGCGTACCTTGATTGCAAATGCTTGCCAGGATCTGCGACGTACCACTGGGAAATAGCATGGATTATACTTGATATACAGTGGCATGGTTGCCCAGGTGCTCATCATCTCTGGGTAATCGGTTAGTAGACGTGCATGCCAATTAGGCTGGAAGATCGAGCCAGCACGTGCATCTGTTGGTAAATCCTCTAGCTCAAATTGAGTGGCGAATGTGGGCTCCTTCCCTGTATGTCTTTTGACTTTTGCATTATAATCATGTAACAAGACAAAATAAGGCATGTATTGCGACTCTGATGTTGTGATTAACCGTTGGTGGGATATTATGGGATGGCCAGTTATGGGTTCGGAGGATAGAAGGGTTGAAGTGTACAAGGGATTGGTGACGAAAGAGAAGAGGGTGTCTTGTGAGGTGGGTTCTCGAAATGTGAATGATGTGAATGAGGATGGGTTATAAGTGAAGGTAGAGGTGATGACTGTCGTTTCTTCCATGGTGGGAGGTGGTGGTGGGGGTGGAGAAGGTGGTGATGGGGGATGCTGGGGTGAGATGGGTGATGTCTGAACGAAGGTTTCGGCAGAGAGGTCAATGGTGGTGGTGGGGGTAGCTGTGGTTTCAATGGGTACTTCTTGTTCGGTGACGGGTATCCTGATAGTCTTACCTGCGCGTGGTAATGTGTCAACTCTGTGTTTGTCATACCTCACTGATTGGCGGACTGCTGTGTGGACAGCCTCTAGAACTCCTAAAGATTCTTACACTAATTTGAGGGTGTCAATGAAATGTTGATCCACCCCATCATCTGATAGCATTTCTTGCATCAAAGCTTGACCTGATACAAGAGAGAGTTGATGCCTTTCTTGTACTGCTTTGATTGTGTCGTATAACCTTTGTAGTTGAGCTGTATATGCAGGTGCACCTACAAGTTCTGGCACGTCTTGTTGCTCATCATGTTGCTCTTGATCATAATCCTCCTCATCTTCCTCCTGTTCTTCATCTTCATTATCCTCTTCATCCACTTCAATTGTTGTGACAGGTACTTGGGAGGTTGTTGCTTGCGTTTGCACATTCTCCACTTGTTGTGCCTCTTCTGCCTCCAGCTCTACATCTTGTAATAATTGTTCGAAGTCTTCATTCGTGAGTTCTTCTAAAGGTGCACCACTAGGAAATTCAAGATTTGTTGGGACTGGAGGAAATATCAAGTTAGGCCCATCGGTGCTGTGTCTTGGAAGTCGGAGTGTGAATGGTCGGACTCTTCGGGGTGGAGGGGTGACGTCTGGTGTTAGGGTGGCTCCATGTGGTTGAGCACATGGGACTTGGACAGTGCCTCTCATCTTCTTAGAAGGGGGTCCAGTGGATGTCCTGCCTCTAAACTGCTCTACACGATTCCACATTAGGGCCCGTTGAATAGGGATGTCATAAGCCAAACACCTATAAATTATTCTCGTCAGAGCACAACATCCATATAAAACCTGTTTCCGCGGCCATCGTTTGTGAGCCAGGTGTATCTGATCAATTATCAGTGGGGTAAGTTGATGGTGAGGCTCTGTGTTTCTGCCAGATACAAACTAAACCAAATCTTTTTGGGCGGCATGGTGAATCTATCTTGTGCAGGAAAAGCAAAGTGTTGCATGCACATGCGAAGGTGTATTGCAATATTAGGCGTCATGGACACCATGTCCTTGAGTTTGGTGAGGCTTCGATTCTTCATGTAATCCGGCACTAGGGTTTCCTTCTCTGTAGGAACATGCATTCCGCGCATATCTAGGGCCTCTCTCACCAAGTTGTTTGATAGCCTGAACCTCTTGAGCTCATTCCCCTTTGTCAGAAATGGAATCACAAATGAGCTTGCACCTTTTGGGTTCTTGTTTGGAGTCAAGGTGTTGATGAGATAGTAGCATCGCATGAAGTTAGGCTTTGGAAGCCGTGCACTGAAATATGCATCCAATCCTGCCTTCTCCCATATCGAATGTAGACCTTCTGCATTTTGTAACTTCTCGAATTCTCTTGTAAAGAAATGGTATTTACCTTGCTTCCCATTGAAGTCCAACTCTGATTCCCATAGGTATGTTCCTTCTCCCAAGGGTCCTGCCACTTCACTAAACCAGTGGGAAGCTTTTCCTACGGGCATGGTATGGCCACTGGGAGGGTCCGCAATAGGTATGATTTTGATGGCCTGCAATTCTTATGGTTTTTCATTTGTCTCAGGCAAAACGGGTAAACTGTCTAAGTCCACCACTTGCTGGCTCGTTTCTGTTTGAGAGCTAGTTCCTGCCGCTTCAACCATGTTGAAAACTTCGCAGCTGGTTCTGTGAGAATATATGAATAAATGTTATTATTGCAATGGACACAAAAATGACACTGTGTCCCCTGTTACAACATTAACATGAGGTTCGGGAGAGGTTAGGGGGTTAGTAAGTGCTCGGTGCTTGTGTGTGTAGTTAGGAATTGGGCAGGCCTAAGAGCTAAGCGGAATGATGTGGTGTGAGAGTGAAGTAGTTAGTAGGTGGACATGGATTTACAATTGGGGTCCGGGGGTTTATTACAAGTTTTAGGTTGCCAAATGCAATGGATAGGTTTTGATCTTGACTTTGTGGAGACTCTGGAGAGTGTGATAGGGTATTTACTTGAAAAATGGGGCTTTTTAGGGACCCATTTATAAGTGATTCTACTTGTGCTCATGGAAGAATACGTGTCCGTGCGTGATGTGTAAGACTGGGCCTCCGATGTTCGCGTGAGTGAAACATGTTGTACAGGGTTTGGCCTTGGTGTAGCTATTTGAGCCCGCAAGCAAGCCTTAGGCACCCAAATTTGTCGTGATTGTGGGCTGACCTTCATTGACTTCTTGGGTACCCAAATAGACTTCACTTTCGCAGAAGAATTTATGAAGGACTTCTTATTAATGTCGTGTTGTTGATTACTAATAAGAGGTTTTGGCCGTGGGGTTGGCTTGGTCGGAACAGGGTGTTCGCCTTTTCGCCTCCATACTTGTTTCATTGGCTGAAACAATATGCTTTGCTCCTTTTTTTGGCCTCCAGTATAGGTAGTGTTCTTCTTCTTCTGTATTCGATCTGCCTTTGGTTGCTGCATCCCTCTAGCCTTTGGAACAGAAGGGAGTGCCTTCTTATCCTTGACTCCGTTGTTGAGACAGTCCTCTTTCTGCATCACACTGTTTTGGACAAGAATAGCATGGTCAACTTCATGTGCACCCCTGGAAGGACCAGGAGTTTGTGCCTTTCCTAGTTCCTTGAGTGCTTTATTTTCTAATTCAACTGTCATTCGACTATGATTTACCCATGCCTGAAGAAGTCCACTTCTTAGGTTTAGGTTGACTGCATGATCATAGATCCAGTCCTGACCCAAGACAAGAGGCTCAGTGAGGTCCTCATCTTGACACACTAGTACTTTGACTGTCATTGCTTCGTCTTGAACATAGAGGGGAAGTTCCACCTCGCCCATGCAAGGGGTTTCCACACCTTCCAATCCTATGAGATATGCTTCAATAAGATTGACACTTAATTTCAACTCTTGACAATAAGACAATTTAACAGCACTAGTGGCTGCACCTGAGTCAATCAAGGCTCTTACAGTCCTTGCACCCTTTCCTTGTCCTATATCTAAGGTTATAAAAGGACGTCGATCAATTATCCTATGGGAGCTGATACCTGAAACTTCACACATAGCCATGTGATATCCTTGATCTGCATCGGCATCTGGCCTAGGTTGCTCTCTACCTTGTCTTCTTAATTTCATTCTTCGTATGCGCTCTAAAGCTTCTGCTTGAGCTTCTTCTCGAATCCGCTTTTCTTCTTCTTTGCGTCTCTTGGCAATATTGAGTCGACTTAGCATTTCCTCTGTGAGAGGTTCCTGATATAACTTGACTCTGCATCCGCTTATGTAGCCTGGGAGAACATCGCCTTCTAATGTGGCTAGTTGCACTGCTCCACTTTTTGAGATTCTATTAATGGTCATGGGTCCGTAGCCTCCCTTCTCCAGTTTCCTCGCATGTTGTTTCAACGTGTATACTAGTACTAGGTCGCCTGCCTTCAAACCTTTATCCTTAACGTGGGCATCAAAGTAGGCCTTCTGTCGTTTCTTAGCTGCATATATCCCTACAGCCGCCCTTAGTCTTGTTTCTCCTAATCGTTCAAGGTCAAAAAGTCTTGAGGAGAGTTCATGACCCGTCCATTCATGCTCTTGTGCTACTTTCAATGTAGGTATTAAGAAGTCGAACGGTAGCACTGCATTTTGGCCGAATACCATCTGAAAGGGGATGGCTTGGAGTGCCGTTTTATAGGCGACTCGGTATGCCCAAACATCATGGTGTAGCTGTTTGTCCCAATCAAAACGTTTATTGTTCACTAATTTCGTCAGTACATTGCATAAGATCTTATTGGTGCTCTCAGCCTGGCCATTTGCTTGAGGGTGATAGGGGGCAGACTTCTTATGTACTACCAAGAATTCTTGGAGCAGATTTTCAATAAATTCATTCAAGAAGTGAGTGCCTCTATCACTAACTAGCTCTATAGGTAGCCCGTATCTAGTGAACACATTCTCAAACAAGAATTTAGCAGTTGTTTGAGCATCGTTCTTCGTTGTGGCTTTTACCTCTACCCACTTTGTTAAATAGTCTTTCGCAACAATGATATATTCTGCATGGGAACCCTTAGCTGGGGGATTAATAGGACCTATGAAGTCTATTCCCCACTTAGAGAATGCACGTCCACCCATCATAGGTTTCAGTGGCATCTCATCTTTGCGTATAGGATACTGAGTTCGTTGACAGACATCACACCGTTTCACATAGGTATGTGCATCCATGTGAAGGGTCGGCCACCAGAAGCCCGCAAATAGTATCGCCTTGATCACCCGATCTGGTCCAAAGTGTCCTCCTGCTACACCTTGGTGAGCAGTTTCCAAGATCTTGAGATATTCACTTTCATGGACACATAGTCTCAGGTAACCATCTTTACCACGCTTGTATAGATTATTACCAATGAGTGAGTAATCTAGGGCTTCTTGTTTGAAACTCCTTTTCCTAGCCATAGTCATGTTTGGAGGGAATGTTTTCGTCCTCAGGAAGGATACTAGTGGTTCACTCCAATCTGGCACTATGGACACTTGATAAAGAGTGGCATGTTCCACAGGTGGTTTAGTGCAACAGATTCGGCATTCCTTGCACAACTTTTGGACATCAGCCTCCATAGTAGGCCAATGCACTCCGAGTCTCCTTAGTGTCTGTAGGGTTCGTTGCTTTGAGTAGTGTTGCTCTAATGCACCTACATGTGCTAATTGCAACCATTTAGCATACTCATCCTCTTCCACACAACAAGCCAAGATCCCTTGATCTGTGTGCTTGTACATACTTCCTACCATGATGTGATACTTTTAAGCTTTTACTACCTCTCTATCCTGTGTGTTTATCACTGGGTGGTTAGGCCCGTATGTCAATACTGGCACTAATGGTTTAGCCCACTGCGGCACCACTTCCAAATTAAACAAGTAAGCATCAGGAAGGTCATCTGACACTCCTTGTGGGGCTTCTCCAGATGTGAGCCTAGAGAGATGATCCGCTCTCAAATGAGTCCTCCCTTTCCTTACAACAACCTCGAAATCGTATTCCATTAGTAAGAGAAACCATCTTACTAATCTTCCTGTATTGCATGGCTTGTTTACCAAGTACAACAATGCCTGATGATCAGTAAAAAATTTAAACTTATTTGCAAGCATATAATGTCTAAACTTTTTAACCGCATATACCATGTCTAATCCTTCTCTCTCCGTAGTGGTATAATTTTGTTCAGCTGCATTCAATTGTGTACTCGCATAGGCAATTGGAAGATCCATATTACCTTCACCCGTAGGTTGTGCGAGTACACACCCAATAGCATAATTGGATGCATCCACGTGAACATGGAAGGGCTTATTCCAATCTGGTGTAGTCAAGATTGGTGGTGAACATAATCTTCGTTTAAGCTCCTGGAAGGAATTCTCACATTCATCAGTCCACTCAAAGTTAGTCAGAAGTCCGTACATGGGCTTTGCAATGATAGCATACATGTGAATGAACCGGCGGTAGTAACCACAGTGTCCCATGAAAGCTTGTACTTCCTTGACATTCCTTGGCCTGGGTAGCTCTGCTATGGCTCTCACTTTCTCTTCATCAGTGGATATGCCATTCTTTGACACTATGTGTCCTAGAATCTTGCCTTGCGTGACCATAAAAACGCACTTTTCTGGGTTCAGGCAGACTTGATATTCTCTACATTTGTCAAAGATTTGTCTGAGTTCAGGAATATGGGTTTGCCTGATGTTGGAATGAGCACAAAGATCATCAACATAGACTTCTAAGTTCTTCCTCAGGAACTCTTTAAATACATGGCACATCAGCCTCTGGAAGGTAGCTGGCGCATTGGTAAGCCCAAATGGCATTACTCTAAAGGCAAATATGCCCCATTCAGTGGCAAACACCGTCTTATGCTGATCTTCTGGAGCTATGGCTACTTGATTGTAGCCCGAAAATCCATCAAGGAAGCTGTACACTTCCTTGCTTGGCACTCTTTCTAAGAAATGCTCTGTGATAGGAAGCGGATAGTTATCTCAAATTGTGGCTGCATTAACCTTCTTCAAGTTAATGCACACACGCAGCTTTCTGTTTTTCTTGGGCACCACTACGATGGGGGATACCCAGTCAGTGTGCTCAATTTCATAGATAAATCCAGCTTCAACCAGCCTATCTATCTCTTCTTTGATCTTGGCAACATAATTATCGTTATATGTATATGGCTTTTGCTTAGAGGGTTTGGCATCTGAGGTCATGGGGATGGTGTGTGAGCATATGTCTGGGTCAACACCCTTCAAATCCTTGTAACTCCAAGTGAATACATCTCTGTATTCTCTTAGCAAGGCTATTAACGCATGCTCTTCTTCCTCTGTTAGGTCATGGCCTATGTACGTGCATCTCTCCTCTCCTTCTTCTAGGGCCACTACTATTTTCTTGGTGGTTTCTTTGTTATCATAGGCCTCCCCCGATTGTGCCTCTCGTTTAGGCATTCTTATCATGACTCTCCTGTCGTCTATCTCATACTTCTTAAAATTTTTCGGGCCCTCAAACAAAGATTCTTCCTCTTCTGGTGTGACTTCTCTCTTCTTTCTTTTCTTTCCTTCTTCCTTCAGGGTCACTTGTGTGGCTAGCCTTACGTCATTCGTAAGCTCTCCATGCCTCTGGGGTTGAAATTCTACTTCATAGAAGTATTCTTCATCTGATGCAAAAGGTGGGTCCATAATGATTGACTCTAAATCGGAGTCATTTGCATCCTCAAATGCATCAGGGCTAGGTTCACACTCTTCTAAAACTGCATCTCCCATTATTGGCTCTATTGAAAAGACTGAAATGTCATAGCCATCCTCATCACAGTGAGGTGTCCACTGCTCTTCATTGATGGCTACATCCATTGTTGCTAAGATTTCTGCCCAGCCATGAGGTTCGAACTCTTCATCGGGAAACACTACCGGTGCATAGGCTGGGTCTTGAATTGATCTATGTGTTTCCTTCACACCTATCTCTCTGGCTTTCTCTCTTTTCTCTTCTTCTACTGCTACTTTGCACATCCACAAATGGGTATCTTCATGCATCTATGAGGATCCTGATCCTATGGAGTGCACCGATTATGTATCATCTTTGGCTCTATGGATGGGATTCCATTGGATAGGAGGGACATCTCTATGAGAGTAATCTTTGAGATTCACTTTGGTCGTGACACCTAAGTGTTGCAAATACAAGGAGTTGGTTCCCCAATCCTGTACTACTTGCAACTGTCGCATAAATGGTCTTCCCAAAATCATCTCATAGGCATGATTTTTGCTAAAGTCACATATAGCAAATGTATGCTCGAACTCGACATTCCTTCTAACAACCCTAGGGGTCTCTCTATGTGACCATCGGCCATTTGCAATTTCATCCTTGTGGGCCTGAGTGCTGGCTTGCCCCAACGCTTCCATAGGGAAGTGGTAGCAATTGCAACTTTTGCACCTGAGTCCAGAATGGCCTTGGTAGTGTATCCTTGATGGGTGATGGGAAGATAAGTGTTTCACTCTTCACCTTCACTCATATCTCCTATCTTATCCAATGGTATTTCTGGCACTATTCTCTGGGATCCTACCTGGGAACGAGGTTTTGCTATCTCTGGTACTTGTTTGGCTACATGTTTCCATAGCTCTGGCCTTACTTTGAGTAGCTCTTCTAAAGTGAGGTTGCACTGAACTTTAGTGTTTTTCACTACCTCTGTGTTCCTAGGTATGACTGAGTCCTCATTTCGTACCATGACCGTGGGTGCTCTCATACAAGTAGACTTAGTTTCCCATGGGCCTGTGAAGTGGGGTAATTCTTGTAGAGAGTTAGACTCAAAGTCTAATCTTTCCTGAGATTGGGTGCTCTCCTGCTCCTCATAAATGGATGGGATGTCTTGTGGGAATTGGTCATGTGCATCATCTACAAGTTCAATGGGAGGAGGGACTTCACTTTCTTTAGCCCATTTGTCTTCTTGAATCTCTCGTAGGAATTCTGGTGTGAACCGATTCATAGAAGATGATGTGTCTGGCTCCGTAGAGTTAGGCACATAGGCTTCCTGGGGAGGAATGCTTACTCTTTCACTTGCCTTGTCCTTGTGTTGAGAGGCGGGTTCCTTTTCTGATTGTGCAATCAGCTTCTCTATTCTTTTTAACAGTCCATCAAAGTGCAACTGTGTCTTCGTTGAACTAGAGATGTTAAATAGGTGACTGGCTTCAAACATGGTCTGAGCCAACTCCACCATCTTAGCACAAATTTTGGTTCGTTCTAGCTCTAGTTCTGCTCTAGGGTAACACTGTTCATGATCAGTTACGTTTGGCCCTTCTTAGATTCTGGCCTGATATGCTTTAAGCATCATATTAAGGTCCTCGGGAGTGGGATCTGCTAGGACTGATCCTACTCTTGGGGGTGGTGGAATTGTGTGAGGTGGGTTGGAAGGTGGCGGGTGAGATGGAGATGGGAATGGTGGTTGTGGGGTAGTGTGAGAGGGAGTTTGAGATGTGAGTTCAGTTATCCTGGCCTTTGTTTCTCTGAGGCTTTCCTCGAGTTCACTCATCTTTTTTGCCCATTGCCTTTTCATTCTTTCACGACTATCTCTCCAAGCTCTAGTCCTTTTCTTTGTCATGCTCTCTGTTTCACTAACTTCTAGGCTCTTTTCCTGGCCTACCCCTTGGTTTTGCTGCAATGCTTGAGCTCTAGTGACTACCTGTACGGGTGCAATGGAAGTGACACTTCCTGTGGAATCTACCACTAACCCAATAACGTTAATAGGAGTGATTTTTGGCATATTATTAGGATTCTTAGGGCAATCTCGTAAGAGATGCTCCTTTCCACATTCTTGGCAAAAGCCCTGGATCGTCACTGACTGGGGTTGTGTAGGTGGAGGCACGGGACAATCACGAATGAGATGATCTCCTTGACATTTGTAGCATGGTCCTCTAGGGAATGGAGGTCTTACTTGACTAGGTTGAGGTCTAGGATTGGGGTTTGCGTACATGACGTTTGTGTAATCTGACTCCCAACTAGGTTCATTTGGCTCTTCACTATAGTAGGACTCACCATGTTCAGGAGATTGCATGTAGTAGGCCTAGGGGTTGTCAATATGCATCGAATCAAAGCTATGGTCACTTGGGTCACTTTCAGAAAGCAATGGTGTTACAGGGACTATAGCTCTATTCAAATTCTCTTCTGCAGCTGCATACTTTACCGGAATTACATTAGCTGGTGCAGGGGGTTGTTGTGCTAACACAGGCTGAGGCCTTTGTTGGTTTTGGTAGGGTTGGTAGGTTTGATGAGGCCTCACATACTGCTGAGGTGGGTACTGGTTCTGGTATCTTCCTTGTTGAGGGTATGGTTGTGGGTACGTCTGCCTGACGGTTTGCTTATTGTAGGGGCAATCTTGCGCGGTGTGATTGGTGTACCTCCGTTCTATGGTGCAGTACTGGCTACTAGGATTTACTCGGGGTTGAGCCATAATGGGACATACGTTCGCCATGTGGTCACCCCCACAAGTATAGCATCTTTTCACAGGGGCAAACCTTGGGATCTGTTTGCTAGTGACACCTAATTTCTGAGCTACTTTCTCTGCAAGTTCCTCAATTGATGTGGATTGCGTGGAAGAGAGGCTAGAGGCACTATCTGAATCTTTGTATATTTTGGAAAGCTCTAACTCCTCCCCTAGGTTATCCTCGATGTCAATGCACATGCGTACACACTCTTCTATAGTCCTAGGGTCCTTCAAGTACACATAAGATCTCAATTTGGTACTTAGCAATCCATCCAAGAATAAAGCCACTTGCTTAGCTAGCGTGGGTAACTCAGGGATAGGGCATCTCTCTAAGTATTGCCTGAATCTTCTTCCTGCAAGTCTCACGGCCTCTTGAGGGGTTTGCTTGAAGCTTTGAATCAATGAGGAGGTATTATGTCTTATGCCACTCTTAGAGAATTCAATAATGAAAGCCTCTAGGAGTTGGTCTATGCTCCTGAACTGTCTTTTGTTTAGTGGCTGAAACCATGTCAGGGCAGTGTTCCTAAGGGTTAGACCAAAGGCATTATATTGCGTGAACAGATCTTCCACTTTTTCAGCTCTCAAGACTTGCCTAAACTCAGCCACATGATCGTATGGATCTCCAGTGCCATCGAAGTAGTTCTTCATGGACTTAACTAGCTGAGTCGGTCTCAGAGTCCTTGTGTGCTCTCTAGGTCATGGTAGAGGGAACTCATCCGCATTTCTTTGATTCCTCGGAGCTCTAAGTACCTCAGGTTCTACTCTGTTTGTTTCCGTCCTCGTTCTTTCTCTGCCCCCTGGGTTGGCAAAGCTTACCTCAGGTCTATCTCTATGTCTGTCTCTTTGAGCTCCATGAGCATGGGACGTTCCAGCTCCCGGGTGGCCATAGGACACGTTTGATCTTGATTGGGGGAGAACGAATTCACCTTTCCAAGTGTAAGCATGCCTATCATTTTCTGTAACTACAAAGATCCTCTCTGAAGCGTGATCTAAGTAGGTCACTCTACCTGGGCTATCTGGATCTTTAAACTCATAGATCATGATTGTTCCTATGTCATTTGGCCGATCAGATTTATACCTCCAAAAGGCTTCGTCAGTCTCTCGGTTCAGAAGCAGATCTATACTCTTGTTGTCCTGGGGAATCCACTCAGGAGTGAGAATTCTCGTAAGAACAGATTTCCCTCGAGGGGTCCTGGGCTCTGCACCCATGTTTCCTTGTTCTAGGTCATCTATGTCCGTCTCAGGGATCACATTCCCGAATTCGTCTGTCCTATCTGGGTGACTGGTGACTACGTATATGGTTCCTTCTTTGTCCAAGTATGCTCCGTTTTCAAACTTGACAGCTGGGTGTTCTAGTCCTATGGATTGGTCAGGGTTTTTAATCTGGACCACGGATCTTCTTAGACCATCCTCATAGATGCTAGCACCTAATCGGTTGGTCCTAAGGTATTCCAGCTGCGTCTTGTACGGGCCTTCTACCCTGTGCAAGTATGGCACTCCTGAACTTCCCGTAGGTCTGTCCATGCCTTGAGACATCTCTGATTCACTAGTCTCAGAGCTAGGGTAGTATGAGTGGTGGCTCAATTGCTGGGCCCAAGACCTAGCACTATGATTGACACTAGCCTCTGAAGACCTAAGGCTTTGTCTATCCCTTACTAGATGCCGTCCTGATCTAAGGTTCATACGCCTAATTGAATAGCCCAAATTTGCCCAAGTACAACCTCGTTGCTGAGTTCTTTTGTATCAGTCACTTGATCTTTTTAGTGGTTACCGTGTTTATGCTCTTGTCAGAAATCACGTCGTCAGGAATATTTGAGTTAATTTTCGCACTGTAAATTGATCGTTCCACGTTAGATTCTTTCTTTTAATGTTATCGCATCACGAAGAAATTATGTTTAATCTTGAACTTGAGTGCATAGGTAGTCTTCAACTTGATTGATGCCTATCGCCACGCTGGCTTACTCCTTTCACTAGTCGTTCTTAGCCTAAGCTAGGAATTGACAAAGGGAGTTGAGAATTTCCAACCTTTTGTTTCCTTCTTGGTTGCCCTTGAGTGCCCAGGAAGCGTGTTCCCAAGCTTGCACTTACTCTTGCTTGAATGCCCTCAAGTGCTCTTACTGGACCTGTAAAAGTCCCACGGTTAGCTCAAGACTTAGGTTCAAATGACACAATAGACCACTTTCATGCATGTAACTCACAGACCAAATTATCCTTTGCCTTTATGGAAAACAATCCCAAGGATCCCTTAGTTTTCCTACCTCGGGGTATGGTCAACTTCAAAAAACCCTACCTAATAATCCTGATATTAATTTTCACATAACCAGTGGAAGTTTTGATTGTATTCCTCACGAGCTTTCCAACAAAACAAGAATCACAGCAAACAGATTTCGTATGAGGAAGTTATGTCAATTCAGGCTTCAGGGATTAAAACAGGGTTCAAATAGGCCAACAGACAAACAGGTTTTCCTCGGGTTATTTGCCTATAGCCTCCTTATGTGCTCTAGAGTCCATGATCCACGTCCAAAATTAGCCAAAACCTTCAAATTAAAAAACCCTAAAAAATTGGCCAAAATTGGCTGTCAATCGCGATTGACCGGGCTGTCAATCGCGATGGACAGGTGTCAATCGCGATGGACAGGGTATCAATCGCGATGGACAGGGTATCAGTCGCGATGGACAGGGTATGAGTCGTGATGGACTGGTGTCAGTCGCGATGGACTGGTGTCAATCGCGATGGAATGGTGTCAATCGCGATGGACTGGTGTCAATCGCGATGGACTGAGCTGTCGGTCACGATTGACGGGTGTCAATCACGATGGACTGAAATTTTCGGGGTTTTCTGTGAATTTGTGTCAATCGGGGCTCTATATGTTGCGATGGACAAGAATCTCGCGGAAATGGGGTGTCAATCGCGATTCTTCTGTCAGTCGCGATGGACAGGGGTGTCCGTCGCGATGGACACGTGTCCGTCGGGGTCTGTCAGTCGCGATGGACTGGCTGTCCGTCGCCATGGACAGTGTCAATCACGATTGACTGGCTATCAATCGTGATGGACTGAAATTTTGCAATTTTTTCAAAAATTTTTGTGGATCTGTGCTGTGCAAGGCCTCTAGACTACTGTGGTGCACTCAGTTTTACCAAAGGATGAAAATTTCTGTCAATCGCGATCGACAGAAGTTGGCGACTACGCGACAGTTCTGCACATTTCCGTACCTGCGCAACGTGCTGGAGGGGATGATGCTGCTGGAACCTGCAAGAAACTCAACAAACATGCAAACACAAGGCACACAAAATCGCTCTCTTGCTCTCTCTCACAAGTGGAATGAGGGAAATGAGGTGGGGAAGGTGATATGATCAAAAACTGAAAATTTTTGCGATGATGGAGATGGAGGTGGGAGATGGTGATGATGATGATGGTGATGATGATGATGGTGATGATGATGGTGATGATGGTGATGAGGTGAGGAAAAGAAAAATAAGAAAAGTGAAGAAATTACCTACAACGCCAACGTCCCAAATCTACGTCTTACCATCACACGCTCGTCCTCAAAGCTCGATCCTCGGCAACGGCACCAAAATTTGGTGTAGCTCAGTGATGAGTAGCACCTCCTTTAATGTCAATCTGGGAAGATGTGAGGATGGTATGATGACCTCAAGCAAGTGAAGGCACAAGTGCGTGAGTGAGAGGCACACTAACATGCACACACATACACACACACGCGCACACAGAGCAAGACAAAGAGTGAGATGGAGTTCTTAGATTACTTTCAAAAAGCTCTTACAAGTTCATATCAATTACAAGCCAACCCCCAAAATGAGCTCTCTAGCTCTTTTTATAGTTTTTGGCTAGGTTTTGGCCTTGTCCAGACCTAGTGTCCGGCCTAGTTAAAAATTAGGTTCTCTACCCTATTTGGAGGTTCAAACGAAGTCTAAAAAATGTGAAAACTGACAGGTAGGTACTTCTAAAGCTCCTCAAGCTCAAGGACTCCTTGGCTTGCACAAAATGGAGCTATAAAAATATGAAATGATATTTACAATGATGGTTAGTGATAAAAATCACTATTATAAAGATGTTGTTTTGGAAAAATTTGAAGGCCTATCTGCCAGATCTGTGTCGACTGCTTTGTCTACTTAATCCTTCGCCTTGCTCTGACTCTCTCCGCTGGCTTCCTTGTCTCCTCAGTCCTTGGGTGCCCATACTGCTCTCAACAAATGCTTAGAAACATCCAAGGAAGTTTGGGAAGCATTGGAGAAGGGGTATGCTACCTCAACAAGGTATCGGAGGATGCAATTCAAGAACGAGCTCAACAACATGAAGAAAAGCTCAAACCAAAGCATTAGTGAGTATACATTGAGGATCAAGGAGCTTCGAGATTAACTAGCATCAGTTGGATGCAAGATAGAGGAGGAAGACATCATCCAAATAGCCCTCAATGGCTTGAGGAGTGAAGAAAAGTGGAAGCCCCTCATCACAAACATTCTTTATAGAGACCCTCTACCAACATTCCATGAGATTATACCAAATCTTGTGGCTGAAGAGGTTGCTCAACAAGGAGAAGGCAACAAATGTAAGGACAGCCATAGTCAAATGTTATATGCAGAACGAGGTAGAGGAAGGAACTTAAGAGGAGGCTCGAGAGGAAGAGGAAGAAGCTACAACAACACAAATTTCAGCCAACACAACTTAGAGGACAACAAGGACAACTCAAATGACAACACACATGGAAGAGGTCGAGGAAGAAATAGAGGAAGAGGTCGAGGTTCATACAATCCTCATAAAGGTATAACATGTTATCATTGTGGTAAACTAGGACATTATGCAAATGATTGTTGGCAAAAGAATGGAAGGATGAATGGAGGCAACCAAAGGAGCCAAAATAACTATGCAAGTACATCAAGTGAAGGAGACAAGCAAACCATGCTTGTCATGAAGCATGAGTACAACAACCCGAGAAGTGATGATAAAAAATGGTTTATAGATTCAGATTGCAGCAACCATATGACATGCCAATGAGATTTATTCACAAAGCTACAAGCTCCAAGTGGAAAAGGATGTGTGGAGACCGAGGATGAAACTCAACATGCAATTGAGCATGTTGGAGACATCAAGCTTGGAGACAAGAAGGTATTGGCTGATGTTCTTCATGTTCCTACTATTGCAAAGAATTTTATTTCAGTAGGACAAATGGTAGAGAAAGGATATCATGTTATCTTCAATGAAAAGGTTTCTTTATAAAGAATCCAAAAGAAGGATTCAAGGTCATTGCTCAAGGAAGGAAAGAAGGTAGGATGGTTTGCATAAAACAAAAATTAGATGTGTTCTCCATGTTCAAGAGATTTAAAGCACAGGTAGAAAAGGAAACAGGACGCTACATAAAGACCTTGAGGTCCGATGGAGGAGGAGAATATTTCTCCAAAGAATTTTTAAATTTTCTTTATGAAAATGGCATCAAGCGACAATTAACATGTAGGTACACGCCTCAACAAAATGGAATAGCTAAAAGGAAAAATAGACATATCACAGAAGTTGCAAGGTGCATGCTCAACGAGATGAAGGTGCCAATAAACTATTGGGTTGAAGCAGCTAGTACGGCTGTTTATTTGATGAACAAGTGCACAATGGTTGGAGTGCATAATCTAACTCCCGAGGAGGTTTATTTCGGTAAGAAACCTGACCTTGCACATCTCAAAGTTTTTGGATGTGTGTGTTATCCCTCAAGAACTAAGGACAAAGATGGAGGCAAAGTCCAAAAAATGTATTTTCATTGGATATTCATCGGAGCAAAAGGGATATAGGTGCTACAATCTGGTGACAAAGGAGCTACGAGTCTCACGAGATGTGATATTTGATGAGCTAAGACCATGGTTTGGAGACAAAGGCAAAGAGAAGATTCTTGAAGAAGATTGTGAAGATGATGGAGGTGCTGTCCAAGAAGAATTTCAGCAAATAAGCACTCAAATGTCAGGTCCAGAAGCTTCTACATCACTTGGAGAAAGCTCAACATGGAAGGGGAGACTAAGGAGTCATTCGTCATCACAAACATCATGTTATGAAAGATTTGAAGCTGAAAGTGCTGCCCAAAATAGTGATTCAAATGCAAGTGATGTAGAGTATGAAGAGGTGATTACACCAAAGGTAAAGCTGAACCTGTTGAAGTATTCAAAAGGAAATGAAAGGAGGTCTTTGAGAGCAAGGCATCCAATTCAAAGGCTAAGCTATGATAGTTTTACTGCAAAGCATTTTGCATATATGACACAAGTGGTCAAAGACAAAGAACCGGATGCATATGAAGAAGCATGTACACAAAAAGAATGGCAAGAAGATATGCAAGAAGAGGTAAAAGCTCTCAAGGACAATCACCCATGCGAGCTAGTTCTAAAGGCTGAAGGTATGAATATTGTTCCAAATAAATGGGTGTTTAAAATAAAGAGAAATGCTGATGGTTCTCTAGCTAGGCATAAAGCTAGACTAGTAGCAAAAGGATTCAAGCAAACTCACGGCATCGACTATGAAGAGACTTTCAGCTCGGTTGCAAAGATGGGAACAATTAGAACCTTGATTGCAGTGAGTGCAACAAGGAGATGGCCATTGTACCAACTTGACATAAAAAATGCTTTTCTCAATGGTGAACTTCAAGAAGAGGTATACATGAGTCAACCGATTGGATTTGAAGATAGAAAGCATCCAAATTTTGTTTGTAGATTGAAGAAAGCTTTGTATGGGCTGAAGCAAGCACCACGTGCTTGGAATCAAAGATTTGTCGAGTACCTCACAAGGTGTGGGTATAGTCCAAGTAATGTAGATCCCTCTCTCTACATGAAGAAAGAAGAAGGCAAGCAGGTATATATTTGTATATACGTTGATGATCTCATCATAACAGGAAGTAATGTTACAAGAATACAAGAGATAAAAAAGAAAACTTGGTAAGGAGTTTAAAATTTCAGATCTTGGTGAGCTGAAATACTTTTTAGGCATTGAGATAGTCTATGGGAAAGATGGCATTTACTTGATGCAAAGAAAGTACCTGTTGGATGTTCTTTTTAGATTTGGAATGAGTGAATGCAAACCACTCACTCAACCTATGGACACAAATGTGAAGCTATGCTCAAATGATGGAGAGAAGTTACATGATGTAACTACATACAAGAGTATTATAGGTTCATTGATCTATGCTATGATTGCAAGACTAGATTTGTGTTATATTGTTGGAGTTCTTTCTCAAAATATGCAAGCTCCAACAAGCGAACATTTAAATTCAGCCAAACGAGTGCTAAGATATGTGAAGCACACAATCAATCATGCCTTGTTTTATAGATATGATGAAGAATTGCAGGTAAAAGGCTTCAGTGATGCTGATTGGACTGGTTCAAAGGAAGATAGAAGATCCACTTCAGGTTATGTGTTCATGATAGATAGCAAACCTATCACATGGAGCTCGAAGAAGCAACCTATTGTTGCACTATCATTGACAGAAGCTGAATATAGAGGATTAGCCTTTGCAACTTGTGAAGCTATGTGGATTAAGAAGCTCTTCGCTGATCTTGATGTGCAGGTGGAGACCATTCCAATTTATGGTGACAACATGTCAAGCATTCACTTGACAAACAATCCAATGTTTCATGCACAAAGCAAGCACATAGAAGTGCATTATCAGTATGTTCGAGAAAAAGTTTTGAGCAAGGATGTGGATATTGTTGGTGCAGCGCTTATTGCAGAATTCGCTTGCACCACAGAAACTAAGTTAGAGTGATGTTAGAACACCTCTATAATCATCACTAGCTTAGCAAACTTTCTAAAACTGAAAACTTATAACTGTATTTAGTGAACACCAAAAAATCACTTTACAGAAATCTTCTTGTTTCCTTCAAGCTTCAGTTCTGAACTGATTTACTTCAGACTTTACACTACTGTGTTTGTTTACAGTTAAACAATCTTTGTGTCACTTAACTTTGCCAAAACTATGTTTTGAACTCACCAAAATTCCACCGGAACTTTACCAGACTACTATCGTAATTGTACCGGAATCAACTGCAACTTTGTTTGTAATTACTTCAAATGTGTATACATGAAGTAAGGAAGTAATATGTGAACTTCCTTCACTGAATGAACTCTATCTGAAGTTTAAAGAAAACTTCACAAGTTCTGGATGTCTTCTTTCCGGTCAGACTTTGTACTGTTTGTACATATCCATTTCACCAAAATCTTTGATCAACTTATAGTTGAGACTTATAGCTACAAGATAAGCTATATCTCATACAAAACTTTACACTATACTTCGAGATCTAACTCATAGAAGTACTGAAAAACATTTACTGAGAAAACTGTAAGTGTTAACTAACTTTTCACAGTAACATGAAATCTCTCAGATTTCTTCACATACGAAGAATGCGCTCAAACTTCCACATGAACATGTGTTTTCTATAAGAGAGGATGTGTAAAAAATATAGCTTGGCCTCACTTTGCTCATAGCTAAGGAAAACTCTCCTTCTCTGAGTAGTTGTTCCTTATCATCTCTCTCAGATGAATACCCGACATTTCAGGTTTTGTTATTCATCTCTACATACGCGATCTCTGGCGTCTTCTACTCTATGCTATTTTTCTCTCATACGTGCACTTCTGCACTCTCTCTTTTCTTGCTCTCCTATTCCGGTTCTATGCTCTTTCTTATATACAATTTTAATCCGGTTTCAACAAAACTCTAATTCTGGAAGTTTCCACACTGTATATTACAGTCGTGAATTTGTCCCTTCACTAAGGCTTTGATTTTCTGAATACTTTGTTTCTGCTTTTCTTTGTCTTTATGTCATTATGCACAATTAGTGAGTGAATCTCCAACAGCTCCCCCTCAATCACTAATTTGCATCTTCCGGCCTTCATATATCCTTCTTTTCTTTTATACCTGCCATTTCTTTGAATCTGCTTGTCTTTACTCCATCTAAGCTCTTTGTTAGAATATCTGCAATCTGATCTTTTGTAGGAGTGAATACCAATTCAATCTCCTTGTTTATTACCTTTTCCCTCATGAAATGATATTGAATCTCTATGTGTTTTGTTCTTGCATGAAATACTGGATTTGCTGCAAGATACAACGAGCTCATATTGTCTCCATGTATGATAGGTATACCTTGATCAATACCCATGCTTTTGAACAAGGTCTGCATCCATATCACTTCTTTAGCTGCTTCCACAAGTCCTTTATATTCTGCTTCTGTTGACGATAAAGCTACTGTGTGTTGCTTCTTTGAACACCAGCTTACAAGCTTATCTCCTAGGTATATCATATACCCATGTGTTGATCTTCTGTCATCTTGACTTCTTGCCCAGTTTGAGTCACTGTATGCTCTCAACTTTATATCTGACGTATAAGGATAATATAATCGTTCCTTTACAGTTCTTTTTATATATCTAATAACTCTTTGTCCTGCAACCCAATGTTGATCCTTCGGACAATGCATAAACTATGATAGAACTCCCACTGCATAACTGAGATCCGGTCTTGTTAGCGTAGCATAAATTATGCTTCCCACTAACGACTGATACTTCCTCATATCTTTAAACTTTGCACCACCATATTTGCTGAGTTTATGATTTACTTCAAGCGGTGTTGAAGCTTCTCTGCAATTCTCCATGTTAAACTTCTTCAGTAAGTTTAGGAGATACCTTTCTTGCGAAACATATACACCATGATCTGTATATGTAACTTCCATTCCTAGAAAGTATGACAACTTTCCTAGGTCACTGACCTTGAACTCTTTTTCAAGCAGTCTCTTTACCTCTTTGATTCCTTCATCTGAGAATCCTATGATTATTATGTCATCTACATAAATACAAATGTAGATCATACCTTCATCTGTTCTCTTGATGAGTAGACTTGCATCTGCCTTCGAACTTTGGTATCCAAGGTCATTGAGATACTTCACAAGTCTGTAATTCCAAGCTCTTGGAGCTTGCTTCAGTCCATAGACAGCTCTTCTTAATCTGCAAACATGTTCTGGGTAACTGGAACTTACGAACCCTTCAGGTTGTTCCATGTAAACCTCATCTGATATATATCCATTCAGAAATGCGTTCTTTATATCCAACTGACTTAGCTTCCATCTTTTTGATGCTGCTATAGCAATCAATGTCCTTATGGTTGACATCTTTGCCACCGGACTAAACGTCTCATCATAATCTATGCCATATGTCTGAGCATAGCCTTTGACAACCAGTCTAGCTTTGTATCTGGCTATCCTTCCATCTGCAAGCTTCTTGACTTTGTAAACCCATCTATTTCCAATCACTTTCTTACCATTTGGTTTTGGAACAAGTTCCCAAGTCTTGTTCTCCTCTAGAGAATTGAACTCTTCTTTCATCGCTTCTTCCCATTGTTTCTTACCTTTTGCTAGACCGTAATTATGAGGTTCTTCATCTTCCTTTACTAAGTAAGCATAGTTTTTCTGAGTCAAATATGAAGTGTCATAAGAATACCTTGTTGGTTGTTTCCTTAATCTGTTTGACCTTCTTGGTTCAAACTCTTCAGGTGTATCCGAATACATATCTTCATCAAGTCTTGATCCATCTTCATTTCTCATACCTAATTCGATCCTAGACGTACTTGCCTGCATATGATCTTCATCTCCACTCACCTACATCTGTGATTTACCTTTTTTATTCCTTCTTATCTCTTCTTCAAGCGTTTCAACACTATGCTCTTTACCTGTATACCAGCTTTTTCCTTCATCAAATGTCACATCTCTGGAAACAGTAAACTGTTTGGTTAGAGGACTCCATAACATGTAACCCATCTGCTTTTCATCATATCCGATGAACACATATTTTTCTGCTTTTGGTTCAAGCTTATGTCTCAACTGTGATGGTACATAAGCATACACAACTGATCCAAACACTTTGCAATGATCAAGTGTTGGTTTCTTGCCCCACCAAGCTTCATAAGGGGTCATCCCATTTAAAGCTGTACATGGTAATCTGTTTACCAAGTATGTCACCGTATTTACAGCCTCAGCCCAAAGATAATTTGGACAGTTCTTCTCCTTTAGCATTGCTCGTGCAAACTCAACTAGAGTTCGGTTTCTTCTTTCTGCTACTCCATTTTGTTGCGGTGTATACCTGCAAGTTATTTCTCTTTTGATACCTCCATTCCACAGATAATCATTGAACTCTCGAGAAAAATATTCTCCTCCTCCATAAGACCTTAGTCTTTTGAGTTTCTTTCTTGTAAGTCTTTCAGCATATGCATGAAAATGCCTGAAAGCTCCAAACACTTCTAACTTCTCTTTCAAAACATAAAGAGTTATCCATCTTGTTGCATCATCAATGAAAAGAACATAATACCTCGATCCGCTGATAGATCCTTCTTTCGTTGGTCCCCATACATCTGGATGTATGAGTTCTAGCACACCATCATGTTTGTACCCATTCTTCTGAAATGGTAACTTGTGGGCTTTTTCCATCTGACATGCTTCACATTTGTGAATCATATGTTGGTTCTTCATATTTGGTAATCCTCTCATGGACTGTTTCTCTACCATAGCTTTGATTCCCTTTTCATTACAGTGTCCTAGCCTCTTATGCCAGAGGTCTAGTTCTATAAATACCTCATCACCATGTGTGATCAAGGCTTGACCAACATTCCCTTGTACTTTCAGAGTAAAAAGTCTACCTTTCTTTTTACCATGGACAATCTGTTTGTATCCATTCTCTAGATCTTTGACAAAAACTCCTTCATTTGTAAACCTGACTTGAAAACCTTTTTCTACTATCTGACCCACACTAATCAGATTCTTCGGGATTGTTGGAACATACAAAACATTTGTTAGTAGGTCAGCTCCATTCTTACACTTTACCTTTCCAATTGACCTTACATTATGTTTTGTGTTATCACGCGTCTGTACTGTATGATTTGAAATGCCTCCTTCAAGTTTTGATAATAATTCTATATTTCCTGACAAATGATTTGAACAACCAGAGTCAATATAGAATACCTTGAGGTCTTCATTCTCTGACACACTTATCGAGTTCATCATCATCGTCGTATGATCTTCATTCTGCATATCATTTGCATAGTTGTAGTAGGTAGTGTTGTGAGACTGATTCTGTCCCCAACTTCTTGCTCCACCTCTACCATATCCGCCTCTTTGGCTTTGTCTTTTTCTTTGATATCCTTCGCTTCTGCCTCTACTGTTATTGTTCTGGTTCTGGTTTGATCCTTGTGAATTATGCCAGCAATCATGAGCCAAGTGATTGCTTAATCCACAGATCCAACAAGCTTTCTTGTTATTAGTCTGATTACCTCTTCCTCTACCTCTTTTCCTGACGTTACCTCTTCCTCTTGCATAATTCTCTTGAGCAGTCATTCCTTCTTCATCTTTTTCTTTTCCTTTATCACCTTTCTTCTTGTTCTTTGCGTACGTAGCTGAACTATGTCCTTTTTCTCCATCTGTCTTCAAATCTTGCTCAAACGTTAGCATTAGTCCAAGCAACTGATTTAAATCTGGTACAAAATGATTTAAAGACAGTTCAGTTGAGAGTACGAAAGGTTTCCACCTTTCATCTCCTCTCAAACCTGTAATCGCTATTAACCTGTGGTCTTTGATATCTTCACCAATCGATCCAAGACTATCTGCCAAGTCCTTCGTCTTAGTGACATAATCACTAATGCTTTGACTTTGCTTTTTCTTGAACGTTGTGAACTCCAACCATAAGCTAGCCTTTCTAGCTTTCGTAGTATTTTGGAAGTGATCTTCCAATGCTCTCCATATATCTTCTGCTTTCTCCAGACCTCTGATGTGCGGTAATAGATGATCTGTAACAGTATTATAGATATATGCTCTTGTCGTTGCATCTTTCTTCTGCCACAACTTCAAGGCTTCTAATTCTTCTTTCTTCGGTTGACTGTCATCTTCAAAAGTCAGCTTCTTTTCTTCTTCGGTCATATATTTCATTAAGTCTTTACTCAAGTAAGGCTTCCATGTGCATTACCTATGCGAGATAATTATCTCTGTCCAATTTATCAATTGAGATATGATCTGCCATGATCTTCTTGTTTCTGTTACTTCCGATGAGTGTAATGTTAAAAGGTTTTACCTTTTACAAACCTTTACCCTTGAGAATGACTTCGTAACACTTCTGGACGCTGTTTGCTGTTGATCACCTCAGCTTTCAACTTTCTTTATGAGAATTCTTCAAATTCTCTTTCCATTTCTTCTTCTCAGAAACCTTTTCTGCTCTTCAGAACCTTTCCATGCTCTGATACCACTGTTGGTGCAGCGCTTATTGCGGAATTCGCTTACACCATAGAAACTAAGCTAGAGTGATGTTAGAACACCTCTATAATCATCAGTAGCTTAGCAAACTTTCTAAAACTGAAAACTTATAACGGTATTTAGTGAACACCGAAAAATCACTCTACAGAAATCTTCTTGTTTCCTTCAAGCTTCAATTCTGAACTGATTTACTTCAGACTTTACACTACTATGTTTGTTTATAGTTAAACAATCTTTGCGTCACTTAACTTTGCCAAAACTGTGTTTTCAACTCACCAAAATTCCACTGGAACTTCACCGGACTACTACCGTAATTGTACCGGAATCTTACTGGAATCAACTGCAACCTTGTTTGTAATTACTTCAAATGTGTATACATGAAGTAAGGAAGTAATATGTGAACTTCCTTCACTGAATGAACTCTATCTGAAGTTTAAAGAAAACTTCACGAGTTCTAGATGTCTTCTTTCCGGTCAGACTTTGTACTGTGTGTACATATCCATTTCACCGAAATCTTTGATCAACTTATAGTTGAGACTTATAGCTACAAGATAAGCTATATCTCATACAAAACTTTATACTATACTTCGAGATCTAACTCATAGAAGTACCGAAAAACATTTATTGAGAAAATTGTAAGTGTTAACTAACTTTTCACAGTAACATGAAATCTCTCAGATTTGTTCACATACGAAGAATGCGCTCAAACTTCTACACGAACATGTGTTTTCTATTAGAGAGGATGTGTACAAAATATAGCTTGGCCTCACTTTGCTCATAGCTATGGAAAACTCTCCTTCTCTGAGTAGTTGTTCCTTACCATCTCTCTCAGATGATTACCCGACATTTCAGGTTTTGTTATTCATCTCTACATACGCGATCTCTGGCGTCTTCTACTCTATGCTATTTTTCTCTCATATGCGCACTTCTGCACTCTCTCTTGTCTTGCTCTCCTATTCCGGTTCTATGCTCTTTCTTATATACAATTTTAATCCGGTTTCAACAAAACTCTAATTCTGGAAGTTTCCACACTATATATTACTGTTAGAGTATGATCAATGTCTACCCCTCATGATTGTATGCACATTTTGTAAGGCCCCCTTTATGAGGAGAAGCCAAGCGTGCATTACCCAATTGATGGGAATCCCAACTTGAATGTTGGATGAAGGTCATATTGGACCATGTAAGATATTATAAGGAAAGGGAGTTACCAGGGTCCCCAATTGTGGGGTCCGGGGCAGCGGTGAGCAGCCCCGGCTGGGGGGTCCAAGGGGGCCAGCGGGCCCCCTGGCTGGGGGGTCCCAGGGGGCCAGCGGGCCCCCTGGTGGGGGTCCGGGGGCAGCGCCCCCGGCGCGACGGTAAAGGGAATATTCCATGGAATATTCCCTGTTAGAGTCAGAAATCATTTATATTTGTTAGGTCGGTTCAACCAGTCTAAGCCGTGTATGGCAATTACGCGGGCGGTGGCCGCCCACGCTCTACCGCCCATGTATAGCCGTCCATGGCAGGCCACCCATGATCCTATATATACATGACTTCTGCACTACCTAAGACATTGAGTTGAGCCAGCATACCTCTACCTTGTATCTCCCTATCTAGAGTTGTCTAGATCACCATTTAAGCTCTACCTTGAGAGCGCACGGGTGGACAACGCCATCATCTTTGTACTTGCTGCTAGTAGAAAATTGTTGAGATTCTCCTATATCTGTTATCTTCTCTGCTATTGCTCCTGTGTTATATTGCGTAACTATTGTTTTACATGGTATCAGAGCTGTAAGGTTCGAATAGCTTGAGAAGTATCATTATTTTAGCCTACTAGCAGAGTAGAATATCAGTAGATTATTCGAGTGATTACATGATGGCTTCATCGTCGAACACTAGTCTTGGTGCTTCACCTAATGTTAATGCTGCACCTATTCGAATTCGTCCACCTGCATTCACTGAAGGGAAGCTGGATGGAACCAACTATACACTCTGGAAGTTCAAAATTTCTGCAATTTTGGACTCCTATGAATTACTTGACACTGTCATGGGACCGATGGGATTGGATCCAGAGCCTATACCAGTTGAAGATCCAGCAAATTCAAGATTGATGATTCAGCCACATCTAGATCTTCTACGAGCTTGGAAGAGGCGGAATGCTGATGCATTATGTGCGATTGTCACTAGTGTAAGTGATTCTGTGCTTACTTTAGTTCAACATACTACTAAAGCACATGAGGCTTGGGGCATATTGGCTCGACAATATGAGACCAAGAACCACACTAGGATACAGAATTTAGAAAATCAGTTGGCAAATGAAAAGCATTCTGATTCTGAAAAGGCTGAAGATTTTATCAAACGGATAAAGCATCTTCAAGATCAATTGGCTGCAGTTGGTGTTGTTATAACACCAGAAGAGCTAGCTCGAAGATCTGTACGTGTTCTTCCAGCAAAGTATGATGGATTAGTAACAGCCCTTAACACTCAGGTAAGGCCAACTCCTCTTACATTTGAAGAGTTTTGTGCCATGCTTTTAGAAGAAGAGATGCGGCTAAAGAATCGGCAAAGTACAACTGATGCTGCATTCTCAGCAAATGCAAAAGGTAAAGGCTCTTCAGAGGGATCAAAGAAGAAGCCAAAGAAGAAAAAGTTCACAGGAAGTTGCTTCTATTGTGAAAAGAAAGGCCATGCCATCAAGGATTGCAGAAAGAAGCAAGCTGATGAACGGAATGGGACTGTAAAATCATCATGGAAGAACAAAGAGTCTGCAAACAACACAGAGCTGGAACTTTGGGTAGCTATTGAAGAGGTATGTTCATCTGCTCAAGCTCGTGTTGATGAGCCATGGATTTTAGATAGTGGAGCTTCTCGCCATATGACTAGTAAAAAGGATTGGTATAGTTCCCTAGTGCCTCTGCGGGAATCCATCAATGTAGTGGTGGGAAACGACTCCAAGTGTCCAGCTGAAGGAACTGGAACCATCTCTTTTATCACTTCTGCAGGTGTTGAGAAAAAGTTATCGGATGTTCTCTATGTACCTACACTCAAAAGAAATTTGTTGTCAGTTTCTGCAATAACAGATCGTGGACTCGAAGTTCACTTCAATAAGAGTGGTGCGGAAATCATGGATTCATCAGGTAATGTTGTAGGTAAAGGCACACGATGGGATAACTTGTATGAGTTAAGTGCTTTAACTGCTACAGAAGATAAAGATGTAAGCAGGTTATGGCACCAACGATTTGGGCATCTCGGATTTGCAGTTTTGAAGGAGATGCAACGAAGAGGGATGGTTGCTCATTTGCCTGCATTTTCAGAGTTGAAGGAACCTTGTGAAGCTTGTATGATGGGCAAGCAACAACGAAAGGCATTTCCAAGAGAGACCAGCAATCGATCTCAAGCTCCTCTAGAGTTGGGACATGCTGATCTCTGTGGTAAAATGTCTACACCTGCTTTAGGAGGATCTTTCTACTTCTTGCTGTTAGTCGACGATTATAGTAGAAAGATGTGGGTTTATTTCATTCGAGAGAAGGCTGATGCTTTTGAAAAATTTAAAGCGTGGCATAAGTATGTAGAAAGTGAATCAGGAAGGAAACTGAAGAAATTTAGAACAGATAGAGGAGGTGAATTCTTGTCAACAGAATTCAACAATTACTGTAAGGAGCATGGTGTGAAAAGGCAACTTACCACAGCTCATACACCTCAACAAAATGGCGTTGTTGAGCGCAGGAACAGGACAGTAGTTGAAATGGCTCGTTGTATGTTAAAGGCTCAAGACATGCCTGATTCATTCTGGGCAGAAGCAGTCAATACAGCAGTCTACATCCTCAATCGAAGCTACACAAAAGCTCTGAAGGGGATGACTCCTCAAGAAGCATATTCTGGTAAAAAGCCTTCAGTTTTGCATTTCAGAATTTTTGGTTGTTTCTGTTATGCACATATTCCTGATTCAACAAGATCAAAGTTGGATTCAAAAAGCAAAAAGTGTGTCTTCCTAGGATATAGTGAAGAGTCTAAAGCATACAGGTTATGGGATCCTGAGGCAAGGAAGATTTTTGTCAGCCGAGATGTGGTGTTTGATGAACGACCACACTTAGTAGAAGATAAAGGTAAATCTACTACTCATCAAATGGAGAAATATCTCACCTTGTGCCTATCAAAAGACAGGTTAAAGTTGAGGAGGAGGAAACATCTGATGGAGAAATTTCCTCAATAAAAAGCCAACCAATTGTAGCTGCACAGCGTAAGCCACTACCGAAGTGGGCACAACAGCTCTTTGATGATCACAATCCACATGTAGATGCACCAGAATCATCATCAGATGGATTACGAAGATCAAAGAGAATAGAGGAGCAAAGAAGAGCCTCAGAACACATTGTTAACATGGCTCTAATGGCAGATATCATGGGTTCGATAAAGGAACCTACCACCATTGAAGAAGCCATTGATGATCCAGATTGGAGAGCGGCAATGCAGTCTGAGTATGATAGTATACTCAAAAATGATACATGGGATCTAGTCGACTTGCCGCCAAAGAAGAAGGTAATAGGTACTAAATGGATTTGGAAAGCTAAGTATAAAGCTGATGGAACATTAGAAAAGTATAAGGCACGATTAGTTGCACAGGGTTTTTCACAGATTGAAGGATTTGATGTTCAAGAAACTTTTGCACCAACAGCACGCATGACAACTATTCGGACGGTACTTGCAGTAGCTGCACAAAAGTCTTGGCCTATTTTCCAGATGGATGTCAAATCTGCATTTTTGAATGGTCACCTCAAGGAGGAGGTATATGTATCTCAACCACCAGGTTTTGAGGTGCCCAATTCAGAAAATAAAGTTTGCAGGTTGAAGAAAGCTTTGTATGGACTTAAGCAAGCTCCACGGGCTTGGTACCAACGAATTGATCATTTTTTCAAAAATATGGGTTTTGAAAGAAGTACTTCTGATGCTAACTTGTATGTAACGAAAAGGGATAGCAAGCTAGTTGTTGTAATTGTATATGTAGATGATTTGATCATTACAGGAGATCATCAGGAACTCATCAATCAAACTCGGATCAGCTTGGGAACTGAGTTTGAAATGACAGACTTAGGTCTACTCCATTTTTGTCTGGGAATTGAAGTATGGCAAAGGAAGGATGGCATTTTCATCTCACAACAAAAATATTCCAAAGAAATTCTCAAGGCATTTGGAATGATGGACTGCAAACCAACTAGCACACCTATGGAGGTAAATCATAAGCTATCTATGGATGATAACATGCCTGATGTAGATGCTAAGAAGTATAGGAAGCTCGTTGGAAGTCTTATTTTTCTGTGCAACACTAGACCAGACATTTGCTATGCTGTTGGAGTGTTAAGCAGGTTTTCCAACAAACCTAAGGAGAGTCACTGGAATGCTGGAATGCGAATTCTAAGGTACATTGCAGGAACCTTGGATTTTGGTATTTTGTATACCACAGGTGATACACTCCAAGGATATTGTGATTCAGATTGGGCTGGAGATTGTGATTCTAGAAAATCAGTTTCTGGATATTGTTTCTCACTTGGTTCAGGAATATTTTCTTGGGTAAGTAGGAAGCAACCAACTCTCGCACTCTCCTCCACTGAAGCAGAGTACAAAGCAGCTTGTTTTGCTTCTTGTGAGGCAGTCTGGTTAAGGAGAATTCTTGCAGATATAGGCTTTCCATCAAATATGCCAATTGTACTCAAGTGTGATAATCAAAGTTGTATGGCTATTGCAAAGAACCCAGTATTTCATGCTCGCACCAAGCACATAGAAGTACAGTACCATTACATTCGTGAGCTAATTGAAGATGAAATTGTGGAGCTAGAATATTGCCCAACAGAGGCAAATTGTGCTGACATATTCACTAAAGCACTTGGAAGAGAGCAGCTCAACAAGCATCTTCAACAGATGGGCATAGGACCGAGACCTACTTGATTTATCATCGGTAAACATTGAGGGGGGGTGTTAGAGTATGATCAATGTCTACCCCTCATGATTGTATGCACATTTTGTAAGGCCCCCTTTATGAGGAGAAGCCAAGCGTGCATTACCCAATTGATGGGAATCCCAACTTGAATGTTGGATGAAGGTCATATTGGACCATGTAAGATATTATAAGGAAAGGGAGTTACCAGGGTCCCCAATTGTGGGGTCTGGGGCAGCGGTGAGCAGCCCCGGCTGGGGGGTCCAAGGGGGCCAGCGGGCCCCCTGGTGGGGGTCCGGGGGCAGCGCCCCCGGCGCGACGGTAAAGGGAATATTCCATGGAATATTCCCTGTCAGAGTCAGAAATCATTTATATTTGTTAGGTCGGTTCAACCAGTCTAAGCCGTGTATGGCAATTACGCGGGCGGTGGCCGCCCACGCTCTACCGCCCATGTATAGCCGTCCATGGCAGGCCACCCATGATCCTATATATACATGACTTCTGCACTACCTAAGACATTGAGCTGAGCGAGCATACCTCTACCTTGTATCTCCCTATCTAGAGTTGTCTAGATCACCATGTAAGCTCTACCTTGAGAGCGCACGGGTGGACAACGCCATCATCTTTGTACTTGCTGCTAGTAGAAAATTGTTGAGATTCTCCTATATCTGTTATCTTCTCTGCTATTGCTCCTGTGTTATATTGCGTAACTATTGTTTTACAATTACAGTCGTGAATTTGTCCCTTCACTAAGGCTTTGATTTTCTGAATACTTTGTTTCTGCTTTTCTTTGTCTTTATGTCATTATGCACAATTAGTGAGTGAATCTCCAACAGATATAAAGTTCATTAGAACTAATGACTAGGTTGCAAAAATGTTTACAAAGTCCTTAGATGCTTCTAAGCTAAACAGGTTCAAGGATGACATCAACTTGTAGGATATAGCTGAAGGTGCAAGCTCACATGTGAGCTTGAGGGGGAGTGTTAAAAATAAAGAAGTAAGGTCGTATATATTTTTGCAAAAAGGATTTTCTTCAAATAGAAGGAAAATACAAAAAAATGGAAGCATTTACTTCAGCAAGTAGTGGAGGCCAAAAGAGAATCAATAAAAAAAGAATCAAATCCAAAAAGTGAACTATAAGAGGAGTGATTGTCCAAAGTAGTGGAGAAGTTATGGAGAAGAGCTCTCAAACTCATCATGAGAGTTTTTGGTCACTTGGCTATAAGAGAGGCAAGGGAAGACACTCAAGAACAAAGGAAGAAGGCGTGGAAGTCCCCTTGTAGCTAGTTCATTTGGTTGAGTCATTTCGTTCTCTTCACTCTCATAGACTATGTCCAGCTACATACCCATTTTTGGGTAGTCTACTTGTGAGAGTCATATCTCTCAATATATGTATCCAATTTTAGAGTTTAAACATTTTTTGGAAAGCTTATCTCTAGTACTCCTCTGTCTAGAATAGTTTTATCAAATTCTTTATGCTCTGTGATTTTTTTAGTTTTTAGTGAAGTCCAGTTTTTAGCTTAACTGAGTGGACAGGTAGCCTGTTTTGAGGCAAAGAGTTGCCAAATCAAAACTACTCCAAATGAGTTGCCAAATCAAAACTACTCCAAATTGAGTGTTTGATAGCTCATTTGAAAGCTCTAAGTGTCTATTTTGAGTGAGCAAAGCTTCAAGTTCATTGGAATTTTTACTTGGTACGAGTTTTCATTTGAAGGTTCAGTTGTTGGCAAGAGCCTTGATCCTGAGAAGGTATTCTACACTTTCCGCTGCGAATAGGAGAGGAATTCTCCAACAGCAAGCACTCTTGACTACTGTAAATGAACTTTTTCCTCTCAAGCTAAGAGTAAGAGACAAAACAAACATTGTATACAAATGGAAGTGAACATAGAATCATGTTTTACCATCTTCTCATATCTCTGAATCAAAACTCTGCTTCAAATGTGACTGATAATATTGAATTCAACAACCTTTTGGCTAAATGCTGAATTACCTTTCTAGAATTACCTCTCTAGATACAAAATGTGAGCAAAAAACTTCCAATCAACTTACAACACAAGAATGGTTGAAAACAAAACTGATGCTCTCCACATTTGTCTTCTTAGATGAGCTTTCTTGCCATGAAAGAGATCTATCAAAAACTCTCTAGAAAAACCTCTAGATACCTGTTTTGATGTAGCCTTTAACTTTCAAATAATGAAAGTGTATAAAAGAACTCCTTAAATCCTTCAAATCTCTTCATAACTACTCTTCTAAGATATGACTTGCAAGTGATAGTCTGATAGTAGAAACTGTTACCTGTGATTTGATGTTGATCTAGTTCCTTCATCTTCTCCAAACCATTGTTTTTCCTTGAATTTGAAGTAGCCTTCTCTTCATCAAGTCTGGGTCTACAAACAATACTTTCATTAAAGTATTTTCATACTCTTCCAAAAGTATTCGACTGCTAACAGATCATCAACTTCATACTCCACACTGATGAATAAACATGTGACTGAATTGTCTAATTCTCAAATCTCTACTCATCTAGATTAAGTGTGTATGTCAAATGTCAAATGTTAGAAGATGCTCTTAAATCATATGTTGTAAACCTCAAAGTCTGGGAACCTGTGAATATAAGAGCCTGAATGCTCTGATACCAAAGCCCTAAAGCTCTAATACCAAATGTTGGAAATTTAGTAGGCCCATAACAAATACCACAGGTTCAAGTTCCATATGTCCAAGATCTACAACATAGAAACCATCAATCTTCCAACATTGACAAAATATACCACACTTAATCATACAAATGATGAGACAAGGAGAGAGAAATATTAGATAACATGTGTAAAGTGTTACGTAAGCCACTTCTTACTCACACTATCATATGTACAAATGTTCAAATTACAATGTGGGAGCAAAACTCTTAACCACTCTATGTGAACAAAAATAGATGGATGAGTGAAGTACAAATGTAACAAACATATTCAGATGTATGGACAAAAATCTGAATATATATGAGATGTGTGACCTAATAGGTTGTAGAAGAGTGAATATGAGTGATAGAAAGACGAAGGATCAGTCTAAAACTGACAAACAACAAACCTTCATATGAACTTAGGCTATGGAAGACCCTAAGTCAGATACGTGTGCGAAAGCTCACATACTTTAAACAAAAGTAGCAAAGAATGCTAACAAGTTTGCTACTAGAAATCCTCAAACTCATATGAACATACCTTCTCAAACACCTCATCCAAATATGCATAAAGCATTCATGTAATGATTCTCTTGTACCTATGCGAATAGGACTCTTCCTGATATGGATGCCACTGCCTCCATAAATTCCAAGTAGTACATGTGTGCATAAAGAGAATATGTACCTAAATTCTTAACATAAGGTGCAAATCTTATCTTAACCACCATCCAATGTCTTTGAAGTAAACGGAAATCTTCATGTAGAAGACAATCTTAAAATACATCATGTGAATGGCTGATTCACACCACCAAGCTGCTGCCGGGTAAATGCTCTCCATAAGCAAAAGTGTGAGCACACTCTTCTCCAAGAAGTACTCCATAGCTGCTCCTCAACATGCTCCAAGATAGCACCATGGCTGCCCCATGTGCTAGAAGCTTCACCTCTATTGAGGGACCAAGCTTTCAAAGCTTGTGTTGAAATAGGTGAAGGATACATAACAATGAGCCAAGCACTTGTTTTATAGTAGTTGGTCTCACCTCAAACGCACTCCAAAAAATTCTCCATCGTAGCGATCTATGAATAAAACAAAAACATGATATTCGCGTCTGCCGCTTAATCACAATCCGTCATAGCTTTATTTGAAAAGCTTACAAAAAGTAAACATGTTTTTCGCGCTCCCATCGGAGGGATTCGAACCCAGAACACTGGTATGAAAGGCTTATGACTTATCCACGACACTCACACCATTAGTTTGTAGAGGGAATAAAACTGAGCAATAGGACATTGTTTTCCAACAGTAAATACAGCCACATATCTTGTGAATTGGTTACCATGTGCAGCTCTAAATGGAATGACCCCTTATGAAGCTTGGTGGGGTAAGAAACCAACACTTGATCATTGTAAGGTGTTTGGATCAATTGCCTATGCTTATGTACCATCAGAATTCAGACATAAGCTTGAACCAAAGACTGCAAAATATGTGTTTATTCGATATGATGAAAAGCAGATGGGTTATCGGCTATGGAGTCCTCTAACCAAACAATTTATTGTTTCTAGAGATGTGACATTTGATGAACAAAAGAGTTGGTATGCAGATAAAGAGTGTGATCTTGAAACATTTGAAGAAGAGGTAAGAAGAAGTGAAAGAGGTAAATCACACATGCAGGTAGATGGAGATGAAGATCATATGCAAGCGAGCACATCCAAGATTGGATCATATAGAAGAAATGAAGATGTACCTAGATTTGATGAAGAAGTATATCTAGATACACATTAGATGATTGAGAAGAGAAGTAGATATCTCTCATCAATAGATGTAAATTTTTTCTCGAATAGAAAAAGCGTTGCACCCGATATTTCTCTGAGCTCTCCTTCTATGCTTGATCATTTCAAGAATCCTTTTGTAGATATCTAATTCCATAGTTATTCCATCTATAGCTAATATGTGAGAATCTAATTCTAAACAGGCTGAGAGAATTATGAGCATGAACATTTGTATGTGTAAAAGTGTTGAGTCTCTTCTAAAACAGGTGCAATCTCGATGGTCAAAGAATTCATCACTTCTTAGTGCACAGTGTAAAGTTTTGCATAAATGATAATTCAAAATCTAAGTTGAAAGGTAAGCCATCTATGGCTAAAAGCATTTGCTTAAACAGGCTCTACTTTGGGAGAACCATGTGTTACAAGTTGTAGGTGTCAAAGTCGACTCTACGAGAAGGCAGTTTCAAACATAGGTAGATTGTTTGGATCATTTCTCATAATCTACTGAAGATTTTGAGATGATTTATATTGGATAAGGTGCACAATCTATAGCAAACACGTTGTGCAAATTTTTATAAAAAATGTTACACATTTGACTAGTCAATGAGTGAATTATGTGCAGCAGACTTTCTGAGTATTAAATCTCTTCACAATTTGTTCAAGATTTTGATAGTGGAGTATTGATCATCCAAATTGGTAAAGGTTTTGCATTATTCTTGACATAGAGGTGTTCTAACATCAAGAATAACTTGTTCTTTAGGAGATTAACACTCTCCATCAGTTGTATCAGAGTAGGAATCATTAGAATTGAAGAAAAGAGGACCCCGACTGGTGCAGTCATACAAAACTCAATACTTGAAGGTTCATAAGGTGAGATTTTGAAGTGAAAGCTTGAGAAGGAGGCCTAAAGCTATCAAGAAGATCAAAAGGAACTTCATTAGAAGTAAAGGTACACTTACTACTCATAAAGTTTGAAGAATTCAATACATAGGTGAAGAAAGGATGGGAGATTCTCTTCAGATAGAGAAATTGGATAGAGAAAACTATCGAGCATGGTCAATGAGAATGGAGGCTCATCTCATGAGCAAAGACATAATAGGTTACATCACTGGTGAAGATGAAAAACCACAATTGAGAGATCCTAGTAACAGCGAGTCGTAACAAACGAGAACTATGTCGTAAAAAGAGAACACTCTTGTCAAAAATCAAGCAAATGGCGGCTTATGTTTGAGATTCCTTTATACCAGTATACATATATTACAAAAATGAGGTGAAAACATGTAATTTTTGACATTTTTTGTCATTTTCTCATAAAAAAAGAGCTCAAAATGTAGTCAAAATTTCACTATATAAGGCATTGACATGTCCCAAAATGTATATGATAAGACATTGACATGTCCAAAATCTAAATGATAGGACATTGACATGTCTAAAATCTATATAAAGAATGTAGAATTGAATAGTTCTTATACAAAAATAACATTTTAGACATATTTTTAATGGGTGGATATCTGATTGTTAGTCAAAATTGCTACAAAACATGGTTTCATTAACCAAACTACTTCGAGGCATTTACAAAAGCACTAAAAATGTCTGAGAGCTTCAATGCATCTCACAACTTTGTCGATCTATGTCTACACCCTCATCATCTGATGCACTTGATTCAGTCTCATACTGTTGAGAGCTCTCTTCTTCTTCTTCTATATCCACAAGAGCTCTGTCTTCATCCACGTACATACCAAATTCTGCAGGATCATGCACAACTCTTCTTGTTTGCCTATGATTTCCTGTACCACATACATCTGGAAGCTTTTGTTTTATCATGTTGATGGTTGCTTTCCTCAAGTGACCTGTTTTTATCAAGGAAAAATCATAAACAAGAATATCTACATCCTGTTTTGTCATCCTTGGGCCTACATAAATATTTCTTTCTGGTGGATGTATAAAACTTTGAAGTGCATCTGCATTACATGCTTGGGCCACATTCACGGATCTTTGTGTACAAAAATCCCATGTGAATGGAACATCAACTGGCCAGTGACCTGCAATTGTATACTGTATAATCTCTTCTTGATGATTGAAAAAGTCCTCCCACCAAGATACATCTTGATCTCCAGCATATTTTTTTGCACGCTCAATATGTCTCTTCTTTTCAATGAGTGCATGCATCCAGCTTTTACTTTGATCAACCACATTTCCACATCTTTCTGTATTGTTTTTATCTTCATATGGTGATTGTTCTGCACCATACACTGTCACAGTAGACAAATTAGGCACCTACAATAAGAATCTGCATCCCTCTTTAGGCTCCCACCCAAGAGAAGATGAATACTGCTTTGCAAATAAAAGGGTTATTTCATCAACCCTCCTCATCAAGAATACATGGTTGAAACTAATATTGTGCAATGGAGCCAAAACCTTAGCACTGTTATCAAGACCCATTGAGGAAAAGTGCTAAAAGTCATAAATCTGTGTGAGGTGTTGAACTTCTGGTTTTGGAGTATATGCTTCTGAAATCAACTCAGATAAAATTGGAAGAGTAAAAGCATTGTTACGTGCCAACTCCTTAGAGAAAGTACTGAACATTTGATCAATGTGATCATGAGTGTGGCCAACCAGAAGGAAATTTACCTTAACCTTCTGAAATACCTGTTTTTCAACTAGCATGCTTAAATATCCAAAGACTGTAGAATTTTTATTCTCTCTTGCAGTATTATCTAGTTGCAAATATAGAGTTGGTGGCAAAAGACCCTTCCATGATTGCAAAACACGATGAATGACAGTAAGTGTAAGGTTTGGATCATTATGAAGATTCGGATATGTGAAGAAAACCTTGGACATTACAGTTCCATTGTATACCAAAGCACCAACCAAATGCATTTGCACAAGGACTTCATCTCCAATGTCCTTAGGGATGCGATAAAAATGTGGCAAACAAGTTTTTTTTTATCCATACCATCGATCAACAAACACATATAACGCTCCGGATTTCTGAGTGCTTTACTTCGATGATGAATTGCTTTCTTTCTCTCTAAAGCTTGACTCTCACGATGGTTGTTAAGAAGGTTTTTAAAATTATTCTTTTCCTGTGGTGTTGTAGCCCCTTTTGCCATGTTTTTCAAAGTGGCGCAAACTGAACATTCACCCATTCTAACTTTACGAGGAATAGAAACATTGTTAAACTCTTCCTTCCATAATCGAGTAAAGTGACGATACAACACATACTTCTCATTTCTATTTTCCATGTCTTCTCTATATATTTGAAATACCTCTCGACGAGTAAAGTTATCTGACAAGTGCAACCTTCCAGTTGTAGGCATAACCTCACAATGCAAGCTAAAATAGTTCATCATCCAATTCATTGCATGACGTCCAACAGATCCTTTGGTCCCAACATGGAACGTATCCAAAATGAGATCCCCATTCAAAAGCCCTTGTTGAACCCTATGTATTCTAAAATTTCCCACACCCATTGCAATTTTAAATGCAGCCCTACAACATCGCATCCCTTGACTAAAGAAATATTCAAAACCAACACGTGTTACTGACATGTTATCCTCAATCATTTGCATGCGAGAAACAAGGTATATATCCTGCCTTTCACTATCTAAATGGAGGAATTTTTCTCTTAGGTGCTTTAGTTTCTTCATTCCTAAATTGTACAAACATTTCAAACCACAACAATGCTTCACAATATCCAATGCAATCTGTCTATCTGAAGTAAGAAATTTAATTCTTTTTTGACTTACTTCACGAGGCCTTCTTTTAAATTGTAGATTGAGCTTGCTTTGCTTTTTCGTTGCTCCACATGCACTTGAGTCAGAAGGGAGATCAATGGTTGGATCAGATGGGAGATCAAGAGGTGCATTTGGTTGAGCAGCATTGCACTGTGAATTGGATAACTTAAATGACTCAACAGAAAACATGGAACCATCAACACGTCCTAAATCATAGGGATCATCACTTCTGTGGAAAGGATCAACTGAGAACAATGAATCCGAAACTGTATCAATATCAGCAGAAGAAGCTGATGCCCAAGCATCCACTGAAAAGATTGAGCTCATCTTCACTGAGTTCACAGAAGACTGAAGATGAATGACCTTTTTAAATAAGTAGAAATCCGAGATCAAGTGAATATGTCACATCAAATGTCACATCAAGAAGATATGAAATCAAAAGTTTATTAAAGTACATTAAATAACATTAAACATCAAATTACATCAAATAACTTAATTACTCAAATATACACTAATAAGGGAACCAAAGATTTGATTCACTTTTGAAATGAGAAACACAATTGATTTCTAACTAGATATGAGTCATTGAGTCTTAGCATTGTGAGTGAATCAAAATATATCCAAGTTGAGTTCCAACTGGATTATATATTAAAATTGTTTGTAGTAGTGCCATTGAAGACTATACAAGAAGAAATTTTACCTTTGGTACTAAATAAGATTTCAAGGATTAGGTTTCATTGTAGTCTTGGCTAGATCTCAAAGAGGTAGATGAAAGTATATTAAAAAAGAATTATGTGTAAAAAAGGTACTTGGAATGTTTATTCATACATTGATTTTCCATTTCAGCAATGTGTTACAAGATAAATGTGAATATGAATTAAAGTGAGGAGGATAACACTATAAAGATGTCATTAATCTCCCATATTCAACACAACTTAGACTTGAAGTGTAATTTCCATGCAAATGTACATAAATAGTTGCAAGGTTCTTTACTTGAATGTTTATTCATACATTGATTTTCCATTTCAACAATGTGTTACAAGATAAATGTGAATATGAACTAAAGTGAAGAGGATAACACTATAAAGATGTCATTAATCTCCCATATTCAACACAAGTTAGACTTGATTTTTTCCCAAGCAAGAGATTCTAAGAAAAAATTTCTACATGAGATTAGACATCCTCATGTACATACCATACTCTTGCCATTGAAGTGTAATTTCCATGCAAATGTATATAAATAGTTGCAATGTTCTATGAATATTTCATTAAAGTGGCTCTGAAACAGCCTATTTGTGTGAGTGGTATTCCCTGGTTAGATTGGTTGACAGATATAGTTAGCAACTGGACTCATTCAGTTAGATCCAGTTAGTCTCTGGTTCAAGTTACCCATTTGCCTATAAATAGCACAGGAGGAGATCATTCTCATTTTCAAAATCCACGAGCAACAGAGAGCAACAGAGCACAGACAACTATGGAGCACAGAGCTCAGCATACAAGCAAGGCAACTATGATGGAGAAGAAGAATGTTGGCAAGAGTACCAAGAGGTAGGCAAAATCATACCATAAAAAAAGATTCCTAAAAGATTCCCTTTGTATGTTTGTGTAAAGAGTCTGCTTTCTAGGTTTTTATTTTTCTTAGCTCTAAAAATACAGATCCAATGAGGGTACAGCTCGATGCCTGGCATCGACTTTTAGGTGTAAGTCGATGCCAGGCATCGACTTGAGGCTGCAAGTCGATGCCAGGCATCGACTTGCACGTGCAAGTCGATGCCAGGCATCGACTTGAGGCCTCAGGTCGATGCTTGGCATCGACTTGCACCTGAAAGTCGATGCCAGGCATCGACTTTGTGTGCAAGTCGATGCCAGGCATCAAGTTGCAGGTGCAAATCGATGCCAGGCATCGACTTGCACCTGCAAGTCGATGCCTGGCATCGACTTGCAGCCTCAAGTCGATGCAAGGCATCGACTTTCCTGGCATCGAAGTTTGCCTTAAAGTCGATGCCAGGCATCGACTTTAGGGTGCAAAGTCGATGCCAGGCATCGACTTTTGGGTGGAAGTCGATGCTAGGCATCGACTTTTAGGTTCAAGTCGATGGCAGTCATCGACTTTTAAGTGCAAGTCGATGCCCGACATCGACTTGCACACAAAGTCGATGCCTGGCATCGACTTGCACTTAAAAGTCGATGCCTGGCATCGACTTGAACCTAAAAGTCGATGCCTGGCATCGACTTGGGCCTTTGAAAACCACATTTACGTATGAGCTAATTATTCCAAGTGCCTTCAGGGATGCGGAGTCCAAGAGTGAGAGGCCCTTCAAGAAACTGAAAGTCACCATGGGCTCTGGTGATCAGCAACGTGACAAAGGCATTGGTCACCAAGCGAAACCAAAGAAACTTATTGTATCCTTATCCTCTGAGAAGGCCAGCAACCCGCTAGGAATATCCTCAGGTGGACAGAGTAGCATCAAAATTCCTGAGGATGATACAACTATGAAGGATAGGTCGAGGGACGCTGAGGTTTTAAGGACAGATCGTCCACTGCGGGACATGACAAATCTGGAGTGGTGCCTTCAGTATGTTGAAGAGAAGAATGCAGTCCTTCTTGTGTTCGCAGGGGCATATGGGAGAGGAAAGATCACGACAACACAAGGTTTTCAGTATGGCCTTGTGTACAAACTGGATTATGAAGATGAGGATTCTGACAACCTCCTTTTCTTGGTAGAGACATCGAAAGGTTTGAGAAATGTTATATGCAAGATGGATTTCTTGTGCCCAGAGTGCTGTGTTCCAGATCGTCTAGCTGAGATATGCAGGGACTCAATCAATCTTATCAAGGACTTGATGCCATGGATCCAGGGCAACATCATGCCAACACAACAGAAGATGACAACCCCTGTAAAGGCAAGGGGTAAGCAGAGCGTGCAGAAAAAGCTTCAAAAGAAAAAGAAGAGAATTTCAGAAGAGGAGTCTTCTGACTCAAGCTCTAGCTCTGAGGATATAATTGTTGCACCTGGTGGAGAGCTTGCCTTGGGTGTTCTTGGTACTGAGCAGAACAAGATGAGGGAGGATATAGCTAAAAGAAAAATTGTGAAGAAGGGGCAGTTGTTCTAGCTGCCAATCAATATCATCCACAGGCCACCAATAGATCCAGTCACAGGGAGGAGGCCCCTTGAGATCAGGGAGTCACACAATTTGCATGTGCAGAATCTTAAGAAGAAAATGAAAATAAATCCTCATGCTACTGTTGTGCCATTCCTTGTCATGGTGGATCCGAATGAGTGCAGCTCTGTGGACGAGTTCAATGAGGGTTTATTTGAGGAGTATATGTAGCTCAGTGATGAGTAGCACCTCCTTTAATGTCAATCCGGGAAGACGTGAGGATGGTATGAAGACCTCGAGCAAGTGGCGGCACAAGTGCGTGAGTGAGAAGCACACAAGCATGCACACACATACACACACACGCGCACACACGGCAAGACAAAGAGAGAGAATCAATGGAGTTCTTTAGATTACTTTCAAAAGCTCTTACAAGTTCGTTTCAATTACCATCTAACCTCAAAAATGAGCTCTCTAGCTCTTTTTATAGTTTTTGACTAGGTTCTGGCCCTGTTCAGACCTAGTGTCCGGCCTAGTTAAAAATTAGGTTCCAGGGCTTATTTGGGGGCTCAAACGAGATCCAAAAATTACGAAAATTGGCAGGTAGATACTCCTAATGCTCCTCAAGCTCAAGGACTCCTTGGCTTGCACAAAATGGAGCTACAAAAAGATGAAATGATATTTACAATGGTGCTTAGTGATGATAATCTTTTTTAGTTGGTGTAGAGGGTTTGAAAAATTAAGGTTGCCTTAGTGCTAAATCTGCGTGAATGTTCATAAGTGCTTCTTCCTGAAGAAAATTGTTGGCCTATTTGCCAGATCTTCATTGACTCCCTTGTCTGCTGCTAACACCCCCCCCTCTCTCGCGTCTGTCGTCCCTGACAAACCCTTGTTGAGAGGGTTTTTGGATGTAGTACTCGACGACGTCCTGCGCTAAATGATGTTCAGCAATTCGCAAACCTTTGGCCAAATCAGTCAGAAGAGCATCCCAGTCTACCGGCCCAGGAACCTCTGGATGTGGCATACGTAGCTTTTCGGAGTGGAGAGCTTGTTCCACTGCAAACAACTGCAAGAGATGGGATGGTCTGGGAATGAATATCTCGGAATGATATTCCCAGAATCCCGTGACAAACATCTCTTCAAACGTTTGTTTGAAGCATGCCGGTAGATATTTGATGCGAGCGTGCCATGCATACACAACATTGATCGATGGAGTCGTGCTCATGTCGTATACAAGGTCCTGGTTCCCTTCATTAAATCCTAGTGCTGAGAGATGCGGTTCCTTGATATTTTTGAAGGTCCTGAAGGTGACCAGCATAAGTTCGAAAATTTTCAGGCACATCTGAGTCATGATATCAGGAACATTCTTGAAACGGACCCCCCAATGTCGGATCGTTGAAATCATATAGCCAATTGTAGGTGCGCCTTTAGGGGGTGCGAAGTACACGTAATTTAGCCACTTCTCACATCCTTTAATTGTCAGCACTGTATGTGTGTACTCCGGCCATGATCTCCTTCGAAACACAGGGCAATAACATGGATTATATTTGATGTACAATGGCATGTTGTTCCATGTTCGTACCATTTCCGGGTAGGTTTCGAGCAGCCGAATTCTCCACGTTGGTTGGCGAATATGTCCTTGCTTGGCACTTTCTGGGATGTCATCGGGTGCAAATTGGGTGGCAGAGGTGGGTTCCCTTGAGGTGTGGCGCTTGATCTCCGCATTATAATCCGCCATTAGCACGCAAAAAGGTACATACAGATCATCCGATGGGCCGATCCACCTATGGTGTGAAAGATTCTGAAAATAATCAGATTTTATTACCACCTCTTCCAATTTTGACATCAATGCGATTTGGACTGCCACCCTGTCATCATGCGTCGTGGCTACTTTCTCTAACTTTTGCATCCATTCCGGTGCCTCGATCTCAATTGTGTCCATGCCCTGTTCTGTGCGCTTACCGCCGAGTGTTGGCATTGGTACATAGGGATCCTCGAATGTTTCTTCTACTTCAATTGGCACCAGATCGTCAGGCTCGGGGTCTACCAGAGGGGATGGCTGACGCTCATATTGCATAACCTTGCTGCGTAATTCCTCAAGTTCGGCCCGGAGTTTAGTGACCTCTTCAGCTGTTTCTTCTGCGGTTATGCTCGGGCTGGGTTCTGTCTGTCGGGTGGCCAACTGTCTTCGTAACTCATCTCTCTCTTTTTCTAAAGCGGCATGGGCCTCCATTAGATCTGCATGAGTTTCTAACACCACCTGCATATTCTCAGAGGGAATTGCCTTGAATCGTTCTGGGTCAATCTCTTGTGGGGAACCCTCCATGGACGCCTCCAGGTTTTCTTCGTTCTGTTTCTGTAATCTTTTATTCTCCTCTAACGCGGTCGACATATGCTTGCGGAGGAGGCCCAAGTTCCGTCGAAGTTTCAGGTTTTCCGTGATCTGAGAATGTAGCAGCTCGTCCACATGTCGTCGTTCTTCATCATCTGCTTGAGGTGGGTTGGCTTCTAATTGTGCGTATTGCTCCTGTAATGTCACGTGCTGCTGTTCTAGTTGCTGCTTCTGTTCTTCAAGATCCCTACATCTTGCTTGGAGATCCTCGTGGCTTCGGAAGAGCCTTGTATGTTGGTTGTCCAAGTGTTGGTAATGTTGCTGAAGTTGGGCCATGCATTGATGCATATTATTAAATAAGTTACTGAGAGGAATAGTGTTGAATGCAGAGGGGTAGGGAAAGGGAAAGGGGATTGTGGATGCAGTACTGGGGACGGGTGAGGGGGGAGGTGGGGGAATGGGAGATTGTGGATAAATGGGGGATGGGAGAGGTGCAGAGGTGGGTGATACCTCCATGAAAGTGGGGTTCGTGGTGGGAGTGACTGTGAACATGGGGATTGTGGTAGCGGTGAGGGTTGTGAATGTGTATAGAGGTGTGTGTAATTGTGAACTTCTAGGAAGTGCGCTCGGGGTAGTGAGGTGTACCGTGGTTGTAGTTAGGCTTGTGCTTTCAGTGGAAGTAGAGTGTGTTGGTTCCCTGATGGTTTGTGCGTTAGTGTGTGTAGTGGTTTCAGAGGTGGTGACAGTGGAGGTTACAGTGGTAGAGGGAGGTGAGTGAGGTCGATGTGGGGGAGAAGGTGGCAAGGGAGGTGATGGGGGTGCACTCGATGTGTGGGCTTCCTCGGTGTCGTGAACTGTATGTGCCGTGCCAGTGGTTGTGGGGATGCCTTGTGGTCCTGATCCTAATACATTCATTCGTTTTCCCGTTCGTGGGGGACGTCTTCCATATCTTCTCTCTGTCCTTCGTGATTGCGCTAGTGCGGTGTGCACTGTTTCCGGTACTCCTAAAGCATCTGATATCATTTCCAAGGTGGCACGGTATTGCTCGTCCACACCTTCCTCCTCCAGAATCTGGTTCATGAGAGCTTTACCTGCAGCTAATGAGAGCCTGTGTTGCTCTTGAACTCGGTTCATTGTATCGTAAAGCTTCTTTAATGCGCTAGTGTAGGCGGGGGCACCTTCTAGTACTTGTAGGGCTTCTTGATCATACTCTTGTTCTTCTGCTTCTGATTGTCCACCCTGTGTCTCCCCATGAGCTTCTTCTTCATCGTCCACGTTGACTACGTCCGGTTGGCTGGGCTGTGCTTGGTCTGGGGCCGTTCGCTGTCCACTGGCTTGCTCTTCTTCAACTTCTGCATTTACAGCTTCAATGATTCTTGCAACTTCTTCGTCCGTTAGATCCTCCAGAGTGAACCCATGCGGGAATTCCAGATCAGTCGGTACTGGTGGAAACACAAGATTAGGGCCATCTGTGCTGTGCCTGGGTAACCTGATAGTAAATGGTTGCACTCGTCGGGGGAGTCTTGGGGTGGTCTCAGGCGTCAGGGTAGCACCGCGAGCTTGTGCGCAAGGCATCTAGACAGAGCCTCTCATCTTCTTTGAGGGAGGCCCTACAGCTGACAATCTGCGTTGAAATTCCTGTGCTCTGGACCAGATCAGAGCCCTCTGCACCGGTACATCATATGCGAGACATCTGTATACAATTCTTGTGAGTGCACAGTAACCATACAATACAGATTTTTGCTTCTTGTACCATCTCTGATGAGCCATATGAATCTGGTTGATAATCCAGTGGGGCATATTGATGGTCAACTCAAAAGCATCCGCCAGGTAGAGGCTAAACTAGATCTTTTTGGGAGGCATTGTGAACCTCTCCTGCGCGGGGAAGGCGAAATGTTGCATGACCATACGTAAGTGGATGGCGATCGTGGGCGTCATTGCAACCATGTCCTTCAGCTTCGTCAGGTTCCGGTTCTTCATGTTGTCTGGAACCATAGTCTCTTTCTCTGTTGGAATGTGCATACCATTCATGTCGAGTGCCTCTCTTACCAGGTTGATAGTCAAGCGGAAACGCTTCAGCTCGTTGCCCCTTGTGAGTGATGGGAGCACAAAGGAGCTGTATCCTTTCTTGTCTTTGCTGGGGGTGAGGGTACTAATTAGATATGAGCATCTTAGGAAATCTGGCTTTGGTAGTTGGAATTTGAAATAATCATAAAGCCCAGCCTTCTTCCATATTGGCTTCAGTCCTTCGTTGTTCTGTAGCTTTTCAAACTCCCTGGTAAAGAAATGGTATCTGCCCCAACGTCCATTGAATTCTACCTCGGATTCCCACATATATGTACCTTCACCCAGAGGTCCAGCAACATCACTGAACCAGTGTGAGGTTTTGCCCACAGGCATTGTGTGACCCTGCGGAGGATTCTGAATTGGTATGGCGTGCAATGCCCGTAATGCCGCTGGTCTTTCCTTTAATTCTTCCTCGACTGGAAGGCTTTCGATGTCCACCACTTGTGGGCTGGTGCCTGCCTGAGAGCTAGTTCCTACTGTATCTGCCATTTTACTTCTTGCTGTCTGTCTCTGTGAGAATATACAAACATGTGTTAATATTGTACAGGACAAGGGAGGACCGTTGTTGTTCCCATCACAATATTAACATGAGGGTCGGGAGCGAATAATGGGTTAGTAAGTGTTCGGTGCACGTGTGTGTAGTTAATGCTTGGGTAGTCCTAGGAGACTAATGAAGTTAGTAAGTGGGGATGAATTTACAAATTGGGGTCGGGGGGTTTATTACAGGTCTTAGGCTGCCAAATGCAGTGGATGGGCTTTGCTTTCGGTTTCGTAGAGACTCTAGAGAGCTTTTTCGGTGTCGTGGTTTGAAAATGAGGCCTTTTAGGGACCCATTTACATTTGATTACATGCATGCTCATGGGCCTTGGTGTGTTTCTGCGTGATGAGAACGAGTGAATACTGGCAGTATGCGTAGCTGCGTTATGCTGTTTAGGTTGTGGCCTCGGCGTAGCTACTTGTGCCCTCAAGCAAGCCTTAGGCACCCAAATTTGTCTTGATTGTGGGCTAGCCTTCATCGACTTCTTGGGCACCCAAATAGAGGTCACTCTAGCAGGAGAACTTCTGCCAGACTTCTTATTAATGTCGTGTTGTTGGTTATTAATAAGAAACTCAGCCCGTGGAGTTGACGGTGGTGCAACTGGTTGTTCGCCTTTCCGCACCCACACATGGTTTATTTTCTGGGACATTCTGCTGCGCAGGTACTTTTGATCTTGAACATAGGTAGTACTCTGCTTCTTCTGCCTTTGATCCACCTTGGGTTGTTGCCTCCTTCTGGCCTTTGGAAAAGAAGGGAGTTCCGTTGCATCCCTGACTCCTTTTTTGTGAATATCATTCCTCTGCAACACATAGTTTTGGACAAGAACAGCATGGTCATCTTCATGTGTACCCCTGGAAGGACCAGGAGTCTGTGCCTTTCCTAGTTCCTTGAGTGCTCCATTGTCTAATTCTACTGTAACTCGACTATGATTGACCCAAACCTGGAGAAGTCCACTTCTTAGGTTTAGATTGACTGCTTGGTCATAGATCCAGTCTTGACCCAAGACAAGAGGTTCAGTGAGATCCTCATCTTGACACACTAGTACTTTAACTGTCATTGCCTCATCATGAATGTAGAGAGGAAGTTCCACCTCGCCCATGCAAGGGGTTTCCACTCCTCCCAATCCTATAAGATATGCTTCCACAGGATTGACAGTCAACTGTAATCCTTGGCAGTAAGACACTCTAATAGCACTAGTGGCTGCGCCTGAGTCAATCAAGGCTCTTACGTTCCTTGCACTCTTTCCTTGTCCTATATCTAGGGTTATGAAAGGACGTCTATCAATTATCCTATGCGAGCTTGTTCCTGCAACTTCACACATGGCCATAGGAAATCCTTGATCTGCATAGTCATTCGCTCTAGGCTGATCTCTACCTTGCCTTCGTAACTTCATCCTTCTGATGCGTTCTAAAGCTTCTGCTTGAGCTTCTTCTCGAACTCGCTTTTCTTCCTCTTTGCGTTTCTTAGCAGTGTTGAGTCGGCTGAGCATTTCCTCCGTGAGGGGTTCCTGATACAACTTGACTCTGCAACCGCTAATATAGTTTGGGAGAACATCACCCTCTAATGTGGCTAATTGTACTGCTCCACTCGTGGAGATCCTATTGATAATCATAGGTCCGTAGCCTCTCTTTTCTAGCTTCCTCGCGTGTTGTTTCAGTGTATAGACTAAGACTAGATCTCCTGCTTTCAAGCCTTTATCCTTTACATGGGCATCGAAGTATGCCTTCTGCCTCTTTTTAGCTGCATATATTCCTGCAGCGGCTCTCAGCCTTGTTTCTCCTAATCGTTCAAGGTCAAAGATCCTAGAGGAGAGCTCGTGACCTGTCCATTCATGTTCTTATGCTACTTTCAATGTAGGTATTAAGAAGTCCAAGGGTAGCACAACGTTTTGGCCAAATACCATCTGAAAGGGAGTGGCTTGGAGTACCGTTTTGTAGGCAACTCGGTATGCCCAAACAGCATGGTGTAGCTGTTTGTCCCAATCAGAGCGTTTAGTGTTCACTAATTTCGTCAGTACGTTGCATAAGATCTTATTAGTGCTCTCAGCTTGTCCATTAGCTTGAGGGTGATAGGGGGCAGACTTCTTGTGTATTACCAAGAATTCTTGGAGTAGATTGTCAATCACTTCGTTCAAGAAATGAGTGCCTCTATCACTTACAAGCTCTATAGGTAGCCCATATCTTGTGAATATATTCTCAAACAAGAACTTGGCAGTTGTTTGAGCATCGTTCTTTGTCGTAGCCTTTACCTCCACCCACTTGGTGAGATAATCTGTCGCAACAATGATGTATTCCGCATGAGAACCCTTAGCTGGGGGATTAATAGGACCTACGAAGTCTATTCCCCACTTAGAGAATGCACGTCCACCCATCATAGGTTTCAATGGCATCTCATCTTTTCGTATAGGATACTGAGTTCTCTGACAGACATCACACCGTTTCACATAGGTATGTGCATCCATGTGAAGGGTAGGCCACCAGAAGCCCGCAAATAGTATCGCCTTGATCACCCGTTCTGGTCCAAAGTGCCCTCCTGCTACACCTTGGTGAGCAGTTTCCAAGATCTTAAGATATTCACTCTCATGGACACACAGTCTCAGATAACCATCTTTACCACGCTTGTATAGATTATCACCAATGAGTGAGTAATCCAGGGCTTCTTGTTCTAAACTCCTTTTCCTAGCCAGAGTCATGTCTGGAGGGAATGTGTTTGTCCTCAGGAAGGATACGAGAGGTTCGCTCCAATCTGGCACAATTGATACTTGATAAAGAGTGGCGTGTTCCACTGGTGGTTTAGTGCAACAGATTGGGCATTCCTTGCACAACTTTTGGACATCCGCTTCCATAGTTGGCCAATGCACTCTGAGTCTCCTTAGTGTCTGTAAGGTCCGTTGCTTTGAATGGTGTTGCTCTAGTGCACCTACATGTGCTAATTGCAACCATTTAGAGTACTCATCCTCTTCTACGCAACAAGCCAAGATCCCTTGATCTGTGTGCTTGTACATACTTCCTGCCATGATGTGGTACTTTTGGGCTTTTACAACCTCTCTATTCCGTGTGTTTACCACTGGATGGTTAGGCCCGTATGTCAATACTGGGACCAATGGCTTAGCCCACTGCGGCACCACTTCCAAATTAAACAAGTAAGCATCAGGAAGGTCATCTGCTACTCCTTGTGGGGCTTCTCCCGATGTGAGCCTAGAGAGATGATCTGCTCTTAAATGAGTCCTCCCTTTTCTTACCACAACCTCAAAATCATATTCCATTAGCAAGAGAAACCATCTTACTAATCTTCCTGTATTGCATGGCTTGTTTACGAGATATAACAATGCCTGATGATCAGTAAAAAATTTAAACTTATTTGCAAGCAAATAGTGTCTAAATTTCTTGACTGCATATACCATGCCTAATCCTTCTCGCTCTGTAGTGGTGTAATTCCGTTCAGCCGCATTCAATTGTCTACTGGCATAGGCAATTGGAAGATCCATATTACCTTCACCAGTAGGTTGTGCAAGCACACATCCAATAGCATAGTTGGATGCATCCACGTGAACATGGAATGGCTTATTCCAATCTGGTGTGGTCAAGATTGGTGCTGAACATAGTCTTCGTTTAAGCTCCTGGAAGGAATTCTCACATTCATCCGTCCACTCAAAGTTAGTCAGGAGTCCTTACATGGGCTTTGCAATGACAGCATACATGTGTATAAATCGTCGGTAATAACCACAGTGCCCCATGAAAGCTTGTACTTCCTTGACATTCTTTGGCCTAGGTAGCTCTGCTATGGCTCTCACTTTTTCTTCGTCGGTAGATATGCCATTCTTTGACACTATGTGTCCTAGAATCTTGCCTTGCCTGACCATAAAAACGCACTTTTCTGGGTTCAGGCAGACTTGATATTCTCTACATTTGTCAAGGATTTGTCTGAGTTCCGGAATATGGGTTTGTCTAATGTTGGAATGAGCACAAAGATCATCAACGTAGACTTCTAAACTCTTCCTCAGGAACTCCTTAAACACATGGCACATCAGCCTCTGGAAGGTAGCTGGTGCATTGGTAAGCCCAAATGGCATTACTCTAAAAGCGAAAATGCCCCATTCTGTGGCAAAGGCTGTCTTATGCTGATCCTCTGGAGCTATGGCTACTTGATTGTAGCCAGAAAATCCATCAAGGAAGCTGTACACTTCCTTGCCTGCCACTCTTTCTAAGAGATGTTATGTGATGGGAAGCGGATAGTTATCTCGAATTGTGGCTGCATTAACCTTTTTCAAGTTAATGCACACACGTAGCTTGCCATTCTTCTTGGGCACCACTACGATGGGGGATACCCATTCAGTGTGCTCAATTTCATAAATAAATCCAGCTTCAACCAATCTATCTATCTCTTCTTTGATCTTAGCAGCGTAATTATCGTTATAAGTATAGGGCTTTTGCTTAGAGGGTTTGGCATCTGAAGTCATGGGGATGGTGTGTGAGCATATGTCCGGGTCAACACCTTTCAAATCCTTGTAACTCCAAGCGAATACATCTCTGTATTCTCTTAGCAAGGCAATCAATTCGTGCTCTTCTTCTTCTGTCAGGTCATGGCCTATATACGTGCATCTCTCCTCTCCTTCTTCTAAGGCCACTACTATTTTCTTGGTGGTTTCTTTGTTATCATAGGCCTCTCCTGATTGTGCCTCTCGTTTAGGCATTCTTATCATGACTCTCCTGTCATCTATCTCATATTTCTTAAAATTTTATGGGACCTCAAACAAAGATTCTTCCTCTTCTGGTGAGACTTCTCTCTTCTTTCGTTTCTTCCCTTCTTCCTTCGGAGTTACATGCGTCGCTAATCTTACATCGTTTGTAAGCTCTCCATGCCTCTGGGGTTGAAATTCTACTTCCTGGAAGTATTCTTCATCTGATGCAAATGGTGGGTCCATAATGATTGACTCTAGATCGGAGTCACTTGCATCCTCAAATGCATCAGGGCTAGGTTCACATTCTTCTAGAACTGCCTCTCCCATGATTGGCTCTATGGAGAAGACTGAAATGTCATAGCCATCCTCGTCATAGTGAGGTGTCCATTGTTCTTCATTGATGGCTACATCCATTGTTGCTAAAATTTCTGCCCAACCGTGAGGTTCAAGTTCTTCGTCTGGAAAAACTACAGGTGCATAGGCTGGGTCTTGGACTGATCTATGGGTTTCTTTCGCACCTACCTCTCTGGCTTTCTCTCTCTTCTCTTCTTCTACTGCTACCTTGCACATCCATAAGTGAGTGTCTTCATGCATCCATGAGGATCCAGACCCTATGGAATGCACCGATTCTGTATCATCTTTGGCTCTATGGATGGGATTCCACTGGATAGGAGGTACATCTCTATGAGAGTAATCTTTGAGATTTACTTTGGTCGTAACACCTAAGTGTTGCAGGTACAAGGAATTAGTTCCCCAATCCTGTACCACTTGCAATTGTCGCATAAATGGTCTTCCCAAAATCATCTCATAGGCATGATTTTCGCTGAAGTCACATATAGCAAAGCTATGCTCAAACTCAACACCACAAGTGGTGAGAGTTATGCCTTCTAGCAATCCCAAGGGCCTCTCTATATGACCATCGGCCATCTGCAATTTCATTCTCGTTGGCCTGAGTGCCGGCTTGCCCCAACGCTTCCATAGGGAAGTAGTGGCAATTGCAACTCCTGCACCTGAGTCCAAAATTGCCTTGGTGATGTACTCCTGGTAGGTGATGGGAAGATAGGTGTTCCCTTCTTCACCTTCACACATATCTCCTATCTTATCCAAGGGAATTTCTGGCACTGTCCTATGGGATCCTACTTGGGAATGAGGTTTTGCTATCTCTGGTACTTGTTTGGCTACATGTTTCCATAATTCAGGTCTAACCTTGAGTAGCTCTTCTAACTTGAGATTACACTGCACGTTAGTGTTCTTCACTACCTCTGTGTTCCTAGGTATGACTGAGTCGTCGTTCCTTACCATGACTGTGGGTGCTCTCATACATGTGGACTTTGCTTCCCATGGGCCTGTGAAGTGGGGTAGCTCCTGTATGGAATTAGACTCAAAGTCCAATCTCTCATGAGACTGAGTACTCTCATGTTCCCCGTAAATAGATGGGATGTCTTGTGGGAATTGGTCGTGTGCATCATCCACAAGTTCAAAGGGAGGGGCGACTTCACTTTCGTTATCCCATTTGTCTTCTTGAATCTCTCGTAGGAAGTCTGGTGCAAACTGATTCATAGAAGAAGAAGTGTCTGGCTCCATGGAATTGGGCACATAAACAACCTGGGAAGGAGGGCTTGTTCTATCGTTGGCTCTCTCCTTGCTCTCATAGATGGCTGGAGCACAAGCTTCTTGGGGAGGATTACTTATTCTATTACTTTTCCGAACAGGCTCATACGCTCTCTGAGAAGGAATGTAGGTCACCTGTGGGGGTACGTAAGCTTTCGAGGGAGGCTCATGTGCCTTTTGGGGGGGAAGATAAGCTTCTTGAGGAGGCATGTGGGCTTCCTGAAGAGGCTGGCTTATCCGTTCCCTTGTCCTTTCCTTTCTTTGAGGGGCAGGTTCCTTTTCTGATTGTGCAATTAGCCTCTCTATTCTTTCTAGCAGTCCATCAAAGTGTAACTGCGTCTTAGCTGAGCTAGAGATGTTAAAGAGGCGGCTAGCTTCGAACATGGCTTGAGCCAATTCCACCATCTTAGCACAAATTTTTGTTCGTTCAAGCTCTAGCTCGGCTCTAGGGTAGCATTTTTCATGATCGGTTATGGTTGGCCCTTCTTGGATTCTGGCCTGATATGCTTTCAGCATCATATTTAGGTCTTCAGGAGTGGGGTCAGCTAGGACTGATCCTACTCTAGGGGGTGGTGGGATTTGATGAGGCAGTGGGGGAGGTGGTGGGTCGGATGGAGATGGGAGTGAGGGTGGTGGAGTAGTGTGAGAGGGAGTTTGAGTTGTGAGTTCGGTTATTCTGGCTCTTGTTTCCCTTACGCTTTCCTCGAGTTCACTCATCTTTTTAGCCCATTGTCTTTTCATTCTTTCTCGACTATCTTTCCACGCTCTAGTCCTTTTCTTTGTCACGCTCTCGGTTTCACTAGCCTCTGGGCCCTTTTCCTGGCTTGCCTCTTGGTTTTGCTGCAATGCCTGAGCTCTAGTGACTACCTGTACTGGTGCAGTGGAAGTGACACTTCCTGAGGAATCTACAACCAAACCAATCACATTGATAGGAGTGATTTTTGGCATATTATTGGGGTTCTTTGGGCAATCTCGTAAAAGATGCTCTTTTCCACAATCTTGGCAAAAGCCTTGGATCGTCACAGGCTGAGTTTGTGTAGGTGGAGGTAAGGGACAATCACGAATGAAGTGATCTCCCTGACATCGGTAGCATGGTCCTCTAAGAAATGGTGGTCGTGCCTGCCTAGGTTGAGGCCTAGGGTTGGGGTTTGCATACATGACGTTTGTGTAGTCTGACTCCCAACTAGGTTCACTCGGTTCTTCACTATAGTAAGACTCACCATGTTCAGGAGATTGCATGTAGTAGGCCTGAGGGCTATCTATGTGTGTGGAATCAAAACTATGATCACTCGGATCATTCTCTGAAATTAATGGAGTCACTGGGACTATGGCTCTATTCAAATTTTCTTCTGCAACAGCATACTTTACCGGAATCACATTAGCTGGTGTTGGCAGTAGCCTTGGTACACCAGGACGTACAAGACATGAAAGTCAAAGAAGGGAGTCAGAGCGAAGGGACAGCACAAGTAAACAGGGCAGTCAAAGAAGATCTGGCAAGTAGGCCAATATTTTTTCAAGACATTAATGCAAATCAAAGAGATGGACATGCAGGGAGGAAGAGCAAGTAGGGAGCTCGAAGATATGTATGGCAGATCACTAGAAGAAATCCCTACAACAACAGTGATTTTTATCACTAACAATCATTGTAAATATCATTTCACCTTTTTGTAGCTCCATTTTGTGCAAGCCAAGGAGTCCTTGAGCTTGAGGAGCCTTAGAAGTAGTTGCGTACCAATTTTCGTATTTTTTAGATCTCGTTTGAGCCCCCAAATAAGCCCTGGAACCTAATTTTTAACTAGGCCGGACACTAGGTCTGGACAGGACCAGAAGCTAGTCAAAAACTATAAAAAGGGCTAGAGAGCTCATTTTTGAGGTTAGATTGTAATTGAAACGAACTTGTAAGAGCATTTTGAAAGTAATCTAAAAAGCTCCATTGATTCTCACTCTTTGTCTTGCCTAGTGTGCGCGTGTGTGTGTATGTGTGTGCATGCTTGTGTGCTTCTCACTCACGCACTTGTGCCGCCACTTGCTCGAGGTCTTCATACCATCCTCACGTCTTCCCGGATTGACATTAAAGGAGGTGCTACTCATCATTGAGCTACACCAAATTTTGGCACCGTTGTCGGGGATCGAGCTTTGAGGACGAGCGTGTGATGGTAAGACGTAGAGTTGACGCGTTGGAGTTGTAGGTATTTTCTTCACGCTCATCGATTTTCTTTTACTTTCTTCACTATCATCATCATCATCATCACCATCTCCCACGTCCATCTCCATCATCACGAAAGTTTCAGTTTTTTGACTATATCCCCATCTCCACCTCATTTCCCTCATTTCACTTGTGAGAGAGAGCGAGAGAGCGAATTTGCATGTGCTATTTTTTGCATGTTTTGTGAGCATTCTGCAGGTACAGGCCGCATCATCATCCCCAGCACCCTGCGCAGGTACGGAAATCTGAGTAACTGTCTGTGTGTCGCCGAGCTCTGTCAATCGCGACCGACAGAAAAATTGCTCTAATTGCTAAACAAAGTGCATATCCTTGACCTACAGGCCTAGAGCTTCCCAAAAATGTGTTTAGTTTTTTGAAATTCCACAGATTTCTGTCAATCGCGATCGCTCTGTCAATCGCGACCGACAAACCACGACGGACAGACCTGTCAATCGCGATCGACACGTCAATCGCGACCGACAGCCCACGACGGCTCTGTCAATCGCGACCGACAGAGTCAACGACCGATTGACCACGACCGACTGACCATACGCGTGACACGTGTCAATCGCGATCGAGTCATCAATCGCGATCGACTCATCAATCGCGACCGACACAGTCAACGACTGTTTGACCACGACGGACAGACCACGACGGCTCTGTCAATCGCGACCGACACAGTCAACGACTGTTTGACCACGATCGACAGACCCTCGCGACTGACCTGTCAATCGCGATCGACTCATCAATCGCGACCGACAGAGTCAACGACGCTTTGACCACGATTGATTGACTTTTCGGCCACGTGTCAATCGCGACTGACCAGTCAATCGCGACTGACAGTCACGACGGACCTGTCAATCGCGATCGACACGTCGATCGCGACCGACAGACTTTGCGAACGCGTTAGAAGGGCAAATTAGGTCAAATTTTCAAGGCAAAATCATTGGTCTAAATTTTGATTGAGTGTGGGACAAACACTAGGGTGTAGTATTGCATCGCGAGGCCGTGCCACAAGCTACTCGAGTATTCCTGTTTGACTGTTAGCTTGTATTGAATCCTGATTTAACTCCCTAAACCCTGAACAGTCATAACTTTTTCATATGAAATCCAATTTTTGAGCTCTTGGGCTTGTTGGAAAGCTCGTGGCATATACTACACACCCTCAACTATTTTTTATAAAGATAATGCGTTGATTTTCAGAGAGGGTATTTTGAAGTTGACCATACCCAGGGGGATCAAAGTCAGGGGTCTTTAGAATTATTTTCCTAAAAGTCACAATGCAAATGTGTGTTTGTGTTACATGAATGAAAGTGGTTGGTTGTGTCCTTTGAATCTAAGCATTGAGCTAACCGTGGGACTTTTATAGGTTCATTGAGAGCAACGGAGAGCATACAAAGCAAGGTTTCTTTGCAAGCTTGAGAACCGGGTTCTTGAGCGCCATAAAGCAAGGGATCAACAAGTAAGGTTGGAATATTCTCAACTCCCTCTGTCATTTCCTAGCTCAAGCTAAGAACGAGTAGAGGTACGAGTAAGTCAGGTCGACGATAGGCAGTTATCAAGTTGAAGACTACCTAAAAACTCAAGTTCAAGTTAAAAACATAATCTCTGTACTGTCGATAACCTAAAGGAAAAGAACCTAACGTAGAACGATCAACCTAAAGTACGAAGAACATTCAAGTGTTCCTGACGACGTGATACCAGACAAGACCATAAACACAATAATTAACTAAAAAGAATCAAGTAACTGATACCAATTGATCGGCAACGAGGTTGTACTCTGGAAAAAATTGGGATAATCAGTTAGGCATATGAACCTTCGATCAGGACGACACCTAGCAAGAGAGAGACAAAGCCTTAGGTCTTCAGAGGCTAGTGTTAATCACACTGCAAGGTCTTGGGCCCAGCAGTTGAGCCACCACTCATATTACCCTAGCTCTGAGACCAGTGAGTCAGAAATGTCTCAAGGCATGGACAGACCTACGGGAAGTTCAGGAGTGCCTTATTTATACAGGGTAGAAGGCCCTTACAAAACACAGCTGGAGTACCTTAGGACCAACCGATTAGGTGCTAGCATCTATGAGGACGGCCTAGGAAGATCTGTGGTCCAGATTAAAAATCCTGATCAATCCATTGGACTAGAGCACCCAGCTGTCAAGTTTGAAAATGGTGCCTACCTGGACAAAGAAGGAACTATATATGTAGTCACTAGTCACCCTGATAGGACAGATGACTTCGGGAATGTAATCTCAGAAGCGGACTTAGGTGACCTGGAACAAGGGAACATGGGTGCGGAACCTAGAACCCCTCGAGGTAAATCAATTCTCACTAGGATTATCACGCCTGAATGGGTCCCCCAAGACAACAAGAGCATAGAGTTGCTCCTCAATCGAGAAACTGATGAAGCCTTTTGGAGGTATAAGTCTAATCAGCCAACAGACATAGGAAATATCATGATCTATGAGCTTAAGGATCCGGATAGCCCAGGCAGAGTGACCTACTTAGATCATGCTTCAGAACGGATCTTTGTGGTGACAGAAAATGATAGGCATGCCTACACTTGGAAGGGTGAATTTATTTTCCCCCAACCAAGATCAAATGTATCCTATGGTCACCCTAGGGCTGGAACTTCCCAAGCTCATGGTACGCAAAGAGATAGAAGTAGGGATAGACCAGAAGTAAGTTTCGCCAACCCCTTGGGCAGAGAAAGAACGAGAACAGAGACGAATAGGGTAGAACCTGAGATGCATAGAGCCCACAGGAACCAAAGAAATGTAGATGGATTCCCTCTGCCGAGGCCTAGAGAGCATACAAGAACTTTGAGACCCACCCAGCTAGTTAAGTCCATGAAGAATTACTTTGACGGCACAGGAGATCCCTATGATCATGTGGCGGAGTTCAAGCAAGTCTTGAGAGCTGAACAAGTGGAAGATCTGTTCACGCAGTACAATGCCTTCGGTCTAACCCTTAGGAACACGGCACTTACATGGTTTCAGCCATTAGATGAGCGTCAGTTCAGGAGCATAGACCAACTCCTAGAGGCATTCATTGTAGAGTTCTCTAAGAGCGGCATAAGACACAACACCTCCTCACTGATTCACAGCTTCAAGCAAACCCCTCAAGAGACTGTGAGACTTGCAGGAAGAAGATTTAGGCAATACCTTGAAAGATGTCCTATTTTGGAGCTACCCACATTTGCCAAACAAGTAGCCTTATTCCTTGATGGATTGCTGAGTACGAAATTGAGATCCTATGTGTATCTGAAGGACCCTAGGACTATAGAAGAGTGTGTACGCATGTGCATTGACATTGAAGATAACCTAGGGGAAGAACTAGAGCTTTCCAAAATCTACAAAGATTCAGATAGTGCATCTGGTCACTCTTCCACCCAATCCACATCCATTGAGGAACTCGCCGAAAAGGTAGCTCAGAAATTAGGTGTATCGAGCAAACAAATCCCAAGGTTTGCCCCTGTGAAAAGATGCTACACATGCGGTGGTGACCATATGGCGAATGTCTGCCCTATTATGGCTCAACCCCAAGTAAACCCTAGTAGCCAGTACTGCACCATAGAACGGAGATACACCAATCACACCGCACAAGATTGCCCATACAACAAGCAGGCAGTGAGGCAACCCTACCCGCAGCCCTACCAACAAGGCAGATACCAAAACCAAAATCCACAATATGCTAGACCCCAACAAACCTACCAACCACAATATCAGGCCCAACAGAGACCCCAACCGGTACTAGCTCAACAGCCCCCAAACCCCGCTAACGTGATTCCAGTTAAGTATGATGTTGCAGAAGAAAACCTGAATAGGGCCATAGTACCAGTAACCCCATTGATCTCAGAAAGTGACCCAAGTGACCATAGCTTTGATTCTACACATGTCGATAGTCCCCAGGCTTACTACATGCAGTCTCCAGAACATGGTGAGTCTTACTATAATGAGGAACCAAGTGAACCTAGTTGGGAGTCAGATTACACGAACGTCATGTATGCAAACCCCAACCCCAGGCCTCAACCTAGGCAAGTAAGACCTCCATTCCCAAGAGGACCGTGCTACAGATGCCAAGGAGATCATCTCTTCCGTGATTGTCCCTTACCCTCACCTACACAACCCCAGTCAGTGACTATCCAAGGTTTTTGCCAAGATTGTGGAAAAGAGCATCTTTTACGAGATTGCCCAAAGAACCCCAATAATATGCCAAAAATCACTCCGATCAATGTGATTGGTTTGGTTGTAGATTCCTCAGGAAGCATCACTTCCACTGCACCAGTGCAGGTAGTCACTAGAGCTCAGGCATTGCAGCAAAACCAAGGGACAAACCAGGATAAGAACTCAGAGGCTAGTGAACTCGAGAGCATAACAAAGAAAAGGACTAGAGCATGGAAAGATAGTAGGGAAAGAATGAAAAGACAATGGGCTAAAAAGATGAGTGAACTTGAGGAAAGCATAAGACAAACCAAAGCTAGGATAACTGAAATCACCTCTCAAATCCCCTCTCACAATACCCCGCCGCCACCCCTACCATCTCCATCTGACCCACCACCTTCCCCACCACATCAAATCCCACCACCCCCTAGAGTAGGATCAGTCCTAGCAGATCCCACTCCTGAAGACCTAAACATGATGCTTAAAGCATATCAGGCCAGAATCCAAGAAGGGCCAAACGTCACGGATCATGACAAGTGCTATCCTAGAGCTGACCTAGAGATAGAAAGAACCAAACTGTGCGCGAAAATGGTCGCATTGGCTCAGACTATGTTTAAAGCCAGTCGCCTTTTCAATTACTCGGGCTCAGCCAAGACGCAATTACACTTGGATGGATTCCTAGAAAAGTTAGAGAGGATAATTGCAAGATCTGACAAGGAAGAAAAAAATCAGGAGAAAGAAAAAGCAAGCAAAAACCTGAGCCATTCCCCATCGGAAGTTTATGCAGCCAATTCCACTAAACCAGACAACTTCCCCTCCTTAGAAAGAATAGAAAGGCTAATTGCACAATCAGAAAAGGAACCTGTCCCTCAAAGAAAGGAAAGGGTGAGAGAACAGATAAGCAAGCCTCCTCAAGAAGCTTATCTCCCCCCCCAAAAGTCACAGGAGCCTCCCTCGAAAGCTTACGTACCTCCACAAGTAACCCACATTCCTTCCCAGAGAGTGTATGAGCCTGCTCGGAAGAGTAATAGAATAAGCAATCCTCCCCAAGAAGCTTGTGCTCCAGCCATTTATGAGAGCAAGGAGAGAGCCAACGGAAGAATAAGCCCTCCTTCCCAGGTTGCTTATGTGCCCAATTCTACGGAGCCGGACACTTCTTCTTCTATGAATCGGTTTGCACCAGACTTCCTACGAGAGATTCAAGAAGACAAATGGGATAACGAAAGTGAGGTCGCCCCTCCTTTTGAACTTGTGGACGATGCACACGACCAATTCCCACAAGACATCCCATCAATTTACGGGGAACATGAGAGTGCTCAATCTCATGAGAGATTGGACTTTGAGTCTAATTCCATACAGGAGCTACCCCACTTCACAGGCCCATGGGAAGCAAGGTCCACATGTATGAGAGCACCCACAGTCATGGTAAGGAACGACGACTCAGTCATACCGAGGAACACGGAGGTAATAACGAACACCAAGGTGCAACGCGATCTCACTTTGAAAGAGCTGCCTGAGGATAGACCAAACGCGCGAAAATATGTAGCTAGTCAAGTAACTGAAACTGCAAAACCTCGTTCCCGGGTAGGATCCCATAGGACAGTACCGGAAATTCCCTTGGATAAGATAGGAGATATGTGTGAAGGTGAAGAAGGGAACACCTACCTTCCCATCACCTACCAGGACTACACCACGAAGGCAATTTTGGACTCAGGTGCAGGAGTTGCAATTGCCACCACCTCCTTATGGAAGCGTTGGGGCAAGCCAGCACTCAGGCCAACTAGGATGAAATTGCAGATGGCCGATGGTCACATAGAGAGACCCCTAGGATTGCTAGAAGGGATAACCCTCACCACTTGTGGTGTCGAGTTTGAACATAGTTTTGCTATATGTGACTTCAACAAAAATCATGCCTATGAGATGATTTTGGGAAGACCATTTATGCGACAATTGCAAGTAGTACAGGATTGGGGAACCAATTCTTTGTACCTGCAGCACTTAGGTGTTACAACCAAAGTCAATCTCAAGGATTATTCTTTTATAGAGATGTCCCTCCTATCCAATGGAATCCCATCCATAGAGCCAAAGATGATACAGAATCTGTGCATTCCATAGGATCAGGATCCTCCTGGATGCACGAAGACACTCACTTATGGATGTGCAAAGTAGCAGTGGAGGAAGAGAAGAGAGAAAAGGCCAGAGAAATAGGTGCAAACGAAACCCATAGACCCATTCAAGACCCAGCCTATGCACCTGTAGTTTTTCCAGACGAGGAATTTGAACCCCATGGCTGGGCAGAAATTTTAGCAACAATGGACGTAGCCATCAATGAAGAACAATGGACACCTCACTGTGATGAGGATGGCTATGATATTTCAGTCTTCTCCATAGAGCCAATCATGGGAGAGGCAGTTCTAGAAGAATGCGAACCTAGCCCTGATGCATTTGAGGATGCAAGTGACTCCGATCTAGAGTCAATCATTATGGACCCACCATTTGCATCAGATGAAGAATACTTCCATGAAATAGAATTTCAACCCCAGAGGCATGGAGAGGTTACAAATGATGTAAGATTAGCAACGCATATGACCCCAAGGGAGGAAGGAAAGAAACGGAAGAAGAAAGAAGCCTTACCAGAAGAGGAAGAATCTTTGTTTGAGGTCCCAGAAAATTTTAAGAAGTATGAGATAGATGACAGAAGAGTCATGATAAGAATGCCTAAACGAGAAGCACAATCAGGAGAGGCCTATGATAACAAAGAAACCACCAAGAAAATAGTAGTGGCCCTAGAAGAAGGAGAGGAGAGATGCACGTATATAGGCCATGACCTGACAGAAGAAGAAGAGTACGAATTGATTACCTTGCTAAGAGAATACAGAGATGTATTCGCTTGGAGTTACAAGGATTTGAAAGGTGTTGACCCTGACATATGCTCACACACCATCCCCATGACCTCAGATGCCAAACCCTCTAAGCAAAAGCCTTATACATATAACGATAACTATGCTGCTAAGATCAAGGAAGAGATAGATAGACTGGTCGAAGCTGGATTTATCTATGAAATTGAGCACACTGAATGGGTATCCCCCATCGTGGTGGTGCCCAAGAAGAATGGCAAGCTGCGTGTGTGCATTAACTTGAAAAAGGTTAATGCCGCCACTATTCGAGATAACTATCCGCTTCCCATCACAGAACATCTCTTAGAAAGAGTGGCAGGCAAGGAAGTGTACAGCTTCCTTGATGGATTTTCGGGCTACAATCAAGTAGCCATAGCTCCAGAGGATCAGCATAAGACAGCCTTTGCCACAGAATGGGGCATTTTTGCCTTTAGAGTAATGCCATTTGGGCTTACCAATGCACCAGCTACCTTCCAGAGGCTGATGTGCCACGTGTTTAAGGAGTTTCTGAGGAAGAGTTTAGAAGTCTACGTTGATGATCTCTGTGCTCATTCGAATGTTAGACAAACCCATATTCCTGAACTCAGACAAATCTTTGACAAATGTAGAGAATACCAAGTCTGCCTGAACCCAGAAAAGTGCGTTTTTATGGTCAGGCAAGGCAAGATCCTAGGACACATAGTGTCAAAGAATGGCATATCTACAGACGAAGAAAAAGTGAGAGCCATAGCAGAGCTACCAAGGCCAAAGAATGTCAAGGAAGTACAAGCTTTCATGGGGCACTGTGGTTATTACCGACGATTTATACACATGTATGCTATCATTGCAAAGCCGATGTACGGACTTCTGACAAACTTTGAGTGGACGGATGAATGTGAGAATTCCTTCCAAGAGCTTAAACGAAGATTATGTTCAGCACCAATCTTGACCACACCCGATTGGAATAAGCCATTCCATGTTCATGTGGATGCATCCAATTATGCTATTGGATGTGTGCTTGCACAACCTACTGGTGAAGGTAATATGGATCTTCCAATTGCCTATGCCAGCAGACAATTGAATGCGGCTGAACGGAATTACACCACTACAGAGCGCGAAGGATTAGGCATGGTATATGCAGTCAAGAAATTTAGACACTATTTGCTTGCAAATAAGTTTAAATTTTTTACTGATCATCAGGCATTGTTATATCTTGTAAACAAGCCATGCAATACAGGAAGCTTAGTAAGATGGTTCCTCTTGCTCATGGAATATGATTTTGAGGTAGTGGTAAGAAAAGGTAGGACTCACTTACGAGCAGATCACCTCTCTAGACTCACGTCGGGAGAAGCCCCACAAGGAGTGTCAGATGACCTTCCTGATGCTTACTTGTTTAATTTGGAAGTTGTACCGCAGTGGGCTAAGCCATTGGTACCAGTATTGACATACGGACCCAACCATCCAGTGGTAAACACACGGAATAGAGAGATCGTAAAAGCCCAAAAGTATCACATCATGGCCGGAAGTATGTACAAGCACACAGATCAAGGGATCTTGGCTTGTTGTGTAGAAGAAGACGAGCACGCTAAGTGGTTGCAACTAGCACATGTAGGTGCACTAGAGCAACACCATTCAAAACAACGAACTTTACAGACCTTAAAGAGATTCGGAGTGCACTGGCCAACTATGGAAGCGGATGTCCAAAAGTTGTGCAAGGAATGCCCAATCTGTTGCACTAAACCACCTGTGGAACATGCCACTCTCTATCAAGTATCCATTGTGCCAGATTGGAGTGAACCTCTAGTATCATTCTTGAGGACAAACACATTCCCTCCAGATATGACTCTAGCTAGGAAAAGGAGTTTAGAACAAGAAGCCCAAGATTACTCACTTATAGGTGATAATCTATATAAGCGCGGTAAAGATGGTTACCTGAGGTTATGCGTCCATGAAAGTGAATATCTCAAAATCTTGGAGACTGCTCACCAAGGTGTAGCAGGAGGACACTTTGGACCAGATCGGGTGATCAAGGCAATATTGTTTGCGGGCTTTTGGTGGCCTACCCTTCACATGGATGCACATACCTATGTGAAACGGTGTGATGTCTGTCAGAGGACTCAGTATCCTATACGCAAAGATGAGATGCCACTGAAACCTATGATGGGTGGACGTGCATTCTTTAACTGGGGAATAGACTTCGTAGGTCCTATTAATCCCCCAGCTAAGGGTTCTCATGCGGAATACATCATTGTGGCAACAGATTATCTCACCAAGTGGGTAGAGGTAAAAGCTACAACCAAGAACGATGCTCAAACAACTGCCAAATTCTTGTTTGAGAATGTATTCACAAGATATGGGCTACCTATAGAGCTTGTAAGTGATAGAGGCACTCATTTCTTGAACGAAGTGATTGAAAATCTACTCCAAGAATTCTTGGTAATACACAAGAAGTCTGCCCCTTATCACCCTCAAGCTAATGGACAAGCTGAGAGCACTAATAAGATTTTATGCAATGTACTGACGAAATTAGTGAACACTAAACGCTCTGACTGGGACAAACAGCTACACCATGCTGTTTGGGCATACCGAGTTGCCTACAAAACGGTACTCCAAGCCACCCCCTTTTAGATGGTATTCGGTCAAAACGCTGTGCTACCCCTGGACTTCCTGATTCCTACATTGAGAGTAGCACAAGAGTATGAATGGACAGGTCATGAGCTCTCCTCTAGGATCTTTGATCTTGAACGATTAGGAGAAACAAGACTGAGAGCTGCTGTAGGAATATATGCAGCCAAGAAGAGACAGAAGGCATATTTTGATGCCCATGTGAAGGATAAGGGCTTGAAAGCAGGAGATCTAGTTTTAGTCTATACACTAAAACAACACGCCAGGAAGCTAGAAAAGAGGGGCTACGGACCTATGATCATCAATAGGATCTCCACGAGCGGAGCAGTACAACTAGCCACGTTAGAGGGTGACGTTCTCCCAAACTATATTAGCGGTTGCAGAGTCAAGTTGTATCAGGAACCCCTCACGGAGGAAATGCTCAGCCGACTCAACACTGCTAAGAAACGCAAAGAGGAAGAAAAGCGCATTCGAGAAGAAGCTCAAGCAGAGGCTTTAGAACGCATCAGAAGGATGAAGTTACGCAGACAAGGTCGAGATATGACTACAACAGTTGACCATGTAGATCAAGGATATCCCATGGCCATGTGTGAAGTTGCAAGAACAAGCTCGAATAGAATAATTGATAGACGTCCTTTCGTAACCTTAGATATAGGACAAGGAAAGAGTGCAAGGACCGTAAGAGCCTTGATTGACTCAGGTGCAGCCACTAGTGCTGTTAAATTGTCTTACTGCCAAGAATTACAATTGACTGTCAATCCTGTGGAAGCATATCTTATAGGATTGGGAGGAGTGGAAACCCCTTGCATGGGCGAGGTGGAACTTCCCCTCTACATTCACGACGAGGCAATGACAGTTAAAGTACTGGTGTGTCAAGATGAGGATCTCACTGAACCTCTAGTCTTGGGTCAAGATTGGATCTATGACCAAGCAATTAACTTAAACCTAAGAAGTGGACTTCTCCAGGTTTGGGTCAATCATAGTCGAGTTACAGTAGAATTAGACAATGGAGCACTCAAGGAACTAGGAAAGGCACAGACTCCTGGTCCTTCCAGGGATACACATGAAGATGACCATGCTGTTCTTGTTCAAAACCCTGTGTTGCAGAGGAATGATATTTGCAGAAAAGGAGTAAGGGATGCAACGGAACTCCCTTCTTTTCCAAAGGCCAGAAGGAGGCAGCAACCAAAGGCGGATCACAAGCAGAAGAAGCTGAGTACTACCTATGTCCGAGATCAAAAGTACCTGCGCAGCAGAATGGCCCAGAAAATAAACCAGGTATGGGTGCGGAAAGGCGAACGACCGGTTGCACCACCGTCAACTACAGGGGCAAAGCCTCTCATTAGTGATCAACAACACAACGCTAATAAGAAGTCTTTCAGAAATTCTTCTGCTAAAGTAAAATCTATTTGGGTGCCCAAGAAGTCGATGAAGGCAAGCCCACAATCAAGACAAATTTGGGTGCCTAAGGCTTGCTTGATGGCACACGTAGCTACGCTGAGGCCACAACCTAAACAGCATAACGCAGCGACGCATACTGCCAGATTTCACTCGTTCTCGACACTCATGTACACACCAAAACCCAAGAGCGTACATGTAATCAATTGTAAATGGGTCCCAAAAAGGACTCGTTTTCAAACCACGACACCGAGAAGGCTCTGTAGAGACTCTCCGAAACCGAAGGCAAAGCCCACTCACTGCATTTGGCAGCCTAGGGCCTGTAATAAACCCCCCGACCCCAATTTGTAAATTCATACCCACTTACTAACTGCAGTAGTCTCCTAGGACAACACAAGCACTAACTACACACACTGTCTTCATGCACTGACTAACCACTAACTCACCATCCACCTCATGTTAATGTTGTAATGGGGACAACATCGGATTTATTTTGTCCATTACGATGTTAACACTTGGTTCTATATTCTCACAGAACCAATTAGCAAACAGGGCCATGGCAGAAGCAGGTACCAGCTCTCAAGTCGGATCTGGTGCCCAGATTGTGGACATAGAAACACTTCTCCTTGAGCCACGTCTCACCGCAAGACCGCAAGAGCTTCAAGCAGTGCATGTGCTCCCCATCCAGGATCCTCCTCAAGGACATACTTCTCAAGTAGGTAAGCATGCGCATTGGTTCAGTGATGTTGCTGGACCACTGGGCGATGGAACCTATTTCTGGGAAGCAGAATTGGAATTCAATGGCAAATGGGGTCGATACCACTTTTTCACACGCGAGTTTGAAAGCTATCAAAATGCCGAAGTAATGAGATCAGTTTGGATCAAAGCGGGGGTGGACAGTTATTTCAGGACTCACTTACCCAAGCCAGATTTTTTACGATGTTCATATCTGATCAGTACCATCACGCCAAGCAGGGCCAAAGGAGGCGACAGCACCTTTGTGTTGCCATCACTGCTGCCGGGTAATGAGCTTAAAAGATTCAAGTTGACCCTCAATCTGGTAAGAGAAGCATTGGGCATGTATGGCATGCACATCCCAACAGAAAAGGAAACCATGGTTCCAGGTCGAATGAAGCACAAAGATCTTAATAAGTTGAAGGACATGGTAGCGATGACACCTACCATTGCGCTTCACCTGCGAACCATCATGCAACATTTTGCTTTTCCCGCCCAAGAACGATTCACAATGCCCCCGAAAAAAATATGGTTCAGTTTATATCTAGCAGAAACCGAAAGCCTGCCCATCAATGTGCCACACTGGATCATAGATCAGATCCACCTAGCGCATCAAAGGTGGAACAAGAAACAGAAGAATGTGCTCCACGGGTGTTGTGCTCTGACCAGAATAATCTATAGATGCTTGGCTTATGACGTGCCTGTTGAGCGGGCACTCGTATGGTCCCGAGTCCAAGAATTCCAGAGAAGACTATCAGCAGCAGGTCCCCCATCAAAGAAGATGAGGGGGGGAGTCCAACTACCCTGTGCCCAACCAAGGGGAGCCACCGCTACACCAGAAATCACCCCTCCCCAGACACGAAGAGTTAGGCCATTCACAATCCGGCTACCAAGACCAAGCACAGAGGGGCCTAATCTGGTGTTTCCACCCATTCCATCCGATTTGGAATTTCCGCAGGGATTTACTCTTGAGGACCTCACTGATGAAGAAATTGCCCGATTAATCTATGACTCTAACCTCGAAGCTGAAGCAGCGCGAGCTCAGGAACCACAACCCCAAACAACATCGGCCCCCACCCAACCACAAGTGGTAGAAGTCGATGTAGACGAACAAGAGGCAAGAGGAGACGAAGAAGAAGCCGACGAAGAACAACATCAAGAATATGACGAACTCTCCGAGTTAGCAAGTGCCCCAGCATATTCGGCACAAATCAAGAGACTATATCGAACCATGCGACTGGTTCAGGAACAGCATCAGATGTCTCTAGAACAGGGCAAAAGACTCATGAACGACTTGCTAGCTGAGGAAGGTGTGGACGAGTTGTTCATTGAGTCCATGAACCTTCATGCCGACGCCGTAGGACTGGACGAGGCCATTCATGAGGCAATGGCCTACATTCACAGGTTTGAAAAAAGGGTTCCCGTTCGTCCCAGGAGGTCCGGGAAGCAAATTCACATCAATACATCAGCACCAGGCGAGGCAGCGCAAGCAGAAGAATATCAGGAAGCACCGTTGTCACCACCATCCCCACCTCACACTACACAATTCACTCCACCACAGGACACTAACACTACCACATCCACTACCACTACCGTTGTCATGGGCATCCCACTCTCTCCGGGAATCCAATACGGGGGAGTCACCATGCCCACCTTCACCACCCTGTTCACCGATGTCACATCCACTCCACCAACGATTCCCATCTACACAGTCACTCAAACAGTTGACACGATGGAAACATCACCTGCCACAGCACCGCTCCCTCCCCCCATGCCACCTTCATCACCCATACCCCCTCCACCCACATCTCCACGTACATCCACATCATTCACCTCTCCCATTCCCGCCCCCATTCCCCCTGCATCTTCACCCTTCCCAGCATTATTTAATGTAAATAACATATTCTTAGCATTAAACCAATGTGTATACCAGCTCCAGCATGAGTACAAAGCTCTGGACAACCGGTATCAGCAACTGGAAACGCACCATCAAAACTTACAAAGACAATTTCACATTCTACAAACAGAAAATGCAGAACTGAATCAACGCTACACGACGCTTGAGCAGGCTCACCAAACATTATTGGCGGCACCCCAACCATCGACAGAATCAGGTGCCAAACAACTAGAAGCTTTGCTCGAGGTATACCAAGCCGATAATCTCAAAGTCCGGCGTAACCTGGCACTTCTCAGAAAACACATGGCGGCCGCCCTTGAGGAAAACAAGAGACTGCAGCAGCAAAATGAAGCCAATCTAGAAGCAGCAATGGAAGGCTCTCCACACGAAATTGATCCAGAGCAGTTTAAAGCTGTGCCCTCAGAGACAATGAAGACCATCTTGGACAGCTATGCAGATCTATTAGAAGCTCATGATGACTTAGAAAGGGAACGTGATGCGCTGCGCAATCAACTCCAAGAGCAACAGACAGCACCCAAAGTCACAGAAACGACCACGACTTCAGAGGAAGTCAAGGCATTGAAAGAGCAGGTGGCCGAATTACAGGCAAGATTACTCACACATGAAAGGCAACCCTCTCCAGTTGTCGAACCAGAACCCGAGGATTTGGTACCCATCGAGGTAGATGAGACGTATGAGGAACCTTACGTTCCTATGCCAATGCCAGGTGGTGAGCAAACCGCAGAAGGAATGGATACGTTAGAAATCGAAGTACCTGAGTGGCTCCAAACACTAGAGAAAACGGCATCAACTCATGAAGATCGAGTGGCAGTTCAAATCCAATCTATGGCAAAGATAGAGGACACTATTATTAAATCAGAATACTTCCGCAGCATGTCCCACCATAGATGGATCGGAACCAATGATGATCAATACGTGCCCTATTGTATACTCCTGGCGGACTACAATGCAGAAATCCAACATAGATGTGGCAAACCTCCAACGTTTGCTACACAATTTGGGCCCGATGACATCCCAGAGAGCGCCAAAAAAGGATCCATTCATCAACCCACTTGGAGGATCCGACTCCTCGAAACCTACCCGGAGATGGTTCGCACCTGGACGAATATGCCTCTTTTTATCAAATATAACCCTTGTTATGTTCCTGTACTCCGCAGACGCACATGGCCAGAGTTTACCATTGCAGTCAAGAATATCAAGGGATGCGCCAAATGGTTAAACTACGTCTATCTAGCACCCCCTCAAGGGCCTCCCACCGTCAATTACATGATTTCCACTATACGGCACTGGAGCATCCGATTAAGGAATACCCCTGATGTAATGGCCCAGATGTGCATGAAAATTTTTGAGTTAATGCTTATTACATTCAGGACATTCAAGAATATCAAGGACCCACACTTCTCAGGCGTCGGATTCCTTACAGGAAACCAAGATTTAGTTTATGACATGAGCACCACTCCTTCCATAGAGGTGATATACGCTTGGCACGCCAGAATAAAATACCTCCCAGCCTGCTTTAAACAAACATTCGAAGAGATGTTCATAACAGGGTTCTGGGAATACCACTCAGAAATATTTGTACCCAGACCCTCACATCTCCTCCATTTATTTGCTGTGGAGCGAACCATTCACTCAGAGCAGTTACGGGTGCCACATCCAGATGTCCCAGGGCCAGTCAATTGGGATGCATTGCTGACAGATCTAGCAAGGGGACTCAGGTTAGAAGAACACCACCTCGCCGCCGATGTTGTACAATACTATGTCCAAAAAGCAGCTAGACAAGGGTCTGTCAGGGGCGACAGACGCGAGAGTGGGGGGGGGTGTTGGCAGTAGCCTTGGTACACCAGGACGTACAAGACATGAAAGTCAAAGAAGGGAGTCAGAGCGAAGGGACAGCACAAGTAAACAGGGCAGTCAAAGAAGATCTGGCAAGTAGGCCAATATTTTTTCAAGACATTAATGCAAATCAAAGAGATGGACATGCAGGGAGGAAGAGCAAGTAGGGAGCTCGAAGATATGTATGGCAGATCACTAGAAGAAATCCCTACAACAACAGTGATTTTTATCACTAACAATCATTGTAAATATCATTTCACCTTTTTGTAGCTCCATTTTGTGCAAGCCAAGGAGTCCTTGAGCTTGAGGAGCCTTAGAAGTAGTTGCGTACCAATTTTCGTATTTTTTAGATCTCGTTTGAGCCCCCAAATAAGCCCTGGAACCTAATTTTTAACTAGGCCGGACACTAGGTCTGGACAGGACCAGAAGCTAGTCAAAAACTATAAAAAGGGCTAGAGAGCTCATTTTTGAGGTTAGATTGTAATTGAAACGAACTTGTAAGAGCATTTTGAAAGTAATCTAAAAAGCTCCATTGATTCTCACTCTTTGTCTTGCCTAGTGTGCGCGTGTGTGTGTATGTGTGTGCATGCTTGTGTGCTTCTCACTCACGCACTTGTGCCGCCACTTGCTCGAGGTCTTCATACCATCCTCACGTCTTCCCGGATTGACATTAAAGGAGGTGCTACTCATCATTGAGCTACAGCTGGGTTTGGAGGCTGTTGAACTAGCACTGGTTGGGGTCTCTGTTGGGCCTGATATTGCGGTTGGTAGTTTTGTTGGGGTCTAGCATATTGTGGTGGTGGATTTTGGTTCTGGTATCTACCTTGTTGGTAGGGCTGCGGGTAGGGTTGCCTAACTGCCTGCTTGTTGTATGGGCAATCTTGCGCGGTGTGATTGGTGTATCTCCGTTCTATGGTGCAGTACTGGCTACTAGGATTTACTTGGGGCTGAGCCATAATGGGGCAGACATTCGCCATATGGTCGCCACCACATGTATAGCATCTTTTCACAGGGGCAAACCTCGGAATTTGTTTGCTAGAGACGCCTAGTTTTTGTGCCACTTTCTCTGCGAGTTCCTCAATTGATGTGGATTGCGTGGAAGAGTGACTAGAAGCACTATCTGAATCTTTGTAGATTTTGGAAAGCTCTAGTTCTTCCCCTAGGTTATCTTCAATGTCAATGCACATGCGTACACACTCTTCTATAGTCCTAGGGTCCTTCAGATACACATAGGATCTCAATTTCGTACTCAGCAATCCATCAAGGAATAAGGCTACTTGTTTAGCAGATGTGGGTAGCTCCGAAACAGGGCACCTTTCAAGATATTGTCTAAATCTTCTTCCAGCCAATCTGACAGTCTCTTGGGGGGTCTGTTTGAAGCTGTGAATCAATGAGGAGGTATTGTGTCTTATGCCGCTCTTAGAGAACTCTACAATGAAAGCCTCTAGGAGTTGGTCTATGCACCTGAACTGCCGCTCATCCAATGGTTGAAACCATGTAAGTGCTGTGTTCCTGAGGGCTAGACCGAAGGCATTGTACTGTGTGAACAGATCCTCCACTTGTTCAGCTCTCAAGACTTTCTTGAACTCCGCCACATGATCATAGGGATCTCCTGTGCCGTCAAAGTAATTCTTCATGGACTTAACTAGCTGGGTGGGTCTCAAAGTTCTTGTGTGCTCTCTAGGCCTCGGCAGAGGGAATCCATCTACATTTCTTTGGTTCCTGTGGGCTCTAAGCATCTCAAGTTCTACCCTATTCGTCTCTGTCCTCGTTCTTTCTCTGCCCACTGGGTTGGCAAAGCTTATTTCTGGTCTATCTCTACTTCTGTCTCTTTGCATTCCATGAGCTTGGGATGTTCCAGCCCCAGGATGACCATAGGATACATTTGATCTTGGTTGGGGAAAAACGAATTCGCCCTTCCAAGTGTAAGCATGCCTATCATTTTCTGTCACCACAAAGATCCTTTCCGAAGTGTGATCTAAGTAGGTCACTCTACCTGGGCTATCAGGGTCCTTAAACTCATAGATCATGATTGTTCCTATATCAGTTGGGTGATCAGGTTTATACCTCCAAAAGGCTTCGTCAGTTTCTCGATTGAGGAGCAACTCTATGCTCTTGTTGTCTTGGGGTACCCACTCAGGTGTGATAATCCTAGTGAGAACTGATTTACCTCGAGGGGTTCTAGGTTCCGCACCCATGTTCCCTTGTTCCAAGTCACCTAAGTCCGCTTCTGAGATTACATTTCCAATTTCATCTGTCCTATCTGGGTGACTGGTGACCACGTATATGGTTCCTTCTTTGTCCAGGTATGCACCGTTTTCAAACTTGACAGCTGGATGCTCTAGTCCTATGGATTGGTCAGGGTTTTTAATCTGGACCACGGATCTTCCTAGGCCGTGCTCATAGATGCTAGCACCTAATCGGTTGGTCCTAAGGTATTCCAACTGTGTTTTGTAAGGGCCTTCCACCCTGTACAAGTAAGGCACTCCTGAACTTCCCGTAGGTCTGTCCATGCCTTGAGACATCTTTGACTCACTGGTCTCAGAGCTAGGGTAGTACGAGTGGTGGCTCAACTGCTGGGCCCAAGACCTAGCAGTGTGGTTAACACTAGCCTCTGAAGATCTAAGGCTTTGTCTCTCCCTTACTAGATGTCGTCCTGATCTAAGGTTCATATGCCTATCTAAGTAGCCCAATTCTTTGCCCAGAGTACAACCTCGTTGCTGATCAATTGGTTTCAGTCACTTGATTCCTTTTTAGTGTGTTATCGTGTTTATGACCTTGTCTGATATTGCGTCGACAGGTATACTTGAGTGTATTTCCGCACTGTAAATTGATCGTTCTAGGTTAGGTTCTTTACCTTAAGGTTATCGACAGTACAGAGATTATGTTTTTACCTTGAACTTGAGTTTTTAGGTAGTCTTCAACTTGATAACTGCCTACCGTCGCCCTGGCTGACTCCTATCACTAGTCGTTCTTAGCCTAAGCTAGGAATTGACAAAGGGAGTTGAGAATTTCCAACCTTTTGTTTCCTGCTTGGTTGCCTTTGGATGCCCAGGAAGTGTGTTCCCAAGCTTGCACTTACACTTGCTCAAAACGCCTTGCGATGCTCTCAATAGATCTGTAAGAGTTCCAAAGTTAGCTCAAGACTTAAACTCCAAAGACAGAACCAATGATTTTCATTCAGGTAGCACAACACCAATTTTCACTATGATTTTTTTGGAAAATAATTCTAGAGATCCCTGACTTTGATCCCCCTGGGTATGGTCCACTTCAAAATACCCTATCTGAAAATCAACGTATTATCTTTATAAAAAACAGTTGAGGGCGTGTAGTATATGCCACGAGCTTTCCGACAAGCCCAAGAGCTCAAAAAATGGATTTTGTATGGAAAAGTTATGACTGTTCAGGGTTTAGGGGGTTAAAACAGGATTCAAACTGGCTGACAGATCCTAGAGTTTTCTCCCAATTCACAAGTGTAGGAACCTCAAAAATGCTAATGGATTGACTATTGTGCCCCAAAATTGCCCCAAATTTTGAAATAAAAAACCCTAATTTTTTGGCCGAAAAGCCTGTCAATCGCGATCGACAGGTCTGTCAATCGCGATTGACAGAAGTGTCCGTCGGGCCTGTCAGTCGCGATCGCCAGAGTCAATCGCGATCGACAGAGTCGATCGTGGCTGTCAATCGCGATCGACGGTGTCAATCGCGATCGACACGTTTTCCGGGTTTTTCGCCGAAATTTCAGTCAATCGGGGGCCTATCAGTCGCGATGGACACGTGGCTACGCGTAAAAGTCAATCAATCGTGGAATTTCAGTCAATCGCGATCGACGGTGTCAATCGCGATCGACAGGGGTGTCCGTCGTGGCTGTCAGTCGCGATCGACAGTATTGATCGCGATTGACAGGGTCTGTCGGTCGCGATTGACAGGGTCTGTCGGTCGCGATTGACAGAATCTGTCGATCGTGGCTGTCGATCGCGATCGACAGTGTCGGTCGCGATTGACAGGAAAACACGGAATTTTTGAAAACTTTTTAGTGATCTAGGATGTGCTCCTTGTGCTTGTTCTCATGGTGCACTTAGTTTTGTCAAAAGTTGAAATTTTCTGTCAATCGCGATCGACAGAGACCTGCGACCGCGAGACAGTTTCTGAGATTTTCGTACCTGCGCGCAGCGTGCTGGGGATGATGATGATGGCAGTACCTGCAAGAATCACAACAACATGCAAAAACAGTGCAAGCAATATTGCTCTCTCACTCTCTCTCACAAGTGGAATGGAGGAAATGAGGTGGAGATGGTGATATGATCAAAAACTGAAAATTTTCGCGATGATGGAGATGGAGGTGGGAGATGGTGATGATGATGGTGAAGAAAGTAAAAGAAAAACGATGAGAGTGAAGAAAATACCTACAACTCCAACGCGTCAACTCTACGTCTTACCATCACACGTTCGTCCTCAAAGCTCGATCCCCGGCAACGGCGCCAAAATTTGGTGTAGCTCAGTGATGAGTAGCACCTCCTTTAATGTCAATCCGGGAAGACGTGAGGATGGTATGAAGACCTCGAGCAAGTGGCGGCACAAGTGCGTGAGTGAGAAGCACACAAGCATGCACACACATACACACACACGCACACACACGGCAAGACAAAGAGAGAGAATCAATGGAGTTCTTTAGATTACTTTCAAAAGCTCTTACAAGTTCGTTTCAATTACCATCTAACCTCAAAAATGAGCTCTCTAGCTCTTTTTATAGTTTTTGACTAGGTTCTGGCCCTGTTCAGACCTAGTGTCTGGCCTAGTTAAAAATTAGGTTCCAGGGCTTATTTGGGGGCTCAAACGAGATCCAAAAATTACGAAAATTGGCAGGTAGATACTCCTAATGCTCCTCAAGCTCAAGGACTCCTTGGCTTGCACAAAATGGAGCTACAAAAAGATGAAATGATATTTACAATGGTGCTTAGTGATGAGAATCACTTTTAGTTGGTGTAGAGGGTTTGAAAAATTAAGGTTGCCTTAGTGCTAAATCTGCGTGAATGTTCATAAGTGCTTCTTCCTGAAGAAAATTGTTGGCCTATTTGCCAGATCTTCGTTGACTCCCTTGTCTGCTGCTAACAGTATACTTATTATGTGATTGGAGGTTCACACTCTGCAGAGGCCTGTAGACAGCTAGTGAAGGAGCACCCTACCACTTTTTTCTTTAGGTATGCAGAGTGTAAGATATATGCTGGTCTTACAACTGAGGAAGCCAAGCTTCTTGCTTGGGATCACAACAATGACAATGACTACAGGCAAAAAATGTCCTCCATAGAGAGAATTCGGTTCTTCCACCATGAATATGAAGATTGTCTTGTTAAGGAAGCTGGAAGAATACATCCCAATCTATGAAAGCAATGCCTTATTGAGGTTGGAATTGCACTGGATGAGAATAGGAAGTCTGATGCCTTGAGGAAATATGATCCATGGTTTCAACTGGCATTCAGATCAGGTGAGATCTGGGATCTACAGGATAAAATTTTCACAATGTGGGAGAACAAGGAGGTCAAGGGCCAGAAGCAACGAAAGTCGAGGCCAGACCCACAGGTTGATCTGAAGGGAAAGGGAAGGAAAGCTGACCTCTCAATTGAAGAGGCTCCCGAGGACATGAAGCTGACACCATGGAGGGCCCTTCAAGGAATCAAGGATGATACATTGATCATATCAACTTTGTCAAGGGTAATCTCCAAGGACTTAAGCCTGGAGGAGATGGTGACTGAGCTCAATAAGTATGTATGTTATTCTCAGATCCTTTTTCCCTCCTCCCATGTTTCTGGTCTAACCTAGCCTCTTTTTAATTTCTGTGACTGTAGTCATAAAGTTTACATGAAGATTCAGGAGGTCATGATGAAGAGGCTGGGTTGCTTTTCTTGGACAGAGGTCCAAAGAGACTATCCAACCACATCATCCTACAAAGCTTTATCAGAATATTTCATCCTTTTCCATGATTGGGTAGGTTCTCTTTTTGAGGTTGTGCCTCGTTTGCCATTAGGTTAGATGCCTTGATTCACCAAACCAATTTAATGCCAGACTTTTAGTACGAATTCGATGCCTCGCATCGACTTACGACTAAAGTCGATGCCTGGCATCGACCTGCAGCCAAAAGGCGATGCCTGGCATCGACTTGGGGGCATAAGTCGATGCTCGGCATCGACCTGCAGCATAAGTCGATGCCTGGCATCGACCTCGTGGCATATGTCGATGCCAGGCATTGACTTATGTCCCAAAGTCGATGCCAGGCATCGACTTTCAGTAGAAAGTCGATGCCTGGTATCTACCCCCACATGAAATCGATGCCATTCATCGCTTCCTTATGTTCTGCTTGCTGTATTGAAGAGCTCATTTAGTTGTCTTTCCACTTTTTTCTGCAGAAACCAAAGAAAAGTAAGTCTGCGGAGCTACTGGATGATTGCCCCCCTGCATTCCTGGCTCACATTCAAAGAGCAAGGCATGAGAAATCTAGGCTGAAAGCCAAGGAGATGGATTTTGATGATGAACCTGATCTGAAATGTTTCTCCAATCCCCTAGACCCCCTTAGGCCTGTATATTACAATGTATTCTGTAGTGATGTAAATAATATTTGTTCTGTTGTGCCTAGAAAACATTTCTCCCTTCTCATAGCAGACATACCCTATGGATTTAGGATGTTGGGATCAGTTAATGATGATGAACCCTTCAAACACCCTCAGATTCGGAAGATGGTCACTGATTTTGCAGAGTTGACTATGTCTCCTCTTTGGAGGATAGTAATTTTCCATAGCAGAGACCAGTCCTTCTCTGTTTCAACTGCTCTGAAGGCAAGATGTCATGCTGTGGAGTGCCTCACGTGGTAAGTAATCTTCTTTCTATCTCCGTGGCTTTAATGATGCTCTTTGTGACTCATAGTTCTTGTTTGCAGGGTGAAGACAAACGTAAATCACACTCCTTTGCATAGGTTTGTGAGCTCCACTGAATGCATTACAGTTGGCTATTATGATGAAGTAAGCAAAAGGAGAGTCAGGGAGCATTGCAATGAGAATGGGATCTCAAATGTGCTCATGTTCCCAGCCGTTACCAAGAAACTTCGTCATGTAGCTGGGGACATGACATTGGTTAACCCCTATCAGAAGCCACAAAAACTCATAATGAGATTGCTTCAGCTATTCTCCAATGATGATGACTGGGTCCTAGACCTTTTTTCGGGCACAGGTAATTTCAATTCTCACAATTTTCATTAGTCATGGTTGATTGACACCTCTAAGTGGTTTTCTGCTGTTTCAGGAACGACTCTGGCTTGCTCCTTAAAGATGTTCAGGCACTACATAGCTGTGGAGAAGGATGATGCTCAAGTGAGCTTTATTAGAATGAGAATCAATGGGCTGAATGAATGCCCAGATGAAGACCAAGAGGTTGGAAGGAAGCACATTGCAGACACGGAGAGATTCCAACCGGCTTCAAGGGAGCTTGTTCCCCCACTTGCAGATGAACCGGGGGACATGGCTGACCTTGAAGAGCCAATCTTGGAGCAAGAGAGGCAGGATATGTGTTCTAATGTTCTAGAGGATCCCAATATCCTTGAGCCTGAGGAAAGCTATGATCAGCTTCTATTGTAGATTCATATTACTCTTGTACTTACACAGGATATGTAAAAACATCATTTTAATATAAATATAATGTCGAGTTCTGCTTCCACTTTGTGTTCAACTTGATTTATCTTGAGCATTTCTCTGATCATGTGTGAATGTTTCTTAGTATAATTTTGTTGATTATTATCTTCTCTTGGGAATGCTTTTGTGAAATGTATTTCATATTCTGTGAATATGGCCATGCATTCAATGAGGATCTTAACCATACAAAGGGGATGATCTTAATTGCCTTGTTAAAATGTTCCGATTTTTGCAACACATGTACTCTAATTTTCGAGTAACTTTTAATCAGCTATAATCTGTGCTTGTTGAGGTTATGGATGTAAGGAAGGAGCTTCCCGAACTCTTACTTGTACCTTAAACACTAATCTATTGTCAAAGATCATGATGTGGGATTCTTGATCGGCTGAACAACTAGTTTTCATGGCAACAAGAATTTTATTATATCTATCTTGACTACTTGGGATATGAGATCAAGGTTCTAGTGACAATATTTACAAGCAAGAACAAGTGATGCTTTCTAGATATTGTAAAATGCTCACTTTATTGCTTGATATAATGGTCTTTAGGTAAAAAGGAAAAGAGAACATGTCTTTTTTCTCCTTTGTTGTGACTCAGTGTTTAGTGTTCTAGCTAGGGATGAACTATTAGATTTTGACGACCTGGATGAAGAGAGATGCTCAAGCAAGGAGCATTATCTACATGGGAGTCAATGACTACTTGCTACCTCATATCAGACATCTTGAAAGTGCAAGTGATATATGGAATGCTTTGGAGGAGCATTTCCAAAATACTACAAAGTCAAGGAAGGCATCTTTGTGGGCAAAGTTTACCACATTCAAGAAGAAGGCCTCTCAATCCATTTCAGATTATGTAACAAGAATGAAGGGCATTGCAGATGCATTAGGAGTAGTTGATGAAGATATTGAGGAGGATAAATTGGTAAGGCAAATCCTCAGAGGTTTGAGCAGAGATGAGAAATGGAAGCCATTCATTTTGTCTACTAAATTGTCACTAGATCATTTCACTCCTAATTTAAATCAGTGCTAGGACTCATGCTAACTTTTGAGAAGGATGTAAAAGGTGATGATGATAAGAGTGCAGGTCACAAGAAATGTATTCAGAGGATAAGAAGAAGAATAGCAAAGGCAAGCAACAATTAAATGAGGATAAAGGTACAACTAGTCAAGCCAACTTCCTCAGAGGAAGAGGAGGTTGCAAAGGAAGAGGAAGAGGTAGAAGCAATAAAGATGGAGAAAGCTTGCTAGATTCGTGGTAAGACAAATCACTTAGCACATGATTGTTGGCATAATAATTAGAATAATGGAGGATATAATCAAAACTTTAATTCAAGAGGAAGAGGTGGTAGAAACCAAAGAGGTTATTTAAGAGGTAGAGGTTACTTTGGAAGAAATGCAGGTAGAGGATTCCAAATTCAATCCTACAACAATACCTACTACAACTATGCTTCATATCAGAAGGAGGAGTCAACCTTGATTATGAATGCAACTTGTGAAAGGCAAAGTGAAGACCAAAGAGTCTTCTACATTGACTCAGGGTGTAGCAATCACCTAAGTGTTAATACAGCCTTGATGAATGATTTGGAAAATAAGGTAACTAATCATGTAGTTCAAACAGGTGACAATACAAAGCACAATGTGAAGTCAGTTGGATTAGTGAAAGCCAAGGATGGAAGTACTCTCCTGAGTAAGGTCTTGTATGTTCCTACAATTCCAAAGAATTTGATAAGTGTAGGACAAATTGTTGAAAAAGGTTATGAAGTAAGGTTCACTAATGATGGAGTGTTTGTGGAAGACCCTAACAATGGGTATAAACAAATTGTTTCAGGGAAGAAAGAAGGAAGACTCTTCACATTGAAGATTCAAGGTAATATTGGTCATGCCTTGTTCACTTATGGAGGACATATGATCTCTGAGTTAGATCTTTGGCACAAGAGGCTTGGACATTTCAATGAAAGAGGTATTAAGGATATGGTGAACAATGGTTCAGTGCTTGGATTGCCTAATGTTGCAGGTCAACATATGACATACAAGCGTGAGGCATGTCAATTAGGTAAGGCTCATAAGCAATCATATTCTAATCATGGTTTCATGTATTTAGAGAAGCTTGAGTTGGTACACACAGATGTGTGGCGACCATCAAAGGATTTCAGTATCAATGGTTCAAGATTTTATGTGATTTATGTTGATGATGCTACTAGGTGGATTACCATCTATGTGATCAAAGATAAGTCAGAGGTATTTAATACATTCAAGCATTCTCATGTGTATGCAGAAAGAATTAGAGGTCAAAAGTTGAAGAGACTAAGGCGAGATGGAGGGGGAGAGTATGTTAAACGTGCTTTTGCCGTCGAAACGCGTTTAAACTCTATTCGGGTTCTTGGGAGTGGAAGGGATCTGAAAAAATCAGAGGCGCTATACTTGATTTTCCCAAATCAACTCACTCACATGACATTCCGTTCAAACAACTCTACTAATCAAACTTTCTAACAGAAAACTCTGGCTCAATCCTTTACGGAATTACTATTCGTATTCCAATCAATACATCTCAGTACACAACGCAAGAATAAACATTATCGTAACACAGACTTACAGTAAACAACTTACAGAATAGTGATTCAATACTTCACTTGATGTAACATTACCGTAACTCAATCTTTACCGAACAGGTGCAGATAATCAACCAAAATAGAAAGACACAATAGTACGCAGAATTCTCAAAACACACACTACGGGAACTCCACAGAACGTCTCGCCCAGACAAACAGTCTGGCGACTCTTCTGGTCATCCCGAAAGTGTCTTTTCATTGCTTTATAAAAAGTTACATCTCTTCGTAGCGACTTCTCAGTTCGTGCTGAATATGAGAAGGAAAAAGGATTTTACAGTTGCCAATCCGGCGGGTTACACTGGCACGCACGATGGACTTGAACCCGCAGGTATACAAAACTCTATGGCTCATCGATTATACCCTCTAAATACATAGTTCTAGCTAACCTAAATGTCCGGGCAATTCTCTTTTTCAATGACTCTAACATCTGTTTGAGGACTTCGGGCTCTACTAACTGAGCATCAGTTCTTACTGAACTGGTTGCAATAACCTGTCTCATCAAAATTTCTGCTTGTGTCTGCAGAAAAGCTTCCTGTAAATAAAATTCATTTGATAAAGCTGCAATGATAGTCTTTTTGCTTGAGCTCCAAGTTGATTTTCTCGTCTTTCCAATTCTTGATTTTGAAATTGGATGGTCCTGTAATATGCATCACGTTCTCTTCTTATCCCTGGTATCTCCTTTTGTAGTTGAGCGACCAGCATCATCTGGCTTTTAAGAGCAGCATTTGATTCAGTCAGGTTGGCATTTGCGAACTCTAACTCTGTATTGGTTTGTTTTAGTAGAATGGACATTTCCTGTCCCTTCTGCACTGCTTCAGTCAATTGTACTCTTGTCTCTTCTAACAAATTGCCCAGAGCTATGCATGCATCTTCCTTATCCTGTAGTAACTGTTTCAATTGCATGTTTTTTGCATCAGCAGCACACAATGAATCATCTTTTACTGTAATTTCGGCTAAGGCAGCATCTCTTTGACTGATTATTGTCTCCTGTTGAGCAAGTTGTGCTTGAAGCTCGCTAGTCTAAAAATGCAGATTATGATTCTCTGCTTTTACGGCATCTACCTCTTCCTGCAACGGAGTGATATCTGCCTCAAGGGTATCCACCTTATGCTGCAATTCTTGACAAATATTTTCTGTCATCATTCTCAGTTGTACCAGAAGCTGCTGGGAAAACCGGATGAGCATTCGTCCCATAGATTCTAATTCGGTGAACATGGGAATCGGAGGAAGTGGGTGCTGGGATGAAGAGGCTGTCAGAAGATGAGTGGAATCCGGTGGAGAGTAATTGGGTGAGGAGGATGAAGCGGTAGGTTCCTCAGGGACAATGGGTGGAATAGGGATAATGGGCTTAATTGGAGGCAATGGTGGAGGAATGGGTTGCACAGTGTTGGATGCTTCGGTTTGTTGTTGCGAAGTGACGTCCGGTTGAGCAATGGAAGCTTCAACTACTATAATCAATTCCTGTAAAAATTCTGCAACAATAAGTTGCGTATCTGCTTGTTCCTATTGTTTGAAATGCTGTTGAGATTCGCCTTTAGAAGATATATCATTATCATCAGCAGAAGTTGTTGTTGGTTTGGAGATGATTGAGCTGATGAATCCTGATGCATCAAAGTAGCTGTATCGTGGAAAGTTTCTTCTTCATGCGCTTCCTCTTCATTGTTGTCTGCTTTATCACCTGCGGCAGACCCTTGCACTTGACTATCAGATGAACTAATCCTGATGCGTTTTCGGCGTAGTAGCTGGAAGATTTCTTCGTCATCTTCTTCATCATCTTCCTAGATTTGCGTGGATTCTTCATGATGTAGAAGTGGACCTCTGGGTGGTGGTTGCGCTGCTTGGAGGAGCGGAAACAAAAAGGAAATAATGTGTGGTAATCGTGAACGTGGCATATCTCCTTTGTTAGCCTGTTTAATGATTGAAACGCATTCACGGTGAATGCCACGGAAATAGTAAGAGGCAAAATTAACAGGCTCTCTAGCAGCCATATCTATCGCTGAGTAGAATGGGCGAGATATGCCATATGTACGTTTCTGCAAATTTAGTATTGCTACTAAAAATTGCAGGGTTGTTCTTTCAGGCTCAGGACGACAAAGGATGGCATATTCATTTGAAGAATATCTGGGAAACAATTGAATCATCGTTGCTATTGGAAGGTTTGGGCCATTCTCTCGACCTTCCGGAGAGAGTCGGAATGCATCAGCAAAGGACTATAGGGTGATTACAGTACGAGATGGTAAAGAGGTGATTGGCCAACTCTCCTCCCCAGCAGGTGTGGCAACGATTGCAGCAATATTCTGGGCGTAGAATGGGTGACATTCCACTGAATGCCAAGGCAATTCAGCAAAATTAGACAACCCACGTACACGCAGGAACTCACCCACATCGTCAGGGAGTCCGTCACGGAAGGTAGCAAAGTCTGCCAGAGCTTCCATGATGCGCACATGAATAGCAAGCAGACACAGTGTTTACAGGAAACACAAAGTTCACAAAGCACGCACACAATAGCGATTAACAGCGAAACAAAAGAGATTAAGTAGATACTTGGCAGTGTGAGGCAATCAAAATTGTTAATCATCGTGCGATATTGATATGATAACCTCATAACTATAGTGCGCATGCATGAGCAGAACGATAATGTAGGGCGGCTGTTGATCATAATTAGGTATCAAAACGAGGATATTTACAGAATTATTTTATTAATCACACAAAACTAAAAAGGAAAAGAAAAGAAAAGAGAAAAAAAAGAAAAAAATACATGGGCAACCGCAGAACTTTCAGTGCGAATCAAGCGCTTGATGATACGGCCGCAACTTTGAACCATTTATCACTTTCGGAAGAGGAATTCTGGTCAAAGTAGTCAACCAAAAAGTAGCTGGGCCCACTTGTTCAGTAATCGGGTAAGGACCAAACCATCATAACTTGAATTTGCCAGCAGAACGATTTGATTTTGCATTATAAAACAACACAAGTTGTCCTACCGTAAAAACTGTTGGTGCATGACAATCATCAATTGAAGGATTATGGAGAAATGAAGACAAGGAGTCAAGAAGAAAACAAAGTCAGGTGATTGAAGGAAGGAGATATTCAGAAAAATCAAAAGACATGTACACATATGTACATTAGCTGACTTATATCTTTGTTTAGTCATACACTTGTATATATTCATCTATAAATATGTTGGAAAATGTCGGGCAAGTAGAGCAGAAGAGATTTGAGAATAGGGAGAGAGAAATTAGTGTCATTAGACACATGAAGAGTGAGTGAATTGTCCATCCTCACTTAGATGTAAATTTTCTGAGAAATCGAAAAATTTTGCGCCCGATATTTTGCTGTCTGCTCCTTCTGTGCTTAATTTTTTGAGAAATCCTTTTGCACGTATCTAAGTCCATAGCTAATCTATCTATGGCTAGAATTTGAGAGGTTAATTGTAATCAGGCTGTGAGAATTTTGATTAGGAACATTCATATGTAAGAATGTTCTAACAGTCGAGAAATCTGGCGCACATTTCATCTTCAATGAAATGATCATTGCTCAGCCTACAGTGTAAAGTTTTACACAAGTGAGGGCTCAAAATCTAAGTTGGAAGGTAAGCCATCTATGGCTAAAAGATCTTGATCAAACGGGATTTACTTTGGGAGAACCAGTGCTAAGAAGTTGCAGGTGTCAAAGTTGCCATTGCAGAGAAGCACTTTCAGACATAGGTAAAGTGTTTTACACATTTCTTAGTGTATGGTTAATCTTTTTGAGAGATTTAACTTGGCAAAGTTGCGCAACCTTAAGGCGAAGTGTTGTGCAAAGTTTTATCAAAAACTTTACAGGATTGATTAGTCAATGAGTGACTAATCTGCAGCAGACTTTTCAGAGAAGTTGAATTTTTCAGAACTTTCAATATTTCTGATAATTTGGTGAATGATCTCTAAGTTTGGTGGAGTCTAAGGTTAACCTTGATATAGAAGTGATCTAACTTCAAGGTTAACTTGTTCTTTTGGAGATTAACACTCTCCATCAGTGGTATCAGAGCAGGTTGTGTCAAAATTGAAGTGAAGAAGACTCCGACTATTGCAGAAGTACAAATCTTTACATCTTGAAGGTGCAGAAGGGTAAAGGTTGAAGAAAGATCAAAGGAAGACATACAAAGAGCATCAAAAGGATCAGAAGGAGCAACATTCGAAGTAAAGGTACATTCATTATCTGTAAAGGTTAAAGATTTGAAGCTACAGGTGAAGTAAAGATGGGAGATAGTCTCCAAATTGAAAAGTTGGATAGAGAGAACTATCCTGCATGGTCTATGAGGATGGAAGCTCACCTTATGAGCAAAGATCTGATAGGATACATCACAGGAGATGAAGAAAAGCCAGAATTCAGAGATCCTAGTGTTCCAACTAGGGAGGAGCTTGCAGACTTGAAGAATTGGATGAAGAAGGATGCTCAAGCAAGAAGCATCATCTACATAGCAGTCAATGAGTATTTGCTTCCTCACATTAGAGGACTTGAAAGTGCTTGTGACATTTGGAATGCTTTGGAAGAGCATTTCCAAAATACAACCAAATCAAGGAAGGCTTCACTATGGGCAGAGTTTACCACCTTCAAGAAGAAGGCCTCACAATCAATCTCTGATTATGTGACAAAAATGAAGGACATTGCAGATTCTTTAGGTGCAGTTGATGAAGATATTGAAGAAGACAAATTGGTAAGACAAATACTCACAGGGCTAAGAGGAGATGAGAAATGGAAGCCTTTCATTTTATCTACAGAACTTTCATTAGATCACTTTACTCCTGATTTGAATCAATTGTTAGGTCATATGCTAACTTTTGAGAATGATATCAAAGGAGATGTTGATAAGAGTGCAGGTCATGCAATGTATTCTAAAGACAAGAAGAAAGCCAACAAAGGAAAGCAACAATCAGGTGAAGAAGAAGGTACTTCAAACCAAGCAAACTTCATAAGAGGAAGAGGAAATGGCAGAAGTAGAGGAAGAGGCAGAAACAACAAAGATAATGCAAGAGCTTGTTGGATATGTGGTAAGACCAATCATCTATCTCATGATTGTTGGCATAATAATCAAAACAATGGTAATTATCAGAACTTTAATCAAAGAGCAAGAGGTGGTAGATTTCAGAGAGGAAACTTCAGAGGTAGAGGTGGTAGGAATTCTTTTGGAAGAGGTGGTGGAAGAAACTTCCAAAGTCAATCCTATAATAACACCTACTACAACTATGCATCAGATCAAAAGGAGGATTCGACTCTCATTATGAATACATGTGAAACCTCACATGAGGACATGAGAGTGTTCTATATTGATTCAGGATGTAGTAATCACTTAAGTGGAAATATTGCTTTGATGACTGACCTAGATCATAATGCAATTAATCATACAGTGCAGACAGGTGATAATACAAAGCATAAGGTAAAGTCAATTGGTTCAGTCAAAGCTAAGGATGGGAGCACTCTTCTGAGTAAGGTACTCTATGTTCCCACAATTCCAAAGAATTTGATCAGTGTAGGTCAAATTGTGGAAAAAGGATATGAGGTAAGGTTCACAAATGATGGAGTTTATGTGGAAGACCCTAGTCAAGGGTATAAACAAGTTATTGCAGGAAAGAAAGAAGGAAGGCTTTTCACATTGAAGGTACAAGGAAATGTTGGACATGCTATGTTCACATATGGAGAGCAGAAGGTGTCAGAATTGGATCTTTGGCACAAAAGACTTGGACACTTTAATGAAAGAGGTATCAAAGAAATGATTAACAATGATTCAGTGCTTGGAATGCCTAACATTGCAGGTCAACACATGACATACAGATGTGAGGCATGTCAATTAGGTAAGGCTCATAAGCAATCCTATTCCAAGCATGGGTTTATGTATTCAAAAAGACTTGAATTGGTGCATACAGATGTGTGGGGTCCTTCAAAGGACTTTAGTATAAATGGTTCAAGATACTATGTCATATATGTTGATGATGCTACCAGATGGATCACAATTTATGTGATTAAGGAAAAGTCAGAAGTGTTTAATACATTTAAACACTATCATGCATATGCAGAAAGGATTACAGGTCAAAAATTGAGGAGACTAAGGTCAGATGGAGGGGGAGAGTATTTTTCAAATGAGTTCAATGATTATTTGTGGAATGCAGGTATAAAGAGAGAAGTTACTTGCAGGTACTCTCCTCAACAAAATGGGGTAGCAGAAAGAAGAAATAGGACTCTTGTTGAGTTTGCAAGGTCCATGATGAAAGAGAAGAATTGCCCAAATTATTTGTGGGCTGAGGCTGTTAATACAGCTACATATTTGGTTAATAGATTGCCTTGTAAAGCTTTGCAGGGTATGACACCATATGAAGCTTGGTGGGGTAAGAAACCTACCTTGGATCATTGTAGAATATTTGGATGCTTGGCATATGCATATGTGCCATCTCAATTGAGGCATAAGTTGGAGCCTAAGGCAGAGAAGTATGTATTCATTGGTTATGATGATAAGCAAATGGGATACAGGTTGTGGAGTCCATCCACAAAGCAATTTATTGTATCCAAGGATGTTACATTTGATGAGCAAGGTACTTGGTATGCAGGTAAATATAATGTACATGCAGATGATGAAGAAGTAGTGGAACAAAGGAAAGGTAAAGCAAAGATTCAATTATTTGATGAAAGTGAGAGTAATGAAGTGCAGGTTGAAGTTGAAGAGAGGCCAAGGTTTGATTCAGAATGTGATGAACCAGAGACCTCAAGAAGTGCAGAAGTTAGGAGATCATCTAGGCATAAATGGCAACCTACAAGGTATAGCTATGACACTTCATTCTTAACTACTAAAGATTATGCTTATTTGGTAAAAGCAGATGAAGACCCTTCTACATATGAAGAGGCCAAAGGGAAGAAGAATTGGGAAGATGCTATGCAAGAGGAGTATGATGCATTGATAGAGAATCAAACATGGGATTTGGTTCCTAAACCTAATAGTCAGAAGATCATTGGATGTAAGTGGGTTTACAAAACAAAGAGATTTGCAGATGGAAGTGTGTCTAGGTACAAAGCTAGACTTGTTGTGAAAGGGTATGCACAGACATATGGAGTGGACTATGATGAGACCTATAGTCCTGTGGCAAAGATGACAACCATCAGGACACTCATTGCAATTGCTGCTTGTAAAGGTTGGAAGTTGTCTCAATTAGATGTTAAAAATGCTTTCTTGAATGGTTACATTTCATATGAAGTCTACATGGAGCAACCAGATGGGTTCAAAGATCAAGTGAGTCCAAATTATGTGTGTAAGCTCAAGAGAGCTTTGTATGGGTTGAAGCAAGCCCCAAGGGCTTGGAATTATAGGCTTGTAAAATTCTTGAATGATCTTGGTTTTCAAGCATCAAAGGCAGATAGTAGCTTGCTAGTCAAAGCAAGTGAAGATGGGTTCATTTATGTGTGTATTTATGTTGATGACATAATACTTACAGGAACAGATGATAAGGGGATACAAATGATCAAAAAGCAGATGGAGAAAGAGTTCAAAATCAGTGATTTGGGGAACCTATCATTCTTCTTGGGAATGGAGATTTCTTATACTCAACATGGAGTATATGTGACCCAAGAAAGGTATCTTAAAAATTTGCTAACCAAATTTAAAATGGAAGATTGCAGGGTTGCACCTACACCTTTGGAAGTGAACCATAAATTGTCTAGGTTTGGAGGAGAAGAGTTCAGAGATATGAAACTTTATCAAAGTTTGGTTGGTAGCTTGATTTATGCTACATTGACAAGGCCTGACTTATCATATGCAGTTGGTGTGCTTTCACAATTCATGCATTGTCCTAGAAAGGAACATTGGATTGCAGGACAAAGAGTACTTAGGTACATCAAGGGTACACTCAGAGAAGGGTTGTACTATGGGTTTACTTCAGATACAAGAATCAAGATATATAGTGATGCAGATTGGGCAGGTAATGTGGATGATAGAAGATCAACACATGGATACTTGTGCTATGTAGGAGACAAATTGATTTCATGGTGTTCCAAGAAGCAACATACAGTTGCTTTGTCATCTACAGAGGCAGAATATAAAGGTATGGTGGAAGCTGCAAAAGAGGTAATATGGCTAAAGACACTTTTGAAAATTTTTGATGTGATTCAGAGTACTCCTATTATTTGTGGAGACAATATGAGTTCATTATACTTGGCAGCTAATCCTGTATTTCATGCTAGAACTAAGCATATTGAAATACAGTATCATTTTCTGAGAGAGAAGGTCATTGAGAAGGAGATTGAAGTCATACACACTCCCACAAAAGATCAAGTTGCAGATATGATGACAAAAAGTTTAGATGGACCAAAACTACAAAGATTCAAGGATATGGCAGGAATCAAGAAGATAGAGAAGAACCTCAATTAATGATTGAGGGGGAGCTGTTGGTGCATGACAATCATCAATTGAAGGATTATGGAGAAATGAAGACAAGGAGTCAAGAAGAAAACAAAGTCAGGTGATTGAAGGAAGGAGATATTCAGAAAAATCAAAAGACATGTACACATATGTACATTAGCTGACTTATATCTTTGTTTAGTCATACACTTGTATATATTCATCTATAAATATGTTGGAAAATGTCGGGCAAGTAGAGCAGAAGAGATTTGAGAATAGGGAGAGAGAAATTAGTGTCATTAGACACATGAAGAGTGAGTGAATTGTCCATCCTCACTTAGATGTAAATTTTCTGAGAAATCGAAAAATTTTGCGCCCGATATTTTGCTGTCTGCTCCTTCTGTGCTTAATTTTTTGAGAAATCCTTTTGCACGTATCTAAGTCCATAGCTAATCTATCTATGGCTAGAATTTGAGAGGTTAATTGTAATCAGGCTGTGAGAATTTTGATTAGGAACATTCATATGTAAGAATGTTCTAACAGTCGAGAAATCTGGCGCACATTTCATCTTCAATGAAATGATCATTGCTCAGTCTACAGTGTAAAGTTTTACACAAGTGAGGGCTCAAAATCTAAGTTGGAAGGTAAGCCATCTATGGCTAAAAGATCTTGATCAAACGGGATTTACTTTGGGAGAACCAGTGCTAAGAAGTTGCAGGTGTCAAAGTCGCCATTGCAGAGAAGCACTTTCAGACATAGGTAAAGTGTTTTACACATTTCTTAGTGTATGGTTAATCTTTTTGAGAGATTTAACTTGGCAAAGTTGCGCAACCTTAAGGCGAAGTGTTGTGCAAAGTTTTATCAAAAACTTTACAGGATTGATTAGTCAATGAGTGACTAATCTGCAGCAGACTTTTCAGAGAAGTTGAATTTTTCAGAACTTTCAATATTTCTGATAATTTGGTGAATGATCTCTAAGTTTGGTGGAGTCTAAGGTTAACCTTGATATAGAAGTGATCTAACTTCAAGGTTAACTTGTTCTTTTGGAGATTAACACTCTCCATCAAAAACTGGAGTTTTTAGATACCGATCATGTGTACGAGCTTGCCGCAACTGCACTTCTTGAAGAGTCAGAAAACTTTCCCAGCGATGCTAATCTAATTATCTGAGTGTGTCCAACCGAAATGGTAAAGATTCTTCAGGTAATAATTTCTGAGAGATGGCCACACGTAAGCTTGGTACTACAAGTTCCATTGGTGCAATTGCCTCCATTCCATATGCAAGTTTGAAAGGAGTTAGTCCGGTTGCGACCTTGTATGTAGTCCGGTATGCCCATAATACTGTAGCTAGTAATTGATCCCATCTTTGTGGTGATTCCACAATCAATTTTCGAAGCATAGTCAACAACGTTTTGTTTGTACTTTCAGCTAGGCCATTAGCACGAGGATAATACGGTGAACTGAATTTATGCAGAATCTGAAAAGTGTGTGTGAGCACTCGCATTAAACTGTTGATAAACTGGGTCCCTTGATCTGTGACAAGTTCCAAAACTGTTGATAAACTGGGTCCCTTGATCTGTGACATTTTGCCACCGAAACAGCTATGGCGGACCGTAAAGCCCAAGCTTCTGCCCATCTGGTAGCATAATCTGTGCATGTCAAAATATATCTGTTGTTGCTAAGGATTGCTGGAGGTGTGATTGGTCCAATAAAGTCAAGACCCCATTTCTGAAAAGGTTCTAAAGGTAAAACAGGTTGTAGAGGGAAAAAATGGCACTGTAAAGGCTGTCCAGATTGCTGACAATTGTCACATTGCTACACAAATTGAGATACATCTCTGTACATAGTAGGCCACCAGAGCCCACTTTGCAGAATTTTTCGGTGCGTTAAATCTCCTGCAAAATGTCCATCGGAGGGTATGGAATGTGCCAGAGCGATTACTGAGTTTACTTCATGTGGAGGAATACGATGAAGTAAAATCCTAGTGTGATCCATATAATACAACTCTCCAGCAATCAACCGGAATCTGCGACTATAAACTGCAATTTTTCGCCGCATTGCAGGGGAAGTTTGAGGAGGAAGACATCCATCAGTAAGGAAGGTTAATAATTGATCATAGTAAGTAGGTGTCACAGAAGGTTGTGCAGATTCATCACTAGTCATTTCAGTAACATAAATAGCTGGCGTAGTGTCATCAACACCGACCGGAGCTTCACCGGAGTCTAATCGAGAGAGAAAATGTGCTAATGCATGTGTAGTGCCGGATCAATGAATTACTTCATAATCGAATTCTTGTAACAATAAAACCCAACGTGCCAAGCGACCACCTAAATGCTGCTACCGAACCAGATATACCAGCGCAGCATGATCTACATGAAAGATGAATTTTCGGCCTAGCAAATAATGCCAAAATTTCTTTACAGAATACACTAAATCAAGACATTCTCTTTCAGTGACTGAATAATTCTTTTCAGCAGAAGCAAGCCTTCGACTTGCATAATAGACAAGCCTAAACCACTTATCAATTTGTTGCATTAAAACACTTCCAATGGCTATATCTGATGCATCTACAAAAACATGAAAGGGGCATTCCCAATCAGGAGGTTGTAGAATTGGAACCTGCGTTAATAAAAATTTTAGACGATCAAATGCATTTTGACATTTCGGTGTCCAATCAAATTATTGAGGAGTACTAGTGATTAGCCGATTCAGGGGTTTTGCCACATGGGCAAGCCACCGTAAATGTCGACCATGCCACCTGACTTGACCCATGAATCGCATGACTTCTTTCGGTGTAGTAGGTACAGGTGCTTCTAACACCGCTGGAATTTTGTTTGGATCAACTTGTATGCCCTGTGCAGATACAATGTGGCCAAGAAGTTTACCACAGGAAACCGCAAAGACAGATTTGGTGGGGTTCAAACAGAGTCGGTATTCTCTACATTTTTCAAAGCAACACCGTAAATGATATAGGTGTGCAACCATCTTACCGAATAAAGAGAAATCATCTAGATATACTTGCATAAAAGAAGTAAGATAGGGTGAGAAGATTTCCTGCATACATCACTGAAAGGTGCAAGGAGCATTTCTTAATCCAAACCACATGACTGTGCAAGCAAAAACACCCCAATTTGTAATAAACGCTGTTTTCGGTATATCTTGCTCAGCCATTCAGACCTGGTTATAACCACTATAACCTTCCAGAAATGAGTACATCTCATGTCCAGCCACTCTGTCCAGCATGGTGTCAAGAAATGGAAGAGGAAATGGATCAGGTACGATGGCTGCATTTAATTTCCGGTAATCGACACATATTTGGAGTTGCTTGTTTTTCTTTGGTATGATTACAATCTGGGAGATCCATTCAGCGCGCTCAATGGGTACAATGAATCCTACCTTTAATAGGCGATCAAGTTCTGCTTTGACCTGTGATGCATAGGGTTCATACGGTAGCTAGGTTGTTTAATTAGTTTTGCTTCAGGTTTGAGTACGATCCTATGTTGATAGATGCGAGGGTCTAGACCTTTCATATCACGATAATACCATGCAAAAACATCAGATAATTCATGAATAAGTTGGATCAAATCTGCTTGAAACACTTCAGATAATCCTTCCTTTATTTTGACAGGTCGTGGATTTACTTCATCTCCTAAATTATAGGTGATCAACTGATCTTCGGGAACATAGAATTGATGAGGTTTGCCTGGATTTTTAGCTAACTGTAAAAGATGTTGTAGAACGGTTTCATTCATAGCTACAGTATCTTCTGTCTCCACTTCTTCGGTCACAGGCACCACTGTACAGACTGTCGAACTCCAGTTATCTACAATAGATTGCAGATCTACAGTACCTAAGGAAATCAGATCTTCATTGTTCTTCAAAAATGCTTCTTCTTCATCGTCGAATAAGCCATCCAACATATGGACAGGCTCTGCTACATATGGTCTGGCATGTAAATCACAGGGCTGAATAGCATCCAATTTAACAACATATTTACGGTGATTGTCCTTAAAAGTAAGTTCCTATGCTGACCAATCCTGTATAACCTTAGCATGTTTCAACCAGGGTCGGCCGAAAAGAAGATTATAATCAAGACTGGACTCCGGTATTTCTAAGACGACAAAGGTCATCTTAAACGTTGTACCCTGCAAGGTTATCGGGACATTCCGTACGAGTCCTACTGGATGAACTCGAGATTGATCTGCCATCCTAACAAAAAATTGAACAGGCTCGATTTGCGTCCATCCCAACTTTTTACAAAGTACTGCAGTGGCTATATTTACACCACACCCACCATCAATTAGTACTTGAGTAATCTTGTGATTTTTGTACCATACCGTAATCAAGGGGACCGAATGATCCACCGTAGAATTAGCTTCCGGTTGTACCATTGCTGTCGCTGGAATGCAAGAAGATCCAGGACTGAGCTGTTGTTGGATTTGCTGCCAAACTCCCGGTACTAGTGCAAGTAACTGTCCAAGAGGGAGAGTAATGGACGCCTTAGATAAAATTTCCCATGCCTGATCTGTTTGAATTGTACTTTTCACCGATTCTGAAGATGATGCACCTATTACAGAGGTAGAATCTTGTTCCTACGATCCTTCCTTAGGTAGCGGAACTTGGGTTACCGGAATGGGATCTGGAAACACAGTAGGCTCTTTGGTGGTCCATTGACTAGCTTTGTCAAACATTCTCTATTGTTCATGGATGCTAGGTTCAAACACTTCTGCTGCTGGTTGTAACTGCTTACCAGATCTTGTTTGAATCACTGCGGCTTGAGTTTCTATTGGTGAAATATATACCATATTGGTCATAGGGTTCTGACGCTCTTTCTTCCTTTGATCATATTCAGCTGCATCTTTACAAAATCTGCGTATGTGGCCTAACTCACCGCAAAAATGACAGCGAGGGGGTGGCAAAGAATTACCTTCCTGTGATGTTCCAGTCTGCCAGTGATTTGTATTGTAATTTGTATTTCGCTGTCCTCGATAATTTCTGTATCCTTGCTGCTGATTATTTCTCATCTGAGGTGGTACATAATGAGTGGCCGGCTTCCCAGGTTCTTGTATAATAGCATTTACGGTTGCTGGTCCCTGCACTTTGGTGTTATAAGCACAATTTTCGGTGGAATGTCCGGTTGTATTGCAGATAGCGCAATACATCTGATTAAGGGCACATGTGACACTGGTATGCCCTGGATTCTTGCACTTAGTGTAGTACATTTGTCTAGTCGGATCCTCTGCAACACGTTTACTGGCTTTTAACCACTCCAAGTCTTCAGTAAAGCCTCCAACCTTATGTTCGAGCTGCAAGGCCATTGCAATAACCGCATCTAGTATCATGGCTCCCACACAACGAATGATCATAATCTGTTTGAGCTGCGGAGTCAAACCATTAATAAACCACTGAGTGATGACATCATCCGGTAAATTAGCATGTGTTGGAGGTAGTTGTCTCAAATGAGTTCTGAATAGGGTGGCATATTCTTGCACTGTTTGATTCAGCTTCTGTCTATTGTTCTGCAGGTAATCAAAAATTTTGGCAGGGTTCTTCTTTAGTCGGAATCTCTGCAGAAACGCATCCCTTACTGCTTCATAGGTGCCGAAATGGTTGATATCATATTCTGTAAGCCACCTGGCGGCTTCATTAACTAGTGTTGACTGGAATACTATGCCCTTGTATGCCGGATCGGGTGGATGATTAAGTACTGCATAACTAATTTCAAAGGTACGTACATGAGCATCAGGATCATCACCTGAAAATCCACCGAATTTTGTGTAGGTGACTCCTGTTGGAACCGGACGAGGTGGAAGTAGTTGTTGCTACTATTGTTGTTGTTGTTGTTGTTGATGTTGTTGCCCACTCATGTTGGTACTATTATTATTTCGTGACTTTTGACGATGTGCTTCCGGTTCTTCAGAGTCTGTATGATTAGACTGCTCCCCTTCCGGTTCAAAAATAGCGCTTAACCTCTTACGGATTTCTAATTCGAATAGCTTATCCTCTTCTGCGGTATCAAACGTAGGTAAACTTGCTCCGAACAATGGTCTCCGGAATGAAGATTCATCGGGAAGTATAACACTGTCACCGGAAAATTGTAAATTTTCTGCAACCAGGGCCGAACTACCACCGGAATTAGTGGAACTTTCCCCAATCCAGGGTATTCTTTCACCTTCAATGACCTCTCTGGATAACACACCTCTATCCGTAGAGAGATTTGAATCTTGACTAGACGGTGTCGGATCAACTGCACACTATGTTCTTATGGACTTCAAAGTTACTGTCTCTTCGGCAGACTGCACCGAGATTTCACCGGAAGTTACCAGAATTGATTGAGCTAACTATAAGTTTAATGTACATATGTATACAAGTCTTCACTTTCTGAATGTGCACTATCTTCAAACTTCATAGACTAATTTTTCCTTCAATCTTTGACTTCAATCCCTCATCCAAAACATCAATTGGTGGTTGACTTGCACCAATAGCTCCCCCTCAATCATCAATTGAGGTTTTCTCCATCTTCTTTATAGCTGCCATGTCTTTAAACCTTTGTAGCTTTGGTCCATCCAAGCTTTTGGTTAGCATATCTTCAATCTAATCTTTTGTTCAAGTATGTATGAGTTCAGTCTCCTTATCAATCACCTTCTCTCTTAGAAAGTGATACTGTATCTCAATGTGTTTAGTCATGGCATGAAAAACAGGGCTAGCAGCTAGATACAATGAACTCATGTTATCTCCATGAATAGTGGGTGTACTCTGAATGATGTCAAAACTCTTCATAAGAGTCTTTAGCCATATGACTTCCTTTGGAGCTTCAATGATACCTTTGTACTCTCCCTCTCTAGATGATAAAGCAACTGTGTGTATCTTTGTACTCTCCCTCTGTAGATGATAAAGCAACTGTGTGTTGCTTCTTAGAGCACCATGAGATTAGCTTATCTCCCACGTAACACAAGTATCCATAAGTTGATCTTCTATCATCAGGATTACCTGCCCAATCTGTATCACTATATATCTTGATATTTGTATCTGATGTAAAACCATAATACAAATCTTCCTTGAGTGTAATCTCAATATATCTCAACACTCTTTGTCCTGTAATCCAACATTCTTTCCTAGAACAATGCATGAATTGAGACAATACTCCAATTGCATATGACAAATCAGGACTAGTTAGGGTTGCATAGATTAGACTACCAACGAGACTTTGATATAGCTTCATATCCTTGAATTCTTTTCCTCCATATCTACTCAATTTGTGATTCACCTCCATTGGAGTAGGGGCTACCCTGCAATCATCCATTTTAAACTTGATCAACAAGTTCTTCAAATACCTTTCCTGATTCATATATATTCCACGTTGAGTATATGAAATCTCCATGCCCAAGAAATATGACAAGTCTCCCAAGTCACTAATCTTGAACTCTTTCTCCATTTTCTTCTTGAGACTTTGAATTTCCTTCTCATCTGTACATGTAAGAATTATGTCATCAACATATATGCACATGTAAATGAACCCATCATCACTTGCTTTGACAAGCAAGCTACTATCTGCTTTAGATACTTGAAAACCAAGTTCCTTCAAGAACTTTACAAGTCTATAATTCCATGCCCTTGGGGCCTGCTTCAAGCCATACAAAGCTCTCTTGAGCTTACATACATAATCTGGAAACCTTCTATCTTTGAACCGTTGTGGTTGTTCCATGAAAACATCGTCTAAAATATAACCATTTAAGAAAGCATTTTTCACATCTAATTGACATAGTCTCCAACCTTTACATGCAGTAATGGCTATGAGTGTCCTGATGGTTGTCATCTTTGCCACAGGACTATAGGTCTCATCATAATCTATACCATATGTTTGAGCATACCCTTTCACAACAAGTCTAGCTTTATACCTAGACACACTTCCATCTGCATACCTCTTGGTTTTGTAGACCCATTCGCATCCAATGATCTTCTGACTATTTGGTTTAGGAACCAAATCCCAAGTCTCATTTTCTATTAATGCATCATACTCTTCCCGCATAGCTTTCTTCCAATTTTCCTTACCTTTTGTCGCTTCATATGTAGAAGGGTCTTCATATGCTTTCATCATGTAAGCATAGTCTTTAGTAGGCAAAAAAGAAGTATCATAGCTATACCTTGTAGGTTGCCATTTTTGTCTTAATGACCTTCTGAGTTCTCCACTTCTTGAAGTTTCTAGTTCATCACATTTTGGATCAAACCTTGGCACGTCTTCAACTTCAACTTGTGCTTCATTGCTTTCTTCTTCATCAAATATGTGAACCTTTGATTTACCTTTCTTATGATCCAAAACTTCTTCATCACCTGCAAGAATATTTATTGTATCTGCATACCAAGTACCTTGTTCATCAAATGTAATATCCTTAGACACAAGGAATTGTTTTGTGGATGCACTCCACAACGTATATCCCATATGCTTGTCATCATATCCAATAAACACATACTTTTCAGCTTTCGGTTCCAATTTATGCGTCAACTGAGATGGCACATATGCATAAGCCAAACATCCAAATACTTTGCAATGATCTAAGGTAGGTCTCTTACCACATCATGTCTCATATGGTGTCATACCCCGCAAGGCTTTACATGGTAGCCTATTGACCAAGTATGTAGCTGTATTTATAGCCTCAACCCATAAATAATCTGGACAATTTTTGTCCTTCATCATGGATCTTGCAAACTCAACAAGAGTTCTATTCCTCCTTTCTGCTACACCATTTTGTTGAGGAGAGTACCTCCAAGTAACTTCCCTTTTTATACCTCATTTCACAAGTAATCACTAAAATCGAGAAATACTTGTAAGCCGCCGGATTGGCAACTGTAAAATCCTTTTTCCTTTTCATACTCAGCACGAACTGAGAAGTCGCTACGAAGAGATGTAACTTTTTATAAAGCAATGAAAAGACACTTTCGGGGACGACCAGAAGAGTCGCCAGACTGTTTGTTTGGGTGAGACGTTCTGTGGAGTTCCCGTAGTGTGTGTTTGAGAATTCTGCGTACTGTTGTGTCTTTCTATTTTGGTTGATTATCTGCACCTGTTCCGTAAAGATTGAGTTACGGTAATGTTACATTAAGTGAAGTATTGAATCAGTGTTCTGTAAGTTGTTTACTATAAGTCTATGTTACAGTAATGTTTATTCTTGCGTTGTGTACTGAGATGTATTGATTGGAATACGAATAGTAATTCCGTAAAGGATTGAGCCAGAGTTTTCTGTTAGAAAGTTTGATTAGTAGAGTTGTTTGAACGGAATGTCATGTGAGTGAGGTGATTTGGGAAAATCAAGTATAGGGCCTCTGATTTTTTCAGACCCCTTCCACTCCCAAGAACCCGAATAGAGTTTAAACGCGTTCTGACGGCAAAAGCGCATTTAACACTGGCGCCGTCTGTGGGAAAGTGGCACCAGAATGTTGCAAATTAATTGTGGAAAGTGGCAATAGATTGTTGCAAAGTGATTATCGAAAAGTGGCAACAGAGTGTTGCATTGAAAATTGATGTATTAGTCATTTAGATGATTGAGAAGTGAAGTAGATATCTCTCATCAATAGATGTAAATTTGTTCTGGAATAGAACAAAAGTTGCACCCGATATTTCTCTGAGCTCTCCTTCTGTGCTTGATCATTTCAAGAATCCTTTTGTAAATATCTAAGTCCATAGTTAATCCATCTATGGCTAAGATTTGAGAGTCTAATTGTAAACAGGCTGAGAGAATTATGAGTAGGAACATTTGTATGTGTAAAAGTGTTGAGTCTCTTCTTAAACAGGTGCAATCTCAATGGTCAAAGAATTGATCAATTCTCAGTGCACAATGTAACGTTTTGCACAAATGAGGATTCAAAATCTAAGTTGAAAGGTAATCCATCTATGGCTAAAAGCATTTGCTTAAATGGCTTCAAGTTTGGGAGAAGCATGTGTTAGATGTTCTAGGTGTCAAAGTCGACTCTACAAGAAGGAAG
>CM035410.1:204653659-204663659 GCA_020310875.1 Ceratopteris richardii
CTTTCACAAGTTGCATTCATAATTAAGGTTGAATCCTCATTCTGATATGAAGCATAGTTATAGTAGGTATTATTGTAGGATTGACTTTGAAAGCCTTTACCTGCATTTCTTGCAAAGTAACTTGTACTACCTCTACCTCTGAAATTACCTCTCTTATTTCTATTACCTCTTCCTCTTGAATTAAAAGTTTGATTGCATCCTCCATCATTCTGATTATTATGCCAACATTCATGAGCTAAATGATTAGTCTTACCACAAATCCAACAATCTTTGACACCACCTTTATTACTTCTACCTCTTCCTCTTCCTTTACCACCTCCTCTTCCTCTTAGGAAGTTAGCTTGACTAGTAGTGCCTTCATCTTCATTCAATTATTACTTGCCTTTGTTAATCTTCTTCTTGTCCTTTGAATACATTGCTTGGCATGTACTCTTATCAACATCACCTTTGACATCCTTCTCAAAGGTTAGCATGTGTCCTAGCAATTGATTCAAATCAGGAGTGAAATGATCAAGTGACAGCTCAGTGGATAGAATGAATGGCTTCCACTTATCATCTCCTCTCAAACCTCTGAGAATTTGTGTTACCAATTTATCCTCTTCAATATCTTCATCAAATCCTCCTAATGCATCTGCAATTTCCTTCATCCTTGCTACATAATCAAAAATAGATTGAGAAGCTTTCTTTTGAATGTGGTGAACTCTACCCATAAAGATGCCTTCCTTGACTTTTTAGTGTTTTGGAAATGCTCCTCTAAAGCATTCCATATGTCACTTGCACTTTCAAGTCCTCTAATGTGAGGTAGCAAATAATCATTGAATCCCATGTAGATAATGCTCCTTGCTTGAGCATCCTTCCTTATCCATGTCTTCAAATATGAGAGCTCTTCCCTAGTTGGAACATAAGGATCCCTAAATTGTGGTTTTTCTTCTTCACCTATGAATATCCTATCAGTTCTTTGCTCATGAAATGAGCTTCCATTCTCATTGACCAAGCAGGATAGTTTTCTCTATCCAATTTCTCTATCTGAAGAGATTCTCCCATCCTTTCTTCACCTGTGCAATAAATTCTTCAAGCTTTGTGAATGATGAATGTACCTTTACTTCGAATGTAGTTCCTTTTGATCTTCTTGATAGATTCAGGCCTCCTTCTCTAGCTTTCTCTTCAACCTTTCACCTTTTGAATCTTCAAAAGATTAATTTTTGCATATCTGCAACAGTTGGGGTCCTCCTTTCTTCAAAAATGATGACTCTGGCTCTGATACCACTGATGGAGAGTATTAGTCTCCAAAAGAACAAGTTATCCTTGATGTTACTCTATATCAAGAACAAGTGAAAACCTCAACCAATTTTGGAAGACCAATGCCAAACTATCAAAGTTTGACCTAACTGTGAAGAGATTGATTATTCAATAAAGTCTGTTGCACTTAATTCACTCATTGACTAATCAAATGTGTAAAGTTTCAATGATACTTTAAATAAGATGTCCTCTAAAGTTACACACCTTCTCCAAGTTAAATATCTTTAAAAGATTCAGTAGATCTTGATATTTGATCCAAACAATGTACCTATGTCAGAAACTATTCTTCTATGTAGTCGACTTTGACACCTGCGACTTCTAATGCATGGCTCTCCCAAATTAAACCCTTTTTATTCAAATGCTTTTAGCCATATGTATCTTACCTTTTGTATCGCGGCATTTCCCCCTCACACCACCCCCCCAAACCACCCCCTCACACCACCCCCTCAAACCACCCCCGCCCCCTCACACCACCCCCTCACACCACCCCCTCAAACAACCCCCTCACACCACCCCCTCAAACCACTCCCTCACACCACCCCCTCAAACCACCCCCACCCCCTCAAACCACCCCCGCCCCCTCACACCACCTCCTCAAACCACTCCCTCACACCACCCCCTCAAACCACCCCCTCAAACCACCCCCTCACACCACCCCCTCAAACCACCCCCGCCCCCTCACACCACCCCCTCAAACCACCCCCTCACACCACCCCCTCAAACCACTCCCTCACACCACCCCCTCAAACCACCCCCTCACACCACCCCCTCAAATCACCCCCTCACACCACCCCCGCCCCCTCACACCACCCCCTCAAACCACCCCCTCACACCACCCCCTCAAACCACCCCCGCCCCCTCACACCACCCCCTCAAACCACCCCCTCAAACCACCCCCTCACACCACCCCCTCAAACCACCCCCTCACACCACCCCCTCAAACCACTCCCTCACACCACCCCCTCAAACCACTCCCTCACACCACCCCCTCAAACCACCCCCTCACACCACCCCCTCAAACCACCCCCGCCCCCTCACACCACCCCCTCAAATCTCATAATTTCCCACGACCTCCCACAAAGCTTTCATGTAATTTTGAATGGATATTTAGAGGGTCATTTCTTATCCAAACCCTACAGTGTTATATATCGTTGGAAAGCTCTCGATGAGTACTTTCCAATGGTGCAATAATAAGTTTGAAATCTTGGATCAATTTTTTACCACACCCCAAAAACCACCACAACTCCCCATAACTCACCCCCTATTCCCCCCAACCCACAAACCCCACAAACCCCACACAACTCCAAACAACTCCACAACCCTCCACAATCCTCCAAAAACCCTGTAATCTCTCTCAAACTCGTCACAACTCACCTCCCACACCGCTCACTTAATATGAAGGATCAAAAGTTACTACAAAAATTAGGTGAAGGATGCGCTTCTCAGGGACATTCAAATATCACGGGCGGCACAAAGTGAAGATCTCAGCTTGCATTCAAAAGTGACAGTAAAGGCGTAAGTGGTAAAAGTAAAAGTGATGAAATGAGTGTTGCCACCAACAATTCATGACGACTGCCTATTTTTGAGGATCCAATTCAAATCAAGTGGAATATTTGATCTACCCCTTCAATCTTGGTAATCAAGCGGCGCGTGATCAGTGGACGTGAGGAATCGGCAAGGCCCTCTTGGCCTATTGGAGTCTATAAAACAATGGATTTATGCTCATTTGGGGGTACCATTTTTAGAGATACATTGGTTCACCTACGCGTACGTGCACAAGACCTCTCTTGCACCTTGTGGTTTCAAGCCTATTATAGGAGCTACTCTGTAGTGTAGATACAGAGGGTAGGCTTCTCAGTGGAGGGCTATGAGCACTATAGTGTAAGAGAGTGGCTTGGATTTTTCTTTTCTGTGAGTCAGTGTTGCTGTTAAGCTCTATTCACTTGAGAAATTCTTTGCCATTTGTATTGTTCTGGGTTAATCTGCATGTAATTGGCCCCTTAAGCTGATGGGAAGACTCTGTTGCATTGAGGTTATTTACTTTTAGGGTGGCATGTTAGCCCTAAGCTTGCACCATTGAGCATCACTCTGCCCAACCTTGTAATCATTTGATTTGAATCAAGAAGTATATGGTCTTCTGTAGTCATTCGTTGATTAATATTTCTAGAGTATGTACAATTCTTCTGTCTGCTCACAGAAATGTTAAAGGGTATATTTCCCTAAAGAGAACCCCCTTGAGTAGGCGACGTACTGGATGTGTTTAACCTTTATTCTCTACTTTTGATAAAAGTGGATACCCCAGTACCTCCTCTACAGTTTGTCACGCCCGGTGGGACCTTTGCATTTCTGTGAGAGGTATTTTTGCCCTATTACATTTGCAAGTAGGTACATGACCCATACACGGGCAGATAAGGACTCTCTTCGTGTTCGGAGGAGCCTTAACAAGTTAGCCATAACCACGACTAGTGAGTCTACCTCCCCTCTGCCCTCCCTAAATTTATCAACTGATTTGGGTGCGACACCATTGTCGAAAGAGGGGTATAAGAAAACTCTAGACTTCTCCTCAGATACGTCCGAAGAAACACCAGTACAAATGGAGGATCTCTCTCATTTACTCTCCAGATTAAATATCAAATTCCCTACCTTCAAGGGACAAGCCTATGAGGATGCTGATGATCATGTGAGAAGATTCATCTCTTTATGCCGTGGACGAGGTTTGCAAAATAGAGAGGATGCAATGCTGGCACTCTTTCCATCCACATTGGAGGGTCTTGCAGATAAATGGTATAGTCAATATGCAGATGGCCATTTCACTACATGGGAGGCTTTGAAGGCGGCGTTCTCACAGACATTCCGACCAAGTGATTCCTCGGAAAGAGCTCTAGATCAGCTAGAGAATTTGAAGCTAAGACCAGGTGAATCCTTTCATGAACTTCACACTAGAACAAAAGCACTTGTTGCACGTCTGCCACATGCTCCAGGTGACTTTTTGGTTAAAAAGTGGATCGAAAAGGCTCTGCCTAGGTCATCTCAGCAGAAGCTTCGTGAATCTCTTAGATTGGATGCGACCCTCAATGATTTTGTTGCAGCGGCATCACGCATTGAAGAAGCAAGGCAACATTTTGAAGGGGATACACAACAAAAGTATGCTGCAGATTTGGATCCTATTGAGCAACTAAGGAGGGAACTGGAAGCATTGAAGATGCAACAAAATCAACAAGAAGAGAAGGTCTTGCCACCACTGCATCGCACTGATGATGAAGGAGCTCAACTTTGCCGAGAGTTAGAAGATTTGAAGACCACTCAGGATATAAGGAGACCAATTTGGTGTACAATCTGTAACAACAATGGACATTCCAATGCTAATTGCCCTATTAAGGTAAGCTGTCAATTTTGTGGAAAAGATGGTCATGAAGCCAGAGATTGTTATTACCTCAAGGGTACACAGCAGAGAGGTAACCCTCAAACTTTGGATTCATACTATGCTAGTACTTCAAATACATCTAATAGAGAGGAGAATAGGCCTGCAAAGCCTAGATATAATAGACCCTTGATGTGCTATCGTTGTGGTGAATATGGCCACATGCAAAATAGGTGTTCCCTCCCAGAAGATGCACCTCCTTGTCAACATTGTCCAGAGGCCAAGGATCATTATACCAAAGATTGCCCAAGAGGTCGTCCTGCTCTAATTCATATGATTGCAGTCTCTCCACATGAAGAAGGAAAAACCACTCAGACTTATGCTGTTTCATCCTCTGCAATGCCCATGATGACTAGAGCTAAGCAAGCAGCTGCAACCCAGAGAGATGAACAACAAGGATTTCAGGATAAAGAGGAAGAAAAGGAGTCTGGATGGAAGGACCAAGCACAAATTGAAGGAGCTTATAATAAGATGACTACTTCTCTAAAGGGCCAACCAACAAGTCTGCAAGAAAACACTCAGGAGGTAAACATTGAACAGATCTTGAAAGGTATTCATCACAAGGTTAGTCTATATGAACTTATAAGGATGGATTCAAAAATAAGAAGTGACTTACTGAAGATTATACACTATGCTCACTTGGTCCAATCACCTAGTATAGATGGTTTCATGGTTGATTTTCCCCCTGCACCCTTAGCAGACTACCAAAGCTCAAGATTATCTGTTTGTATAAAGGATGAAACTCTCACAGGTGTGATCATAGATGGAGGCTCTGGTATCAATTTAATGCCAGATTTTACAATGAAGAAGATGAAATTGAACCCCACCAAGTTGGCACCATTCACGGTTACATTGGCAGATCAACATCGGGTTGCGCCACTGGGCATTATTGAGAAGGTACTGATGGTAGTACAGGGCTGCCATTTTGTTCTAGATTTTGTTGTTATTGCACTTCCACAGGAGACTTCTTACCCTCTACTCCTGGGGAGACCTTGGCTGAGACAAGCAAAAGCTTTGCAAGATTGGGGAAAAAATAAACTATGGATTTCAACAAATACCAATAGCCAACTGCAACTACATTTGGAAGAAGGATTCGACTCAGGAAAAACTACTGGATATACTGTGGACACTCAGGTAATGCCCTCTCTACCCCAAGAAGAGGATACATTGTTAAATTGGATGATGGGAAGTGTAGAGTGTTGCACAGTGGAGATTAATGAAATTGAGGAAGAAGTTGCAGATAAGGTAATTACAGGAAAGGGCAATGAAGACCACAAGGTGTTGGAGAATGAGCAATTGCAGGAAAGCACAAGCCTTGAGGAAGCAACCCAGATAAAAGTATCAGAGGTAGAATATTTTGAACCTAAGGGCAGAGAAGATCTTCCTTTCTCAGATATACCTCAAGGATGGATGGAAGAACATGTTGCAGAATATAAATTAAACTCCACTCCTGCATATAGTGGAGATGATTTATCAAACAAGGCCAGTCCTGAAACATTGGTTCAAGAAGTAAATTTAGGGGATGAAGAGAACCCTCAAGTAGTCCATTTGGCATCCTGGTTGTGGCATTATCCTAATTTACTATAGAAGGTAACTTCTTTGCTCTTTACTTACAAAAGTGTCTTCGCATGGTCCTACAAAGATCTAACAGGAATACCAGAAGAGCTTGGATTACATTGGATACCCTTGGTTGAGGGAGCTGCACCTGTAAGAAGTAGGCCATATCGACTCAATCCGAAGTATGCAGAGGCGGTAAAAGCAGAGATTACAAAATTAGAAGAAGCAGGTATAATTGTGCCAGTAGAACATTCCAGGTGGCTTTCTTCTATGGTTATTGTGCCGAAGAAAAATAGTGGAAAAATAAGGGTATGTGTTGATTTCTGTGCTTTGAATAAAGTGACTATTCAAGATGGATTTCCTCAGCCCTTCACAGAGCAAGTACTTGAAGAGGTAGCTGGTCACACTTTGTATAGTTTCTTGGATGGTTTTAGTGGCTACAATCAGATAGTGATCCATCCTGATGATAGGGACAAAACAACCTTTGTCACTCCCTCGGGCACTTATGTCTATACTCGAATGGCTTTTGGTTTGAAGAATGCACCGGCTTCATTTAATAGAACGATGTATCTGATATTGGGAAAATGGTTAACAACCTTTCTACGCATTTTCATGGATGACTTTTCAGTATTTTCAGGTACAGATAGAAGGGCAGCAGTTCAAGATTTCCATGACCATTTGGAAAATCTAAAAGAAATTTTTGAGCAATGTCTCAATACAGGTTTGAAATTGAATCCTGATAAATGTCACTTTTTGGTCACTAAGGGCACTCTTCTTGGTCACATAGTATCTGCTGAAGGCATAACTGTTGACCCTGCAAAGGTTACAGCTATTCTTTCCATGCCAATTCCACAAAGCCCAAAGGAAGTGCAAAGTTTCTTGGGCCATGCAGGGTATCACAGAAGATTCATTAGGATGTATTCAGAAATTGCTAAGCCCTTGTCAAGGCTTACCAGCAAAAAGATCCCTTTCTCATGGAGTGCTGAAGCTGACAAAGCATTTTGTGAACTAAAGTTGAGGCTATGTACTGCTCCCCTTTTAAGTGTTCCTAATTGGTCATTGGAATTTCATGTGCATACAGATGCTAGTCTTCATGCTGTTGGTGCAGTTCTAGCTCAACCATCATCTCACAAAGTGGATAGACCTATCTCTTATGCAAGCAGACTACTCAACCAAGCTGAAAGAAATTACAGTACAACGGAAAGAGAAGGTTTGGCTATTGTATTTGCCCTTCAGAAGTTCCGACATTATCTCCTTGGTGTACATTTCATTGTTATTTCTGATCATCAGCCCTTGAAGTATTTGATAAACAAGCCTAGAGTAGCTGGAAGGATTTGGAGATGGTTACTCCTATTTCAAGAATTTAATTTTGATATTCATATTAAGCTAGGAAAAGAGCACTACATGGCAGATCAAGTGTCCAGGACGGCAATGAGCGAAAAGGCAACAGGTATTAATGATGAATTGGTGGATAGCAATCTTTTTCTAGTAGCAATCTGGACTGGTTGGTATGATGAAATTCTCCATGTTCTGACTACTGGAAAGATCCCAGAACACTTGACACCTGTAGAAAAGAGAAGATTGCTCCTGAAAACCAAAGCATATTCTCTTATAAATGGAAATTTATATAAATACTGTCAAGATGATATATTGAGAAGGTGTGTCTATCCAGAGGAGGTAAATCTTCTGCTAGAGGCTTCACACAATGAAGGACATCTAAAGGGGGAAGAATTGGCTCATAGAATCATCCACAAAGGTTTATGGTGGCCTCATATTTTCAAGGATGCAATCAAGTTTTCTAAAGAATGCCACATCTACCAGAGGTGTGCTCCCGCGCCAACCAGATTGAATTTCCAACCATTGGTCATATCTACAGGATGGCTCCCATTTGAACGATGGGGTTTTGATTTCATAGGACCAATTAGTCCAACTGGTCAACCTGGAGGAAAAAAGTATATTTTGATGGCCACATGCTATGCCACTAAATGGATAGAGGCTAAAGCTACTGTGGACTGCACGGCTTTAACAGTGGCTAAATTTATGTATAAACGTATTTTCTCAAGATTTGGTTGCCCACTGGAAATAACTAGTGATAGGGGCACACATTTTGTAAATCAATTGCTCCAGTTTATATTTGACAGGTACAAAATCTTCCATAAAAAATCTTGTGCCTACTACCCAAGGGCAAATGGCCAAGCAGAAAGCTCCAATAAGATTTTGATTGGATTGCTTCGCAAATTATCTTTCGATCATCAAAGCTCCTGGCCACTAGCACTGATCGGTGCAATCTGGGCTTTCAGAACCACGAAAAGGGTAACTACAGGCGAGACTCCATTTCGGTTAGTATATGGGAAAGAGGCATTGGCACCATTCGAATTCATTATCAAAAAGGAAATAGAAATCAAAACCATTGGAATTGAACCCCCCATTCAGAGATTGGTGGCATTAGAAGAATACAGAGAAGGAGCAATGCAAAAACTTCAGGTAACACAAGAAGAGCGCAAAAGACTGCATGATAGGTATCTGAGGTCCAATGAAGTACAGGAAGGATCCATGGTTTTAGTGCATCAGGTCCCAGCAATTCCAACCAAACTGGCACCCAAATGGATAGGACCTTACACGGTGATAAAGGTATTACCTCATGGAGCAGTACATCTGGAGGATTTGCAGGGTAAGAGGATACCCCTGGTCAATATTTCTAGGGTGAAGAAGTACCTGAATTAAGGTAAATTGGAAGCATATCATTCACCGTACCTACTATATTTCATTTGGTGATTGCACTTATTATGAAAAAAAAAAGTATGAAAAAAAAAGTATGAAAAAAAAAGGTGAAAAAAAAAGGTGAAAAAATAAATAAATAAATATTTTTTTTATTTTTTTTATTTCTCCAGGGTGAAGGATTATCTGAGTCAAGTCAAGAAAGAAGAACTTCCTTCACTATCTTGTTTTCGGCTTCGGGAATTGCACCGAGACGGTGCAAAGACTTGATGTGGGGGTTTGTATCGCGGCATTTCCCCCTCACACCACCCCCCCAAACCACCCCCTCACACCACCCCCTCAAACCACCCCCGCCCCCTCACACCACCCCCTCACACCACCCCCTCAAACAACCCCCTCACACCACCCCCTCAAACCACTCCCTCACACCACCCCCTCAAACCACCCCCACCCCCTCAAACCACCCCCGCCCCCTCACACCACCCCCTCAAACCACTCCCTCACACCACCCCCTCAAACCACCCCCTCAAACCACCCCCTCACACCACCCCCTCAAACCACCCCCGCCCCCTCACACCACCCCCTCAAACCACCCCCTCACACCACCCCCTCAAACCACTCCGTCACACCACCCCCTCAAACCACCCCCTCACACCACCCCCTCAAATCACCCCCTCACACCACCCCCTCAAACCACTCCCGCCCCCTCACACCACCCCCTCAAACCACCCCCTCACACCACCCCCTCAAACCACCCCCGCCCCCTCACACCACCCCCTCAAACCACCCCCTCACACCACCCCCTTAAACCACACTTGAGAAATTCTTTGCCATTTGTATTGTTCTGGGTTAATCTGCATATAATTGGCCCCTTAAGCTGATGGGAAGACTCTGTTGCATTGAGGTTATTTACTTTTAGGGTGGCATGTTAGCCCTAAGCTTGCACCATTGAGCATCACTCTGCCCAACCTTGTAATCATCTGATTCGAATCAAGAAGTATATGG
>CM035410.1:204668659-204673659 GCA_020310875.1 Ceratopteris richardii
TGCGCACCTCCTTCAAGTTAAAGTTCTTCAAAAGGTTTAGTATAACTTGAGAAATCACCTTCACAAGTTACCTATGTCTGAAACTGTCATTCTAAACAGTCTATTTTACAACTGCAACTTCTAAGACTTGGTTCTCCTTGAATAGAACCCGTTTTAAGCAAATGCTTCTGATTACAAGTAGCTTATCTTCTAACTTAAAGATTAAGCCCTCACTCATGCAAAACTTTAAAGTATGCACTGAGAAATGATCAAAACATTGATCACTGGAAATGCGCCTGTTTCAGTAAACTTTGAACACTCAACACATATGAATGTTCCTACTGACAATTCTCGGTTTCTGTTTACAATTAAACTCTGAAACTTAAGCTATAGATTGATTAACTATAGACTTAGATATCCTCAAAAGGATTTCACAAATCATCTATCACAGATGAAGAACACACAGAAATTTTGGCGCAATATTTCTTCGATTACTCAGAGAGCTACAGTTGAGTGATGAGAGGAAAACTCAACTAACTTTTCATATGTCTCATGACATCTAACTTCTCATTCTCTCTCATTGTCTCTCATTCTATCATCTATGCCTCTCATACTCTCGTATATGCCTCTCTCATTCTTTCCATATATGCCCCGACACTTTCTCAGGTATTTATAGATAAATTTGTACAAGCTTACAACTTTGACTATACTATTGTACATATGTGTACATCCTTTTCCCGGTTTTCTTCCATGCTCCAAAATTTGTTCTTTTCTTCCTCCTTTTATCTTCCAACTCTTCATAAACTGAAAACTGTAAAATTGATCAATTCCGGTAACATTCCGGTGACTTTACTGTGAGTTTCCGGTACTGTTCCGGTGACCTTTTTTAAAGAAATTTTTATGACGTCTCTGCGGACTTAAAGACCTTCAATTGTTGATTGTCTTGCACCAACAGCTCCCCCTCAATCATCAATTGAGGTTTTCTCTGTCTTCTTTATTCCTGCCATATCTTTAAACCTTTGTAACTTAGGTCCATCCAAACTTTTTGTAAGCATATCAGCTATCTGATCTTTGGTTGAAGTATGGATTACTTCAATCTCTTTATCCATCACCTTCTCTCTTAGAAAGTGATACTGAATCTCAATGTGTTTAGTCCTGGCATGAAAAACAAGATTAGCAGCTAAATATAATGAACTCATATTATCTCCAAATATAATTGGTGTCCTCTGTATAGTGTCAAAATTCTTCATTAAAGTCTTTAGCCAAATCACTTCCTTTGCAGCTTCAACCATGCCTTTGTACTCAGCTTCAGTAGAAGACAAAGCAACTGTATGTTGCTTCTTGGAACACCATGAGATTAGCTTATCTCTCACATAACACATGTATCCATAGGTTGACCTTCTGTCATCTGGATTACCTGCCCAATCTGCATCACTGTATATTTTGATATTTGTATCTGATGTAAAACCATAATACAAACCTTCTTTGAGTGTACCCTTAATGTACCTCAACACCCTTTGTCCTGCAATCCAATGTTCTTTCCTTGGACAGTGCATGAATTGAGACAATACTCCTACTGCATATGATAAATCAGGTCTGGTTAAAGTAGCATAGATAAGACTACCAACCAAACTCTGATATTGTCTCACATCCTTGAATTCTTCACCTCCAAACTTACTTAATTTGTGATTCAACTCCATTGGAGTAGGTGCTATCCGGCAATCATTCATTTTAAACTTGATTAACAAGTTCTTCAAATATCTTTCTTGGGTCACGAATACTCCATGCTGAGTATATGTGATCTCCATATCCAAGAAGTATGACAAGTCTCCCAAGTCACTTATCTTGAACTCCTTTTCCATTTGCTTCTTGAGTCTTTGTATACCTGACTCATCTGTTCCTGTAAGGATTATATCATCAACATATATACACATGTATATGAAACCATTATCACTTGCTTTTATAAGCAGACTACTATCTGCTTCAGACACCTGAAAACCAAGTTCTTTCAAGAACTTTACAAGTCTATAATTCCACGCTCTTGGAGCCTGCTTCAAGCCATACAAAGCTCTCTTGAGCTTGCACACATGATCTGGATACCTTTTATCTCTGAACCCTTGAGGTTGCTCCATGAACACATCATCTGAAATATAACCATTCAGAAAAGCATTTTTTACATCTAACTGACATAACTTCCAACCTTTACACGCAGCAACAGCTATGAGTGTTCTGATGGTTGTCATCTTTGCCACTGGACTATAAGTCTCATCATAATCAACTCCATATGTTTGAGCAAACCCTTTGACAACAAGTCTAGCTTTGTATCTAGACACACTTCCATCTGCAAATCTTTTGGTCTTGTAGACCCACTTGCATCCAATAATCTTCTGGCTATTTGGTTTAGGAACTAAATCCCATGTTTGATTTTCCACCAATGCATCATGTTCTTCTTGCATAGCTTTCTCCCATTTTTCCTTACCTTTTGCCTCTTCATATGTAGAAGGATCTTCATCTGCTTTCATTATGTAAGCATAATCTTTCGTAGCCAAAAATGAAGTATCATAATTGTACCTTGTAGGTTGCCATCTATTTCTTGATGACCTTCTGAGTTCTCCAGTCCTTGAGGTTTCTGGTTCTTCACACTCAGGATCAAATCTTGACCTTTCTTCAACTTCTTCCTGCACTTCATAATTTTCTTCTTCATCAATTATTTGAACCTTTGATTTACCTTTCTTTTGACTCACTTCTTCTTCATCACCTGTATTGACATTAACTGTTCCTGCATACCAAGAACTTTGCTCATCAAACGTAACATCTTTCGAAACCAGAAAATGTTTTGTGGATGGATTCCACAACCTGTATCCCATCTGTCTGTCATCATAACCAATGAAAACATATTTTTCAGCTTTAGGTTCCAATTTGTGTCTTAATTGTGATGGCACATATGCATATGCCACACATCCAAATACTCTGCAATGATCCAGGGTAGGTCTCTTACCCCACCAAGCCTCATATGGTGTCATACCCTGCAAGGCTTTACATGGTAACCTATTGACCAAATAAGTAGCTGTATTTACAGCTTCAGCCCACAAATAATTAGGGTAATTTTTCTCATTCATCATGGACCTTGCAAACTCAACAAGAGTCCTATTCCTTCTTTCTGCTACACCATTTTGTTGAGGAGAGTACCTGCAAGTAACTTCCCTTTTTATACCTGCATTCCATAAGTAATCACTGAATTCGTTGGAGAAATACTCTCCCCCTCCATCTGATCTTAGTCTCTTCAGTTTATGACCTGTAGTTCTTTCTGCATATGCATGATAATGTTTGAATGTATTGAATACTTCTGACTTATCCTTGATCACATAGATAGTGATCCATCTAGTAGCATCATCAACATAAATCACATAATATCTTGATCCATTTATACTGAAATCCTTTGATGGTCCCCACACATCTGTGTGTACCAACTCAAGCTTCTCTGAGTACATAAAACCATGTTTGGAGTAAGAATTCTTATGAGCTTTACCTAATTGACATGCCTCACATTTGTATGTCATATGTTGACCTGCAACATTAGGCAATCCAAGCACTGAACCACTGTTAATCATATCTTTAATACCTCTTTCATTGAAATGTCCAAGCCTCTTGTGCCAAAGATCTAACTCAGAAATTTTATGTCCTGCATATGTAAACATGGCCTGACCAATGTTGCCTTGAATCTTCAGTGTAAACAGTCTTCCTTCTTTCTTTCCTGAAACAATCTGTTTATACCCTTGACTGGGATCTTCCACGTATACTCCTTCATTAGTGAATCTTACTTCATATCCCTTTTCAACAATTTGTCCTACACTTATCAAATTCTTAGGAATTGTAGGAACATACAGAACCTTACCCAATAAGGTACTACCGTCTTTAGCTTTTACTGATCCAATCGACTTCACTTTATGCTTTGTGTTGTCACCTGTTTGAACAACATGATTAGAAACTTTATTCTCCAAATCAGTCATCAATGATATGTTTCCACTCAGGTGATTGCTACATCCTGAGTCAATGTAGAAGACTCTTTGATCTTCATTCTGCCTTTCACAAGTAGCATTCAATATCAATGTTGAATCATCCTTCTGTTCTGAAGCATAATTGTAGTAGGTATTGTTATATTGTTGACTTTGGAATCCTCTACCTGCATTTCTTCCAAAGTAACTCCTACCACCTCTGCCTCTGAAATTTCCTCTTTGATTTCGGCCACCTCTTCCTCTTGCATTGTAACTTTGACTATATCCATTATTACTTTGAGTATTGTGCCAACAATCATTAGCTAAATGATTTGTCTTACCACAAATCCAACAAGCTTTGCCTCCATCTTTGTTGTTTCTGCCTCTTCCTCTACCTTTGCCACCTCCTCTTCCTCTTAGGAAGTTGGCTTGGCTAGTTGTTCCTTCATCTTCATTTGTTTGTTGCTTTCCTTTGCTATTCTTCTTTTTATCTTTTGAGTACATTGCATGACCTGCACTCTTGTCACTATCTCCTTTAACATCATTCTCAAATGTTAGCATATGACCTAGCAACTGATTTAAATCTGGAGTGAAATGATCAAGTGATAACTCTGTAGACAAAATAAACGGCTTCCATTTGTCATCACCTCTTAAGCCTGTAAGAATTTGCCTTACCAATTTATCCTCCTCAATGTCTTCATCAACAGCTCCTAATGCATCTGCAATGTCTTTCATCCTTGTCACATAGTCTGAAATGGACTGAGAAGCCTTCTTCTTGAAGGTTGTAAACTCTGCCCATAAGGATGCCTTCCTTGACTTAGTAGTATTCTGGAAATGCTCCTCCAAAGCATTCCAAATGTCAGTTGCACTTTCAAGACCTCGAATATGAGGTAACAAGTAATCATTGACTGCCATATAGATAATGCTTCTAGCTTGAGCATCTTTCTTCATCCAGTTTTTCAAATCTGCTAACTCTTCCCTAGTCGGAACACTAGAATCTCTGAACTGTGGCTTTTCTTCTTCTCC
>CM035410.1:204678659-204983659 GCA_020310875.1 Ceratopteris richardii
CTTCAACCATACCTTTGTACTCAGCTTCTGTAGATCATAAAGCAACTGTGTGTTGCTTCTTTGAACACCAAGAGATTAACTTATCTCCCACATAACACAAGTATCCATATGTTGATCTCCTATCATCAGGATTACCTGCCCAATCTGCATCACTATGTATTTTGATGTTTGTATCTGATGTAAAACCATAATACAAACCCTCTTTGAGTGTACCCTTAATGTACCTCAACACTCTTTGACCTGCAATCCAGTGTTCTTTCCTAGGACAATGCATGAATTGAGACAAAATTCCAACTGCATATGATAAATCAGGCCTAGTTAATGTAGCATAGATAAGACTACCAACTAAACTCTGATATAGCTTCATATCCTTAAATTCTTTTCCACCATATCTGCTCAATTTGTGATTCACCTCCATTGGAGTAGGTGCTACCCTGCAATCATTCATTTTAAACTTGATTAACAAGTTTGTCAAATACCTTTCTTGAGTCACATACACTTCATGTTGAGTGTATGAAATCTCCATGCCCAAGAAATATGACAAGTCTCCCAAATCACTGATTTTGAACTCTTTCTCCATGTGCTTCTTTAGGCTTTGAATGCCTTTCTCAACTGTACGTGTAAGAATTATATCATCAACATATATGCACATGTAAATGAACCCATCATCACTTGCTTTAACAAGCAAGCTACTATCTGCTTTAGATACTTGAAACCAAGTTCTTTCAAAAACTTCACAAGTCTATAATTCCATGCCCTTGGGGCTTGCTTCAACCCATACAAAGCTCTCTTGAGCTTACATACATGATCTGGATACCTTCTATCTCTGAATCCTTGAGGTTGCTCCATGAAAACATCATCTGAAATGTAACCATTTCAAAAAGCATTCTTCACATCTAATTGACATAATTTCCAACCTTTACATGCAGCAATAGCTATGAGTGTCCTGATGGTTGTCATCTTTGCCACAGGACTATAGGTCTCATCATAATCAATACCATATGTTTGAGCAAACCCTTTCACAACAAGTCTAGCTTCATACCTAGACACACTTCCATCTGCAAACCTCTTAGTCTTGTAGACCCATTTGCATCCAATGATCTTCTGACTATTTGGTTTAGGAACCAAATCCCATGTCTGATTCTCCATTAATGCATCATATTCTTCCTGCATAGCTTTCTCCCAATTTTCCTTACCTTTTGCCTCTTCATATGTGGAAGGATCTTCATCTGCCTTTATCATGTAAGCATAATCTTTGGTAGCCAAAAAAGAAGTATCATGGCTATACCTTGTAGGTTGCCACTTGTGTCTTGATGACCTTCTAAGTTCTCCACTCCTTGAGGTTTCTGGTTCTTCACACTCAGGATCAAATCTTGGCATTTCTTCAACTTCAACCTGCACTTCATTATTCTCCTCTTCATCAAATATCTGAACCTTTGATTTACCCTTCTTTTGACTCACAATTTCTTCATCACCTGTATTAATACTGATTGTACCTGCATACCAAGTACCTTGCTCATCAAATGTAACATCCTTAAACACAATGAATTGCTTTGTGGATGGACTCCACAATCTATAACCCATCTGCTTGTCATCATAACCAATGAATACATACTTTTCAGCTTTAGGTTCTAACTTGTGTCTTAATTGTGATGGCACATATGCATATGCCAAACATCCAAATATTTTGCAATGCTCCAAGGTAGGTCTCTTACCCCACCATGCCTCATATGGTGTCATACCCTGCAAAGCTTTACATGGTAGCCTATTAACCAAATAAGTAGCTATATTTACAGCCTTAGCCCACAAATAATTTGGGCAATTCTTCTCCTTCATCATTGACCTTGCAAACTCAACAAGAGTTCTATTTCTTCTCTCTGCTACACCATTTTGTTGAGGAGAATACCTGCAAGTGATTTCCCTTTTTATATCTACATTCCACAAGTAATCACTGAACTCATTAGAGAAATACTCTCCCCCTCCATTTGACCTTAGTCTCTTCAATTTATGACATGTAATTCTTTCTGCATACACATGATAATGTTTGAATGTATTGAATACTTCTCACTTATCTTTGATCACATAGATAGTGATCCATCTGGTAGCATCATCAACATAAATCACATAGTACCTTGAACCATTGATACTGAAATCCTTTGATGGTCCCCACACATCTGTGTGTACCAACTCAAGCTTCTCTGAATACATGAAACCATGCTTGGAGTAAGATTGCTTATGAGCCTTACCTAATTGACATGCCTCACATCTGTATGTCATATGTTGACCTGCAACATTAGGCAATCCAAGCACTGGACCAATCTTTGATACCTCTTTCATTGAAGTGTCCAAGCCTCTTGTGCCAAAGATCTAACTCAGAGATCTTATGTCCTCCATAAGTGAACAAGGCATGACCAACATTACCTTGAATCTTCAATGTGAACAACCTTCCTTCTTCCTTCCCTGAAACAATTTGTTTATACCCATTGCTAGGGTCTTCACAAACACTCCTTCATTAGTGAATCTAACTTCATAACCTTTTTCAACAATTTGTCCTACACTTATCAGATTCTTAGGAATTGTAGGAACATACAAGACCTTACTCAAGAGAGTACTTCCATCCTTGGCCTTCACTGATCCAATGGACTTCACATTATGCTTTGTATTGTCACCTGTTTGAACAACATGATTAGATACCTTATTTTCCAAATCAGTCATCAATGCTATGTTACCACTCAGGTGATTGCTACACCCTGAGTCAATGTAGAAGACTCTTTGGTCTTCACTTTGCCTTTCACAAGTTGCATTCATTATGAATGTTGAATCCTTCTTCTGATCTGAAGCATAATTGTAGTAGGTATTATTGTATTGTTGACTTTGGAATCCTCTTCCTGCATTTCTTCCAAAGTAACCCCTACTACCTCTTCCTCTGAAGTTACCTCTTTGATTTCTGCCACCTCTTCCTCTTGAATTAAAGTTCTGATTATATCCACCATTACTCTGAGTATTATGCCAACAATCATTAGCTAAGTGATTTGTCTTGCCACAAATCCAGCAAGCTTTGAATCCATCTTTATTATTCCTGCCTCTTCCTCTACCTTTGCCACCTCCTCTTCCTCTTAGGAAGTTGGCTTGACTAGTTGTGCCTTCATCTTCATTTGCTTGTTGTTTTCCTTTGCTATTTTTCTTCTTATCCTTTGAGTACATTGCATGTACTCTTGTCACCTTCACCTTTGACATCGTGCTCAAAGGTTAACATATGTCCTAGCAACTGATTTAAGTCAGGAGTAAAATGATCAAGTGATAATTCAGTAGATAGAATGAATGGCTTCCATTTGTCATCACCTCTCAAACCTGTGAGGATTTGCCTTACCAATTTATCCTCCTCAATGTATTCATTAATGCATCTACAATGTCCTTCATTCTGGTTACATAATCTGAGATGGATTGAGAGGCCTTCTTCTTGAATGTAGTAAATTCTGCCCATAAGGATGCCTTCCTAGAATTTGTGGTATTTTGGAAATGCTCCTCCAAAGCATTCCATATATCACTTGCACTTTCAAGACCTCTAATGTGAGGTAGCAAGTAATCATTGACTGCCATATAGATAATGCTCCTAGCTTGAGCATCTCTCTTCATCCAATTCTTCAAATCTGATAATTCCTCCCTAGTTGGAACACTAGGATCTCTGAATTGAGGCTTTTCTTCTTCACCTGTAATATAACCTATCAAGTCTTTGCTCATTAGATGAGCTTCCATCCTCATTGACCATGCTGGATAGTTCTCTCCATCCAATTTCTCTATCTGAAGAGAATCTCCCATCTTTTCTTCACCTCTATATTGAATTCTTCAATCTTTATAAAGTATAAGGTTACCTTTACTTCGAATGACACTCCTTTTGTCTTCCTTGGTGTCGTATGACCTCCTTCTCAAGCTTTTCCCTCAAGCTTTCACCTTTTGAACCTTTAGATGTTGAATTTTGTATGTCTGCAGCAGTCGGAGTCTTCCTTTCCTCAATTTTGATACTTCCTGCTCTGATACCACTGATGGAGAGTGTTAATCTCCAAAAGAACAAGCTATCCTTGATGTTAGACCACCTCTATATCAAGAATAACTTTAAACTCCAACCAATTTTGGAAGACAAGCACCAAATTATCAAGAAATTAGCTAACTGTGAAGAAAGTCATTTCTCAAAAACGTCTGCTGCACCTTAATCACTCATTGACTAATCATTCGTGTAAAGTTTTTGATAAAACTTTGAAGAATGTTTTGGCTAGAGATTGCACACCTCCTCCAAGTTAAAACACTTCAAAAGCTTGAGTAAATTATGAGAAATGATTCAAACAATCTACCTATGTTTGAAACTGTCTCTATGTATAGTCGACTTTGACACTTGCAACTTCTAAGACATGGTTCTCCAAAACTAGAACCCGTTTAAGCAAATACTTTTAGCCATAGATGGCTTATCTTGCAACTTAGAGTTTGAGTCCTCACTCATGCAAAACTTTAATCTGTGCAGTGAGAAATGATCAAATCATTGACCATCAAAAATGCGCCTGTTTCAGAAAATTGTGAACACTCTTTTACATATGAATGTTCCTACTCATAATTCTCACAGCCTGTTTACAATTAGGCTCTCAAAATTTAACCATAGACTCATTAACTATGGACTTAGACATCTACAAAAGGATTCTTGAAATGATCAAGCACAGAAGGAGAATGCACAGAAACATTGGGTGCAACTTCTCTTCATTTCTGGAAGAGATTACATCTAGATGAGAGAGCTATTCTAATCTCTTCATAAGTGTCTAATGACATCTAATTCTACTCAATTCTCATGCTCTACATTTTCTCTCATACTTGTCCCGACATTTTCCAAGTATATATATAGACAAAAATTTACAAGCTTATGACTACTCAAAGATATAAGTGAACTATCTCTGACATAATGTACATATGTGTACACATCTTCCAAATTCTGAATGTGTCCTTCTTTCATGCTTCACAACTTGTTCTCTTCTCAAATCCTTGACTTCATTTCCATGTCAAAACATCAATTGGTGATTGTCCTGCACCAACAACTTCTACCCAATAACAATGAGGCATATTATTCTCGACAATCAAGGGTCTTGCTATTTTTGCAATATGTCTATTTATGCATTCAACAATGCCATTCTGTTGTGGTGTGTAACTGCATGAAAACTCTCTTTGAATCCCATGATTTTTTTGAAAGATATTGAATGCATTTTACATGTATTCACCTCCGCCAATAGACCTTAATGTTCGAACATACTTCTATGCTTTCTTTTCCACCATAACCTTAAAAGTTTGGAAGTGATTGGACACCTCACTCTTCTCTTTTATGAAATATACCCATATTTTCTCTGAATGGTCATTAATGAAAGTATTATAAAACTTGCAACCACCCATAGTGTTGGAGTTTGAGGTCTATAAAAGCATGCAAACAACATAAGGAAGAAGAAGAAGCTTGGAACACAACACACAGTACTGAATGTATTACCAAGAGAATGTACATAGATAAGTGATCTGTTAAGGTTATAGCCATATATAAGAGCTAAAAAAAAGGACCTCCTAAAGAGGGGAAAAAGTGGCCCGATGGTCTTAGTGTGTTCACACACATCACTACTGAAATATATCAGCAAATCCCCCTGGGAGTGATGCAATGAATAAGGCTTTGGCACTCATGTATAAGGAAGCACCAAGCTATGTGGAGTCAATCCGCAAAAGGACATAAGCCCAAAGCTTTGCGGAAAGCTTCATACTTCTCCCTAGATAGAGCCTTTGAGAAAAGGTCTACAATGTTCAACTGTGTGGGCGCATATGCCAAACTCATCTCTCTAGTGGAGAAGCTTGTTAAAAATCAAGCCTTGAAGATAGCCAAAATTTATTTAGGTGTTATTCCGATGGTTTTTTGGTGGACTTCCGGTGTCTGGATGAAATCCCTCAGGGAAGTGCGCATGATTTTCTTTCAAAGCTCATTGATTTTATGCATTTTGTGTGATGTTTTGACTAAGAAAGTGGTATAAACTGTACATGTTTTGGCCAATTCAATTGACTATGAGATGTGGAACCATGTGAATTCTGTAAGTAGTCCATGAAACTAAGTCTAGCCCCATGGAAACCCTAGGTTGGAACCTTAGTTTTTCATTTACCATAAGTCTAGTCCTTGGAATTTATTTAATTTGTGTATAAAGTGTGAAAGCAAACCTTAATTTAAGAAAAATAAACAGAGAAAAAGAAAAAGAATCAAAAATAGAAAGAAGAAAATTGGAAAAGTAAAAAGAGAAAAATTAGAAATAGAAATAAGAGATGGGATTTTCCAAAAATAGTTAATGAACATGCAAGCTTGTCTGAAATTAGAAAGTTATCTAGGGAGGTTAGAAGATTCTAGAGAAGTCGTGGGGAGAGGGCAACCTATAAATAGGGGCCCAAGCCTCATTTGTTTCTCCCCCTGGACATTTCTATGGAGTCTACTTTCCAGGTTTGATTGTGCGCGGATTCTGAAGTAAAGAGAAGAGAGGCTATTGCTGAGGATACTTGAAAGAAAAGAAAGGACCGAAGTAAAGTCAGAAGTAAAGCTTGGACCGCGAAGACCAAAGCTGAAGAATGTCGGCACCTTTTTGCACTGTAGCGGGAGGCCTAGTTTATATTGGCCGATCCGCACTATAGCGGCGGCTTATTTGTATTCGCCCATCCGCACTGTAGCGGATTTCTATATCACCGACCCGCACTGTAGCGGGCATCATTGTATCATTTAGTTTTTATTGGACGACCTCAGCTACATTTACATTGTATCATTGACTTCAGTGTTTTAGTGCTGTACTTGGATTTTCTCGCTCCCGACGCCTACGGTCTTATGGGTACGCACGTTTGCTCGACTCTTCCGAGAGGGTAGGGTCCGTATTATGAGGATCGCCACATCAGACAGAGAGAGGGCAAGGCGCCCAGCGTGCAGATGCCGCTTGCCGGACAGCGGGAACGACGCACACTAGGGGCCTGATCCAACCCCGCACTGGCTCTTCCCGTTCACTTGACCTCCTTCCCGACACCTGAACCCGACGTCATGCGAGGCGGTTGCCCGGTGATCCTCGACGCATCACCCACTCCTTCAGAAGACAGACAGGAACCTCTTACGAGATCTTACCTCCATATGGATCATGATTTATGAAAAACCTTCATACTCAAGCCAGCTTGTATGTATGTGCATGTTGTTAGTGCGCTGCGATGGGCTAGTAGGCGGGTAGAACCATCTTGGTCGGGCGATCAAGGCCACGAGCCGTAGCTAGTTTCGTTGTAGGCCTAACCTATTTGTTATCATGCGCCTGCATGGGTCGGTAGCCGGGTGGAGTCACTTTGGCTGGGTGGTTAGAGCCACGAGCTGACGTCGATTTCATGTAGGGCTGATGTTGTGTATGTCGTGTGCTATGTCCGGTCGGCAAATAGGTGGAGTAAACTTGGCCGGGCGGACAAGTCCATGAGTCGCACCCGATTTGGACATAGGCCGATTTGTGAAATAAAGATAAAAAGATAAATGCTGAGCTGAGATGAAGTGAAAATTTAAAGCAAAGAAAAAGAAAAAAGAAAAAGAAAAAGGAGAAAGAAAAAGAAAAAGAAAAGATCTCATGGAGAGTTGGACAGTAGGGAATAAATAGCGGGAAACAGGGCATATTCTACAAACTGAGTTAGTAGAAACATAAGTATATGCTAGTACTTAGAATGAGCAGTTGGATCTGAACCAATTGAACGAAGAGAAGATCTAGAAAGCCAACAGTTTATTCATGCGATTACTTGTTAGATTGCAGACAAGAAACATAGTATGATGTTTGTGAAGCTTGAATCTGCATAATTTTCTAAATTTCGTACTATCTTTATAAAAATTGCATGTACTACATGAGACCACGTTTTGATTTTTGTAAAGAAAGATATTAAAAAGTAAAAAGTATTTAAAAAGAACCCTGATACGCTTCTATTAGATCTTGGAGGTTGGCCCATCGGGACGATGTGCAGGTTTAGTGGGGGCGAATGTCGAGATGAAATCCCTCAGGGAAGTGTGCATGATTTTCTTTCAAAGTTCATTGATTTTATGAGTTTTGTGTGATGTTTTGACTATAAAAGTGGTATAAACTATACATGTTTTGGCCGATTCAATTGATTATGAGATGTGGAACCATGTGAATTTTGTAAATAGTCCATGAAACTAAGTCTAGCCCCATGGAAACCCTAGGTTGGAACCTTAGTTTTATCATTTACCATAAGTCTAGCCCTTGGAATTTATTTAATTTGTGTATAAAGTGTGAAAGCAAACCTTAATTCAAGAAAAATAAAAAGAGAAAAAGAAAAAGAGAAAAAGAAAAAGATTCAAAAATAGAAAGAAGAAAATTGGAAAAGTAAAAAGAGAAAAATCAGAAATATAAATAAGAGATGGGATTTTCCAAAAATAGTTAATGAACACGCAAGCTTGTCTGAAATTAGAAAGTTATCTAGGGAGGTTAGAAGATTCTAGAGAAGTCATGGGGAGAGGGCAAACTATAAATAGGGGCCCAAGCCTCATTTGTTTCTCCCCGTGGACATTTCTATGGAATCTACTTTCGAGGTTTGATTGTGCATGGATTCTGAAGTAAAGGGAAGAGAGGCTATTGCTGAGGATACTTGAAGAAAAGAAAGGACCGAAGTAAAGTTAGAAGTAAAGCTTGGACCGCGAAGACCAAAGCCAAAGAACGTGGGTGCCTTTTCGCACTGTAGCGGGAGGCCTAGTTTATATTGGCCGATCCGCACTGTAGCGGCATCTTATTTGTATTCGCCATCCACACTATAGCGGATTTTTGTATCACCGACCCGCACTGTAGTGGACATTATTGTATCATTCAGTTTTTATTGGAAGACCTTAGCTACATTTACACTGTATCATTGACTTCAGTGTTTTAGTGCTGTACTTGGATTTTCTCGCTTCTGACGCCTATGGTCTTACGGGTAAGCACGTTTGCTCGACTCTTCCGAGAGGGTAGGGTCCGTATTATGAGGATCGCCACATCAGACAGAGAGAGGGCGAGGTGCCTAACGCACAGACGCCGCTCATCGGACAGTGGGAACGACGCACACCATGGGCCTGATCCAACCCCGCATCGGCTCTTCCCGTTCACCTGACCTCCTTCTTCTCGACACCAGTATTCCTCCGTTGACCTTTCAGTATCTTTTTTGTAACTTTTTGGTGTTTTCCAATGACCAAAAAGTGTCAAGAAACATGCAGTCCAGTGACTTTTATGTCTTTTGGTGGCAAAAAAGTCACAGGGAACATGTAGTCCAATGACTTTTCGGTGTCTTTCTGCAAGTCTGGTAGTCTAGGAGTACGATGGTCCGGTATGTTCCACCGTGCAAGAATTTTGAATATTTGCCTAAATCATAACTAAAGTCTTGCAGCCATAGATGAAAAGTGGATCTATTAATTAGAAGCTTTATATGACAAATTTTAGTTATCAAGAAGCCTCAACCACTTTCCTAAACCATAGCTTACCAAAAATGGCTGATTGAGAGAATCTTGCAAAATTGTAGGAGCACTTTTGGATAGCCTATAAATGTATGAATCAAGTCATCAAAAATTGCATCAAATACCTCTACTCTCCTCCTATACAGATCCCCTTTCCTTAGTTCGTTATCTTTAATAGCTTATTCTTCTCTGTATTTAGCCATTGCTCACTACCTCTCTTAGGAGTGAGCTAGTTTCCAACACTATTTTGTTTTGATCTGTAACTCCTTCTTCCGATATCCATTTCAAGTGATTCCCCTTATCTTTAATTTTTTAAAGAGTCTTTTTAATGCGGTGTGAATTTTGGTAGCTACGCTCCAAGTGATCTCTGAGTAAAGACATAAAAAGTGAAGGTGTGTCTCTGCACATAGGCAGACAGAAGTACTGACAACTAGTCTAACTTGTAGAGCTTGGTATTCATTCTAGCCCCTCCAGAGAGAAGAAGTTCAACAAGAGAGAGATATCGAGTTCGTCGCTTAACTTATGACTCTTTCATTGCTAAACACTATGCATATATGAGTCAAGTAGTTGCATGTGAAGAGCCTAATTGTTTTCAGGATGCAAGCAAGTATGAACAATGGAACCAAGCCATGAATGAAGAGGTCAAACCACTAGAGGAGAACCACACTTGGTCATTGGTGCCTTAAAAAAAAGGACATGAAGATTATCGGCAACAAATGGGTATACAAGGTGAAAAGAAATTCAGCTGGCAACATATCTAGGTATAAAGCAAGGCTCGTAGCCAAAGATTTTGCACAAACCTATTGTTGGAGCAAGTTTTGGCAAGCCTATGTGATGGCTTGAGTACCACAAGATCATGTAGTCTTGAAGAAAATACTTGAAGTGATGAAGAGTTCTCATGTGAACTCACTCTTGTAGTTTCTTGAGTATTCACCTATTGTAAACGTAAAAGAATCAAAAGTGGTTGAAGCCACTTGATGTTAGGCAAAGAACTCCACAATTTCCTAATAGAATATATTACTGGAACTTAGGAAAAGTGTTTTAGGTGAGCATGAATTCAAATTTAAAATATGGATCCAAGACACATTATATATGTGTGACCTATCTTGTCACAAAAAACACACTCCTTAGCAAAGCTTCTTATCAGATTTGAATGTGATCTTAGAGCTCCTACATGTATCAGTAAGTCTATTGTACTTTCCATGTAATATACATTTGATTTCATACATATTTGTTGCCATAACTTCAAGTCTATGTGAGTGTAATGTTCTCTATCAATGATCTCAGTTTTTAATTAGATTGCAGAAATGATTTCTCTAAGGATGGTTCATCTTTTCCAATGTGTTAACTTGGTAATTGTGTTTCTTTAGGTCTACTTTCAGATCACAAAGTTTCATTGCATTTGGAGCTTTCAATTGTGAGAAACATTCATAAGAATGTGATTGTGTATTTACTTCTTCTGCGTCCTAAAAAGTCAAGATCACATAGGTGATTTGCTAAATTGACGTCTCTCAGTATAATCACTCATTTTCATTGAAATAACTTCTAATAAGTTACTTTGATTCCTAATTAGCTTACTCTAAAAGATGGCTGGTAAATTTTAAGCAGAGAAAGAGCATTGAGTAAAATACTAGAGATTATCTTTCCAAAATAGAAAGTTTTCTCAAGTTGATCATTGATAAAACGTATTTGTTTTGAATCATCTATTTATGAGTAATCTTCCAAGGTACATAGGGTATCTAATACATCAATTTTCAAGTTAAAAGGGCCCACTACATATCCATCGAGTCAATTTGGATGGTGTAGTGCAAAACTTTAGCAACACTATTTCATCTTCATCAAATACAATCCATCTCCTTCACACCTATGGCATTGAGTTTGAGAAGACTTTCAGCCCTATAGCAAGGATGACTATAGTAAGAAGTCTCATTGCAATTCGGGCCTCAAAAAGTTGGAGGATCCACCAACTAGATGTGAACAATGCTTTCTTAAACGGTGACCTAGAGGAGACTATCTTCATGGAACAACCCAAAGGTTTTGAAGATTAGAGGTATCCACATCATGTGTCTAGGTTAAAGATGGCTCTTTATAGTCTGAAGCAAGCACCAAGAGCATGGAATCAAAAGTTAGTGGAATATTTTGCCAAATGTGGCTATAAGAAAAGTGATGCTGACTCATCACTGTATATGAAGAAGGAAGGTGATCAGGTTGTCTATATTTGCATATATGTAGATGATCTTATTATTATAGGGAATAATGAGGCAAGCATTAGAAAGATCAAGAACAAGCTTGGAGAAGAATTCAAGATCTCAAATCTTGGAGAGCTGAAGTACTTCTTAGGCATAGAAGTAATTTACAAGGAGTAAAGTGTATATCTCATACAAAGAAACTATATTCTTGATGTACTAACAAAGTATGGCATGTGTAATTGCAAGCCAATCGCAAATCCATTGAAGGTAAATGTAAAGCTGAGTGCAAAATGAGGGAGAATACATTGAAGATGTTGCTCTGTATAGATCCATTGTAGGATCTTTGAACTATGCAATGCTTACTAGGAGATACATCAAACAATATGTAGTAGGAATCCTCTCACAGTTTATGCGAATGCCCAAAGTGCAACATCTAATAACAGCCAAGAGAGTTCTTAGATATCTCAAGGGAATTGTAAATGAAGGTTTATTTTATGCCTATGATGAAGACTTGTAGGTAAAAGCCTATTGTGATGTAGATTGGGTAGGTTCAAAAGATGATAGGAGAAGTAGAAGTGGCTATGTAGTCATGATTGGAAGCAATACTATCTTGTGGAGCTCTAAGAAGTAGCCAACAATAGCCCTATCCTCCATTGAAGTTGAATATAGAGCCTTAGACTTAATCACATGTGAGATTATGTGGCTAAAGAAGCCCTTTAAAGACTTGAACTTGCATGTAAAATAGATTCAAGTTATGTGCGAAAATATGAGTAGTGTAAACCTAGCTTTGAATCCTATTTTTCATGCTAGGTCCAAGCACATTGAAGTATGCTATCACTTCATAAGAGAAAAGGTAATTGCAAAAGAAGTTAAGGTAGAGCATGTAAATACCAAAGATCAATTTGTAGATATGTTCACAAAAGGATGGGAAGGAATGGAGCTACTAAAATTCAAAAGAAGCATTGGCATGGTAGAATTAAGTTCAAGGATTGAGGGGGAGTGTTAAAAATCAAGCCTTGAAGACAGCCAAAATTTATTCTCATGTTATTCTAGGGTTTTTCAGTGGATTTTTGGTATTCCTTCAGTGACCTTCCAGTATATTTTGGTAACTTTCCGGTGTTTTTGAGTGACCCAAAAGTGTCAATGAACATGCATTCCCATGAATTTTCTGGTTTCTTTTGGTGGCACAAAAGTGTCACGAAACATGAGTCCGACGACTTTTCGATGTCTCTCTAGTAGTTCAGTAGTCCAGGAGTATGGTGATCTGGTATGTTCCACCATACAAGAATTTTGAATATTTGCCTATATCATAACTAAAGTCTTAGAGGCATAGATGACAAGTGGATCTATTAATTAGAAGTTTCATGTCACAAATTTCAGCTATCAAGAAGCCTCAACCACTTTCCTAAATCATAGCTTACCAAAAATGGTTGATTGAGAGAATCTTGCAAAATTGTAGGAGCACTTTTGGACAGCCTATAAATGTATGAATCAAGTCATGAAAAAGCATGTAAAAGACCTCCACTCTCCTCCTATATACATCCCCTTTGCTTAGTTAGTTATCTTTAATAGCTTATTATTCTCTGTAGTTAGCCATTGCTCACTACCTCTGTACGGAGTGAGCTAGTTTCTTGCACTATTTTGTTTTGAATGTAACTCCTTCTTCTAGTATCCATTTCGAGTGATTCCCCTTACATTTGATTGCTTAAAGAGTCTATTTAATGTAGCATGAATTTTCATGACCATGCTCCAAGTGAGATCTGAGTAAAGATGTAAACAATGAAGGTGTGTCTCTACACATAGGTAGACAACAATGTCGACAACTAGTCTAACTTGGAGAGCTTGGTACTCCCTACCACTGTATCCAAATCAAGTGTTTTAAAGTGCTATGAATAGCTGAGAGGGTTTCCTTGAATTTTCACTCTAGAAAATTGTATTGTTTTTCCACATCTTTGTTTTGCATTAGAGGCAAAACAATGACTTAGGGTTAATGTGGAAAACATCTTGTGAGGGCCTAAAACCTTCCAAAGCTACATAGGGGTGTTGAATCAAATTCCCCCAAAAAAAACCTCTCCCTAAAATAATGTTAGTGCACCTCAATGTGCTTAGTACAAGCATGAAACACTGGTCCTTGTAATTGCCAATGCACTCTGACTATCAATGAAGATGGTGGTGGTAGAAGACTAACCAACACACAAATCAGCCATAAGGCATCTAAGCCACACACTCACAAAACGCTATGAAAGTTGTCATATACTTAGCCTCACAACCAGAAGTGGCCATAGTAGGCTGCTTCTTACTCAACCAAGATATGCATGAGCTACCAAACATGAAGCAAAAACCATTGGTGGACACATGAGTGTCATAGCAACAAGCCCAGTTAGAGTCAAGAAAAGGATGTAAACTTGGTGGTCATGATCTCCCCTTGGGTTAAAATAATGCAAATAACTGAGTACCACTCAAGTAGCAAAAGATGCACTTAATTGACTACCAATGCTTGACACTTGGGCAATGCATAAACTTGCTCATCTATGAGACAACAAATTGCATATATGGTCTTATAACGCATAAGTAAATCAAGCATCCAATAGCTTGTTGATAGGGAACAACATCAAATGCATCTCTAGCATCATAAAGACTCAAAGTAACCTATTTATATAGGACTAGCTTTGCACTCTTCAAGGCTAAAACACAACAATAATGCATCAATATATTTTGTTTGACACAAAGCTATTCCGCCATCAACGTTCATGAATTGAATGCCCAAATAATGATGCAAATGCCCCAAATTTGACATCTCAAATGAGGCATGAAAATTTGCCTTAAAATCAAAAATATGCTTCTCATAAGGACTAGTGAGCAGCATGTCATCAACTTAGAATACAATGATCAGAAGCACATCATTTGCATGCTTAACATATAAGGTGCTCCTAGTTGGACTGTTCTCAAAACCATGTGCAATCAAGTAGGCATGTATCTTTTCATACCAAGCACGTGGTGCTTGCTTCAAACCATATAATGCCTTTTTCAACCTACACTTTGTTTTCATGCCCTTTATGCACAAAGATGCGGGGCTGAAAAACATACACTTCTTCATGCAAATCACCATTCAAAAATTCAATTTTAATGTCCAGCTGATGTACATTCCAACCATGATGAGCTAGAAGTGCACAGATACTATGAACACTAGTCATTTGGCATGTAGGAGGAAAGGTTTTATCAAAATCAATGCCCCTTTCTTAAGCATAACCCTTTGCAACAATCTAGCCTTATACCTGTCAACTGCTCCATCATGATTACGCTTCAATTTTTATACCCACTTATTGCCAATGGCGTTCTTGCCAAGGGCAAGTCACATAAAGATGAGGTAACATTTTTCATGATAGCATCATATTCTGATTGCATAGTAGCCATCCAATTTACTGAATTTTATGCTTCATCAAAGGAAATAGTCTCATTCGCATCACAAAGACTAGAGGCAGCCATGGCATAGAAATCTGATGCAAAAGAAGCACTATGAGAGCCTAAACAAGTATGATATGACAGAGCTGCATATAATTTACTATCTGGTAAAGTTTGCACTAGCCATTTAGGCAAAGGTACTACCTCCTCTATATCAGACCTCTCATCAAGAAGTGCATCATGTAAATCTACATCACAAATGGAATGATCTACGTCGTCATGTAGAACCTACAAACGTTGAGAAATTACCTCATTTGGACCATCACTAGACAATCCACTTGTAAATAAAAAGAGGCACCAAAGTGTCATACACATCTTTGGAGCTAACTAATGTCTCCTTAGTACAGGAAAGTAATGGCTAAATTGTATCTTTCACAAAAACAACATCATGCCTAACAAAAATGTGTTTAATCTGTGGATGAGACACACGATAGCCTTTTCTTTGAGTATTGTACCCAACAAAAATACATTCCTACGTTGTTGTTCAAGCACTTATGCATGTGTCACACAGCCAAAGACATGGAGATGAGAAATAGATGGCTTGCAACCATGCCAACCCTCATATGGAGTGATAGACTGCAATGCTTTAGTGGGACACTTGTTAAGTGTGAAGAGAGATGGTGATACACTCCAAAGATGAGGCTGGTGCTACAATAACCTGCTCTACATCTGCCACATTTTTCTTCAAGAATGCTTAGTAGACACTTTGAACTTGCTAATGATGCAATAAAACCTTCTTAGTTCTTTGGAAGATCATTCTTCAATTGATTCATCAAAACCGATAACTAGACATAAAACAGATGATCAAAAACTTGCTATTTTGGGATGGAAAGCACTCTCAAATTTTACTTAGAGCTCACAATCTGCTAAGAATTGACAAGAGAAACTTTGCACACATTCAATTGAATATATGATGAATCTAAAGCAACAAATGTGATGAATTTAAATTGTCTATACTAGAGAAATCAATTTAGGCATATTGGGGTGTCATCCCGACTTTTCAAGAATAGTCTGCCTGCATACATAGGTCACTTCAAATTGATGTAGCTTACATATTAAAGATCCAAATGTGATGAAAATTGCAATAAAGAAAATAGATATATCACTTTACCTATAACAATTTAAATCAATTCAAAAGAGCAAGTACACAGTGAGAAATCAATGATCAATGTTGAGTGAAAAACACAATGTAAACCTAAGACAGTAGTTGAAGTAGACTCCAAGTATGGTCTAAGAAATCAATATGTATTGCACATATAGCACATGAACGAATTGGGCATGAAGCATGGGAAGGAGGAGCACAATGTGTGCTTCAAGGATTATCTAAATCTTGACTATAATCGCCTCTAAATGTCTACTCTAATTTGCGACTTCCTTCATGCAATTTTATAGAGATTTTTGAATTCAAACTTGATGGGATTCCACATAAAAGTTCCTCCATCATAGGGGAATATCATCTAATTGACTTCACCTACTTCAATTCCATGATTTGCACCTAACAAAGTGGTGGGATTCCTTTCCCGTTTTTACACTTGGAGACTTTACTTTTCTACTTTTACAAGGGATAGTTTTTATGACTTCTCTTATTGAGAGTACATAAAAGTCATTACATAAATGTTTTTAATCAAGCACTAAGCTTGGAAAAAATGCACCAACAGCTCCCTCTCAAGCCTAGCATGCTTGATTCTTCATTCCTTATTGATTTTCATCAGCTCAATCATGCCTTTGAATCTACTTAGCTTGATACCATCCAATGGCTTTGTCAACATATCTGCACATTGAAGATTAGTAGATAAATAGGACAATTGAATGTCCTTGCTCAATAATTTTTCTCTAACAATGCATTTGATGTTGTTCTCTATCAGAAGGCTGTTGGATGCTTGATTTAGTTATGCACTACTCGACCACATATTGAGTTTGCTATCGGTGTAGCTCAGTGATGAGTAGCACCTCCTTTAATGTCAATCCGGGAAGACGTGAGGATGGTATGAAGACCTCGAGCAAGTGGAGGCACAAGTGCATGAGTGAGAAGCACGCGCACACACGGCAAGACAAAGAGTGAGGAGCAATGGAGTTCTTGGATTACTTTCAAAAAGCTCTTACAAGTTCGTTTCAATTACAATCTAACCCCAAAAATGAGCTCTCTAGCTCCTTTTATAGTTTTTGACTAGCTTTGGCCCTATTCAGACCTAGTGTCTGGCCTAGTTAAGAATTAGGTTCTAGGGCTTATTTGAGGGCTCAAACGAGATCTAAAAATTACGAAAATTGGTAACTACTTCTAAGGCTCCTCAAGCTCGAGGACTCCTCGGCTTGCACAAAATGGAGCTACAAAAAGGTGAACATGGTATTTACAGGGGTTGGTAGTGATGAGAATCACTTTTAATTTGTGTAAGGATTTTGAAAAATTAAAGGGTTGCCTTAGTGCTAGATCTGCATGAATGCTCGTACTTGCTTCTTCATGAAGAAAATTATTGGCCTACTTGCCAGATCGTCGTTGATTCCCTTGTCTGCTTGTGCCTTCTCTCCCCTCTGACTCTCTTCTCTGACTGCCATGCCTTGTCAGTCCTTCAGTTCCTTGTCTGCTGCTAACACCCCCCCCTCTCTCACATCTGTCGTCCCTGACAGACCCTTGTTGTGTGGGTTTTTGGATGTAGTACTCAACGACATCTTGCGGTAAGTGATGTTCGGCGATCCTCAATCCTTTTGGCCAAGTCTGTGAGTAGAGCATCCCAATCTACCGGCCCGGGAACCTCTGGATGTGGCATACGTAACTTATCTAAGTGGAGAGCTTGTTCCACTGCAAACAATTGTAATAAATGTGAGGCCTGGGAATGAAGATCTCTGAGTGGTATTCCCAGAACCCGGTGACAAACATCTCTTCAAATGTCTATTTGAAGCAGGCCGGTAGGTACTTTATGCGGGCATGCCATGCATAAACAACATTAATAGAGGGCGTTGTGCTCATGTCATAAACAAGATCCTGATTGCCTTCATTAAATCCGAGCGCAGAGAGGTGAGGTTCCTTAACATTCTTGAAGGTCCGGAAGGTGACTATCATGAGTTCAAAAATTTTAAGACACATCTGTGTCATGACATCTGGTACGTTTTTGAACCTGACACCCCAATGCCGAATTGTCGATATCATATACCCTACGGTAGGTTGACCTTTAGGTGGTGCTAAGTAGACATAGTTGAGCCACTTCTCGCTGCCTTTGGTTGTCAGCACCATCTTTGTGTATTCCGGCCACGACCTTCTTCGGAAAACAGGACAGTAGCAGGGATTGTACTTGATATACAGGGGCATGTTATTCCATGTGCGATTCATTTCCGGGTAGGTTTCAAGCAGTCGAATTCTCCAAGTCGGTTGGCGAATATTTCCCTACTTGGCACTTTCTCGGATGTCGTCTGGTGCAAACTGTGTGGCAGAGGTTGGTTTCCGTGAGGTGTGGTGCTTGATCTCAGCATTATAGTCCGCCATTAAGACACAAAAAGGAACATACAAGTCGTCGGAGGTGCCGATCCACCTGTGATGAGAGAGGTTCCTAAAATAGTCCGATTTTATGACCACCTCCTCCAAGCGTGACATCAATGCTATCTGGACTGCCACCCTATCATCATGTGTTGTGGCCACCTTTTCCAATTTTTGCATCCATTCAGGAGCCTCTATTTCAAGGGTGTCCATGCCCTCATCTGTTTGCTTGCCTCCAGGTGCTGGCATCGGAACGGACGGGTCCTCAAAGGTTTCCTCTACTTCGATGGGTACTAGGTCTTCAGGTTCTGGTTCCACCAAGGGGGAGGGTTGGCGTTCATACACAAGCACTTTCTTTTGTAATTCTTCGAGCTGTGCTTTGAGCGCTGCTACTTCGTCAGTTGTGTCAGCTGTGGTTGGGACCTCTTTGGGTGGTGTTGGTTGAGCTGCCAATTGCCTTCGTAGTTCGTCTCTTTCCTTTTCTAAGGCTGCATGGGCTTCGAGGAGATCAGCATGGGTTTCCAATATGATTTGCATATTGTCCGAGGGAATGGCCTTAAACCTCTCCGGGTCAATTTCTTGTGGGGAACCGTCCATGGCTACTTCCAAGTTCTCTTCGTTTTGTGTCTGAAGCCGTCTATTTTCTTCCAGGGCTGCAGACATATGTTTCCGTAATAGAGCCATGTTGCGGCGAAGCTTGAGGTTCTCTGTGATTTAGGAGTGTAGCAGATCATCCATTTGTTGTCTTTCCTCGGCATCTGGCTGCGGTGGATTTGCCACTAATTGCTCATGTTGTTCTTGTAATGCACTAAACTGCTGTTGTAATTGTTTCTTCTCTTGCTCTAAGTCAATGAATCTTCCTTGTAATGCTTCATGACTCCTGAACAAACTTGTATGCTGAGCATCGAGGTGCTGATAGTGTTGTTGTAACTGAGACATGCACTGATACATGTTATTAAATACATTATTAATCGAGGTGGATGCAGTAAGGGTGTTCAATGCAGAGGGAAAGGGAAAGGGGAAGGGAAGTGTGAATGCGGTGCTGGAAAGTGGTGAAGTGGGTGGTGGGGGAATGGGAGATTGTGGCCGTATGGGGGGAGGGAGAGGTGCAATGGAGGGTGATATGTCCATAAAATCCATGGTGGAAGCAGCAGTGGGAGTGATTGTGAATAGTGGAATGGTGGGTGCAGTGATTGTGGTGAATGTGTACAGTGGTGTGTACAGTTGTGAATGTGAACTGCCCGAAAGTGTGAGTGGGGGAATGGGGATGTCAGTAGCTGCCGTTAGGATTATAGTGTTAGTGGAGGTGTATACACGGGAGGTGTTGAGAGGGTGTGTGGGTTGATTGGCGGTTTGTGCTTCAGTCATGGCGGTGGACTCGGAGGCGGTAACAGTGGTTGTTACATTGGTAAGGGGAGGTGAATGTGGTGGAGTGGGAGGCGGGGGTGGCAAGGGGGGTGATGGGGGTGGACTGGACACATGGGCTTCCTCGGTGTCGTGAGCGGTGTGTGCAGTGCCCGTGGTTGTGGGGGTGCCTTGTGGTCCTAATCCTAATACATTCATTTGTTTCCCTATTCGTGGGGGACGTCTTTCGTATCTTCTTTCCATTCTGCGTGATTGTGCCAGGGCCGTCTGCACTGCCTCAGGTACTCCTAAGGCATCAGAGATCATATCCAGTGTGGCACGATACTGTTCGTCAACTCCTTCCTCCTCAAGGATTTGGTGCATGATAGCCTTTCCTGCTGCAAGGGATAACTTATGTTGTTGTTGGACCCTGTTGATGGTATCGTAGAGCTTTTTCAACTCCTTTGTATATGCTGGGGCACCCTCTAGCTCCTGTATAACTTCTTGCTCATAGTCATGTGCCTCCTCATCAGAAAATCCTTCCTCTTCATCCTCTTGGCCTTCTTCTTCTTCATCCTCCAATTCCACCACTTCTGGTTGTCTTGGCTGGGGTTGTTCTATGACCGTTTGTTGTCCACTACCCTGCTCTGCTTCGACTTCCGCATTAACAGCTTCAATGATTCTGGAAACTTCTTCATCTGTTAGATCTTCCAAAGTGAATCCGTGAGGAAATTCCAGATCAGTAGGTATTGGTGGAAACACAAGGTTAGGGCCATCTGTGCTGTGCCTGGGTAACCTGATAGTAAATGGTTGTACCCGTCTGGGAAGCCTTGGAGTTGTTTCAGGTGTTAGGGTTGCACCACGGGCTTGTGCACAAGGCATCTGGACGGTGCCTCTCATCTTCTTTGAGAGAGGCCCTGCGGCTGACAGTCTGCGTTGAAACTCCTGTGCTCTGGTCCAAATGAGAGCCCTTTGCACCGGTACATCATATGCGAGACATCTATACACAATTCTGGTAAGCGCACAGCAACCATACAGTACAGATTTTTGTTTCTTATACCACCTTTGATGAGCCAAATGAATCTGGTCGATAATCCAGTGGGGCATATTGATTGTCAAATCAAAGGCATATGCTAAGTAGAGGCTAAACCAGATCTTTTTGGGAGGCATTGTGAACCTTTCCTGCGTGGGGAATGCAAAATGTTGCATGACCATGCGTAAATGAACGGCGATCGTAGGTGTCATCGCGACCATGTCCTTTAACTTCGTCAGATTCCTGTTCTTCATATTATCGGGGACCATTGTCTCTTTCTCTGTAGGAATGTGCATACCTTTCATGTCGAGAGCTTCTCTTACCAAGTTGATAGTCAAGCGGAAACGCTTCAGCTCGTTGCCCCTTGTGAGTGATGGGAGTACAAAGGAGCTGTATCCTTTTTTGTCTTTGCTTGGAGTGAGGGTGCTAATCAAGTATGAGCACCTTAGAAAATCGGGCTTTGGTAGTTGGAACTTGAAATAATCATAGAGCCCAGCCTTCTTCCATATCGGCTTCAGTCCTTCGTTATTCTGTAGCTTTTCAAACTCCCTGGTAAAGAAGTGGTATCTGCCCCAACGTCCATTGAATTCTACCTCGGACTCCCACATGTATGTGCCTTCACCCAGAGGTCCCGCAACGTCACTGAACCAGTGTGAGGTTTTGCCCACCGGCATTGTGTGACCCTGTGGAGGATTCTGAATCGGTATGGCATGTAATGCCCTTAATGCCGCTGGTCTTTCCTTTAATTCCTCCTCGACCGGAAGGCTTTCGATGTCCACCACTTGGGGGCTGGTGCCTGCCTGGGAGCTAGTTCCTACCGGATCTGCCATGTTACTTCTTGCTGCCTGTCTCTGTGAGAATATACAAACATGTGTTAACATTGTACAGGACAAGGGAGAACCGTTGTTGTTCCCATTACAACATTAACATGAGGGTCGGGAGCGAATAATGGGTTAGTAAGTGCTTGGTGCGAGTGTGTGTGTGGTTAGGAGTTCGATAGACCTAAGAGCTAAGTGGAATGACGTAGTGTGATAGTGATGTGGTTAGTAGGTTGTCATGGATTTACAAATGGGGTCCGAGGGTTTGTTACACGTCTTAGGCTGCCAAATGCAGTGAATGGGTATTGCTCTTGGTTTCATAGAGACTCTCGAGAGCTTTATAGGTGAGTCGGCTTGAAAATGAGGCCTTTTATGGACCCATTTACATGTGATTCTGTTCGTGCTCATGGACCTTAGTGTGTTCCTGAGTGTTGAAAACGAGTGGATGCCGGCTGTGCGAGTGAATGGATCATGCTGTCTAGGGTGTGGCCTTGGTGTAGCTATTTGAGCGCGCAAACAAGGTGGGCTAGCCTTCATCGACTTCTTGGGCACCCAAATAGACTTCACATTAGCAGAAGAACTTCTGAAAGAATTCTTATTAGTGTCGTGTTGTTGGTTACTAATAAGAGGCTTTGCCCGTGTGGTTGGCTTGAGTGCAACCGGGTGTTCACCTTTCCGCACCCACACTTGTTTCACTAGCTGAGACATTTTGCTGCGTAGGTACTTTTGATCTCCGACGTAGGTAGTACTCTGCTTCTTCTGCCTTTGATCCACCTTTGGTTGCTGCCTCCCTCTGGCCTCTGGAAAAGAAGGGAGTTCCGTTGTGGTTCTGACTCCTTTTTTGAGATCTTCATTCTTCTGCATCACATAGCCTTGGACAAGAACAGCATGGTCAACTTCATGTGCACCCCTGGAGGGACCAGGAGTCTGTGCCTTTCCTAGTTCCTTGAGTGCTCCATTATTTAACTCCATTGTAATTCTAGTCTGGTTCACCCATACCTGAAGAAGTCCACTTTTTAGGTTTAAGTTGACTGCTTGGTCATAAATCCAGTCTTGACCAAGGACAAGGGGTTCCGTGAGGTCCTCATCTTGACATACTAGCACTTTAACTGTCATTGCCTCATCATGAATATAGAGGGGAAGTTCCACCTCGCCCATGCAAGGGGTTTCCACGCCTCCCAATCCTATGAGATATGCTTCCACAGGATTGACATTTAATTGCAACTCTAGACAGTAAGACAATTTAACAGCACTAGTGGCTGCACCTGAGTCAATCAAGGCTCTTACAGTCCTTGCACTCTTTCCTTGTCCTATATCTAAGGTTATGAAAGGACGTCGATCAATTATCCTATGTGAGCTAACACCTGAAACTTCACACATAACCACGTCATATCCTTGATCTGCATATGCATCTTGCCTAGGGTGCTCTCTACCTTGTCTTCTTAATTTCATTCTCCGGATGCGCTCTAGGGCTTCTGCTTGAGCTTCTTCTCGAATTCGCTTTTCTTCCTCTTTACGTTGCTTAGCAGTATTGAGTCGACTTAGCATTTCCTCGGTGAGGGGTTCCTGATACAACTTGACTCTGCATCCGCTAATATAGTTTGGGAGAACATTACCCTCTAAAGTGGCTAGTTGTACTGCTCCACTCGTGGAGATCCTATTGATGATCATAGGTCCGTAGCCTCTCTTTTCTAGCTTCCTTGCGTGTTGTTTCAGTGTGTATACTAGTACTAGGTCGCCTGCCTTCAAACCTTTATCCTTAACATGGGCATCAAAGTATGCCTTCTGTCTCTTCTTAGCTGCATATATCCCTGTAGCTGCTCTCAGTCTCGTTTCTCCTAATCGTTCAAGGTCAAAAAGTCTAGAGGAGAGTTCATGACCCGTCCATTCGTGCTCTTGTGCTACTTTTAATGTAGGTATCAAGAAGTCCAAGGGTAGCACGGCATTTTGGCCAAATACCATCTGAAAGGGGGTGGCTTGGAGTACCGTTTTGTAGGCAACTCGGTATGCCCAAACAGCATGGTGTAGCTGTTTGTCCCAATCAGAGCGTTTATTGTTCACTAATTTCGTCAGTACATTGCATAAGATCTTGTTGGTGCTCTTAGCCTGGCCATTTGCTTGAGGGTGATAAGGGGCAGACTTCTTATGTATTACCAAGAATTCTTGGAGCAGATTTTCAATTACTTCATTCAAGAAGTGAGTGCCTCTATCACTAACTAGCTCTATGGGTAGCCCGTATCTAGTGAACACATTCTCAAATAAAAACTTAGCTGTTGTTTGAGCATCGTTCTTCGTTGTGGCTTTTACCTCTACCCACTTAGTTAGATAGTCTGTTGCAACAATGATGTATTCTGCATGAGAACCCTTAGCTGGGGGATTAATAGGACCTACGAAGTCTATTCCCCACTTAGAGAATGCACGTCCATCCATCATGGGTTTCAGCGGCATCTCATCTTTGCGTATAGGATACTGAGTTCGCTGACAGACATCACACCGTTTCACATAGGTATGTGTATCCATGTGAAGGGTCGGCCACCAGAAGCCCGCAAATAGTATTGCCTTGATCACCCGATCTGGTCCAAAGTGTCCTCCTGCTACACCTTGGTGAGCAGTTTCCAAGATCTTGAGATATTCACTTTCATGGACACATAGCCTTAGGTAACCATCTTTACCACGCTTATATAGATTATCACCAATGAGTGAGTAATCCTGGGCTTCTTGTTCTAAACTTCTTTTCCTAGCCAAGGTCATATATGGAGGGAATGTTCTCGTCCTCAGGAAGGATACTAGTGGTTCACTCCAATCTGACACTATGGACACTTGATAGAGAGTGGCATGTTCCACAGGTGGTTTAGTGCAACAGATTGGGCATTCCTTGCACCACTTTTGGACATCAGCTTCCATAGTTGGCCAATGTACTCCGAGTCTCCTTAGCGTCTGTAAGGTTCGTTGCTTTGAATAGTGTTGCTCTAATGCACCTACATGTGCTAATTGCAACCATTTATTGTATTCGTCCTCTTCCACACAACAAGCCAAGATTCCTTGATCTGTATGCTTGTACATGCTTCCTGCCATGATGTGGTACTTTTGGGCTTTCACAACCTCTGTGTTCCGTGTGTTTACTACTGGATGGTTAGGCCCGTATGTCAATACTGGTACCAATGGCTTAGCCCACTGCGGCACCACTTCCAAATTAAACAAGTAAGCATCAGGAAGATCGTCTGATACTCCTTGTGGGGCTTCTAACGATGTGAGCCTAGAAAGGTGATCTGCTCTCAAATGAGTCTTCCCTTTCCTTACCACTACCTCAAAATCATATTCCATTAGCAAGAGAAACCATCTCACTAATCTTCTTGTATTGCATGGCTTGTTTACGAGGTATAGCAATGCCTGATGATCAGTAAAAAATTTAAACTTATTTGCAAGCAAATAGTGTCTAAATTTCTTAACTGCATATACCATGCCTAGGCCTTGTCTCTCAGTAGTGGTGTAATTTTGTTCAGCTGCATTCAATTGCCTACTGGCATAGGCAATTGGAAGATCCATATTACCTTCACCAGTAGGTTGTGCAAGCACACATCCAATGGCATAATTGGATGCGTCCACATGAACATGGAATGGTTTATTCCAATCTGGTGTGGTCAAGATTGGTGCTGAACATAATCTTCGTTTAAGCTCCTAGAAGGAATTCTCACATTCATCCGTCCACTCAAAGTTAGTCAGAAGTCCGTACATGGGCTTTGCAATGACAACATACATGTGAATGAACCGGCGGTAGTAACCACAATGTCCCATGAAAGCTTGTACTTCCTTGACATTCCTTGGCCTAGGTAGCTCTGCTATGGCTCTCACTTTCTCTTCGTCAGTAGATATGCCATTCTTTGACACTATGTGTCCTAGAATCTTGCCTTGCCTGACCATAAAAACGCACTTTTCTGGGTTCAGGCAGACTTGATATTCTCTACATTTGTCAAAGATTTGTTTGAGTTCAGGAATATGGGTTTGTCTAATGTTGGAATGAGCACAAAGATCATCAACATAGACCTCTAAATTCTTCCTTAGGAACTCTTTAAATACATGGCACATTAGTCTCTGGAAGGTGGCTGGTGCATTGGTAAGCCCAAATGGCATTACACGAAAGGCAAATATACCCCACTCTGTGGCAAAAGCTGTCTTATGCTGATCTTCTGGAGCTATGGCTACTTGATTGTAGCCCGAAAATCCATCGAGGAAGTTGTACACTTCCTTACCTGCTACTCTTTCTAAGAGATGTTCTGTGATGGGAAGCGGATAGTTATCTCGAATTGTGGCTGCATTGACCTTCTTCAAGTTAATGCATACACGCAATTTACCATTCTTTTTGGGCACCACAACAATGGGGGATACCCATTCAGTGTGCTCAATTTCATAGATAAATCCAGCTTCGACCAGTCTATCTATCTCCTCTTTGATCTTGGCAGCGTAATTATCGTTATATGTGTAGGGCTTTTGCTTAGAGGGTTTGGCATCTGAAGTCATGGGGATGGTGTGTGAGCATATGTCAGGGTCCACACCCTTCAAATCCTTGTAACTCCAAGCGAACACATCTCTGTATTCTCTTAGCAAGGCAATTAACGCATGCTCCTCTTCCTCTGTTAGGTCATGGCCTATGTACGTGCATCTCTCCTCTCCTTCTTCTAGGGCCACTACTATTTTCTTGGTGGTTTCTTTGTTATCATAGGCCTCTCCTGATTGTGCCTCTCGTTTAGGCATTCTTATCATGACTCTCCTGTCATCTATCTCATACTTCTTAAAATTTTCCGGGACCTCAAACAAAGATTCTTCCTCTTCTGGTGAGACTTCTCTCTTCTTTCGTTTCTTTCCTTCTTCCTTCGGGGTCACATGTGTGGCTAATCTTACATCATTTGTAAGCTCTCCATGCCTCTGGGGTTGAAATTCTACTTCATGGAAGTATTCTTCATCTGATGCAAAAGGTGGGTCCATAATGATTGACTCTAGATCGGAGTCATTTGCATCCTCAATTGCATCAGGGCTAGGTTCGCATTCTTCTAGAACTGCCTCTCCCATGATTGGCTCTATGGAGAAGACTGAAATGTCATAGCCATCCTCATCACAGTGAGGTGTCCATTGTTCCTCATTGATGGCTACATCCATGGTTGCTAGAATTTCTGCCCAGCCGTGAGGTTCAAATTCTTCGTCTGGAAAAACTACAGGTGCATAGGCTGGGTCTTGGATTGATCTATGGGTTTCTTTTGCACCTACCTCTCTGGCTTTTTCTCTCTTCTCTTCGTCTACTGCTACTTTGCACATCCATAAGTGGGTGTCTTCATGCATCCATGAGGATCCTGACCCTATGGAATGCACCGATTCCGTATCATCTTTGGCTCTATGGATGGGATTCCATTGGATAGGAGGTACATCTCTATGAGAGTAATCTTTGAGATTTACTTTGGTTGTAACACCTAAGTGTTGCAAATACAAGGAGTTGGTTCCCCAGTCCTGTACCACTTGCAACTGTCGCATAAATGGTCTTCCCAAAATCATCTCATAGGCATGATTTTTGCTAAAGTCACATATAGCAAATGTATGCTCGAACTCAACACCACATGTAGTGAGAGTTATTCCTTCTAACAACCCTAGGGGTCTCTCTATGTGACCATCGGCCATCTGCAATTTCATTCTCGTTGGCCTGAGTGCTGGCTTGCCCCAACACTTCCATAGGGAAGTGGTGGCAATTGCAACTCCTGCACCTGAGTCCAAAATTGCCTTGGTAGTGTACTCCTGGTAGGTAATGGGAAGATAGGTGTTCCCTTCTTCACCTTCACACATATCTCCTATCTTATCCAAGGGTATTTCTGGTACTGTCCTCTGGGATCCTACCTGGGAATGAGGTTTCACTATCGCTGGTACTTGTTTAGCGACATGTTTCCATAATTCAGGTCTAACCTTGAGTAGCTCTTCTAACTTGAGATTGCACTGCACTTTAGTGTTTTTCACTACCTCTGTGTTCCTAGGTAAGACTGAGTCCTCATTTCGTACCATGACCGTGGGTGCTCTCATACAAGTAGACTTAGCTTCCCATGGGCCTGTGAAGTGGGGTAATTCTTGTAGAGAGTTAGACTCAAAGTCTAATCTTCCTTGAGATTGGATACTCTCCTGCTCTCCATAAATGGATGGAATGTCTTGTGGGAATTGGTCATGTGCATCATCCACAAGTTCAATAGGATGAGGGACTTCACTCTCTTTGGCCCATTTGTCTTCTTGAATCTCGTGTAGGAATTCTGGTGTGAACCGATTCATAGAAGATGATGTGTCTGGCTCCGTAGAGTTAGGCACATAGGCTCCAGGCGCATAGGCTTTCTGGGCAGGAAGACTTGCTCTTTCACTTGCCTTGTCCTTGTGTTGAGAGGCGGGTTCCTTTTCTGATTGTGCAATCAGCTTCTCTATTCTTTCTAACAGTCCATCAAAGTGCAACTGTGTCTTCGCTGAACTAGAGATGTTAAATAGGCGACTGGCTTCAAACATGGTCTCAGCCAATTCCACCATTTTAGCACAAATTTTGGCTCGTTCTAACTCTAGTTCTGCTCTTGGGTAACACTTTTCATGATCAGTTACATTTGGCCCTTCTTGGATTCTGGCCTGATATGCTTTAAGCATCATATTAAGGTCTTCGGGAGTGGGATCTGCTAGGACTGATCCTACTCTAGGGGGTGGTGGGTTTAGGTGAGGCGGGTTGGAAGGTGGCTGGTCGGATGGCGATGGGAATGGTGGTGGTGGGGTAGTGTGAGAGGGAGTTTGAGATGTGAGTTCAGTTATCCTGGCTTTGGTTTCTCTTATGCTTTCCTCAAGTTCACTCATCTTTTTGGCCCATTGTCTTTTCATTCTTTCCCTACTATCTTTCCACGCTCTAGTCCTCTTCTTTCTCGTACTCTCTGTTTCACTAACTTCTGGGCTTTTTTCCTGACCTACACCCTGGTTTTGCTGCAGTGCTTGGGCTCTAGTGATTACTTGTACTGGTGCAGTGGAAGTCACGCTCCCTGTGGAGTCTACCACTAACCCAACAACGTTGATAGGAGTGATTTTTGGCATATTATTAGGATTCCTAGGGCAGTCTTGTAAGAGATGTTCCTTTCCACAGTCTTGGCAAAAACCCTGGATCATCACTGACTGGGGTTGTGTAGGTGGAGGTAAGGGACAATCACGAATGAGGTGATCTCCCTGACATCTGTAGCATGGTCCTCTAGGGAATGGGGGTCTTACCTGCCTAGGTTGAGGTCTAGGATTGGGGTTTGCGTACATGACGTTTGTGTAATCTGACTCCCAACTAGGTTCATTTGGCTCTTCACTATAGTAGGACTCACCATGTTCAGGAGATTGCATGTAGTAAGCATGGGGGCTATCGACATGTGTAGAATCGAAGCTATGGTCACTGGGATCACTTTTTGAAAGCACTAGTGTTACAGGGACTATAGCTCTATTCAGGTTTTCTTCTGCCACAGCATACTTTACCGGAATCACATTAGCTGGAGCTGGGGGTTGTTCTGCTAGCACAGGCTGAGGCCTTTGTTGGTTTTGGTAGGGTTGGTAGGTTTGTTGAGGCCTAGCATACTGCTGTGGTGGGTACTGGTTCTGGTATCTTCCTTGTTGAGGGTATGGCTGTGGGTGTTGGATGTGATGGCTGGGTACAATCAGAAGATCAAGTTGGTGCTGCTAGACCTGCTTCACAGCTGCCCTCTTTTCTCTTCAGATATGGCTAGGAGACTCCTTGAGCTTCCAAATGACACCAAGAAACTATATATGTGCTTTACAAAATGATTGAGTAATGACCAAATCAAAACAGATGATTTTGAACCTTCACAACTCCAAAAAACTTTCTATTCCTGTATTGATACCTGCTCAGTCCTAAGCTTAGTGTGACCAGTACACTTGCAATTGGTTTAATTCCTTCTGGGAGTATTAAATTAACTTAACAAGCTACCATTAGCAAGTTAAATCACTCCAATTAACAAACTATACACTGAGCATGATCTTTAGCAAAATCAGGGACATCCCCGACTTTTTAGGAACAACACAGAAATATACCAGTGTCTGCCTCGACTGAGATTTCTCCCAATTGGCTGAATAGAATGACTTGAAATTTTGTAGTGTTGTAGAATGCTTGGAGCTGGTTCCAATGAGCTTTGAATCATCCAATTTGGTTCAGTAGATCTTGAGATATGCCCTGTTGAAGTTGACAGACTTGGAGGTAGTCACTCAGAGAAAACACAGAGATAATGACTATGAGTATATGTATTGAATCTATCAAATGTACATTCCCATTGGCATGTATAGTGATGCCCAATGGTACTCAGAGGTGTAGGCTCAATAGTAGCTCTCACACACTCACTAATTTGCTTGAATTAGCCTCGGGAAGAGTGTAACATCCCCGCGACTTTTACATTGACTTTTATAGGAGTTTAAAGTGAGTTTGAATTTCAAATTCAAATGAAGACTCCCTCAAATCTCTCAACTAATCATATGGAGATATTCTCTCCATTCATACCTTTCAAATTCCACGACTTTTGAAGGTAGGTATGATTACATAAAGTGAGTTAAGTCATATTGACTTTTACATTGGATAAAAGATAATAAAACATAGGCATGTGTTCCTATGGTCTTCCTTCAAGTGAATTAATCCAAGAACTTTTGTAACACCTTCAAGGTTGATATCCAATGCTCTTCAAGGTACAAGACAAAGCCAAGTGTTAAGGCTTGTTTTGCACGAACAGCTCCCCCTCAAGCCAAACACTTGCTTGAGTCTTCATCTTTAGTCTTCAATGATATCCTGTAATCCTATCATGGATTTAAACCTGCATAGCTTGCTCCCATCCAAGGCTTTTGTAAGCAAATCTGCACATTGAATATTAGTAGACACATATGATAATTGGATTTCCTTGCTAAGTAGTTTCTCCCTCACATAGTGGTAATGAACCTCTATGTGTTTTGTCCTAGCATGATACACAGGATTAGCTGCTAGATGTAGTGAACTTGTGTTATCACCAAATATGATAGGTGGCCTTGTGTATAGGCCCAATTCTGAGTATAGTAGCTTCAACCATATTGCTTCTTGAGTAGCATTGGCTAGCCCTCTGTACTCTGCCTCAGTAGATGATAGGGCCACTATGGGTTGTTTCTTGGATGACCAAGAAATTGGTTTATCTCGTGCAAAGCATATGTAACCAGATGTACTCCTTCTGTCATCCTTGCAACCTGCCCAATCTGCATCTGAGTATACCTTGATATCAATGTCTGATGAATATGGATAATACAAACCATGATTTTGTGTTCCTTTTAGGTACTTTACTATCTTCTTGGCTGCCTCCAAATGTGGTACTCTTGGCTTATGCATAAATTGGCTAAGTACACTAACACCATATGATATATCAATCCTGGTTAAGGTAGCATAATTAAGACTACCTACCAAACTTTGGTAACCTGTTATATCCTTTAGTTCTTCTCCTTCATGTGCACTGAGTTTGTGGTTGACCTCCATAGGTATGTTTGAGACTTTAGCTTCCTGCAAATTAAACTTCTTGACCATGTCCTGAATGTACTTCTTCTGGGTAATGAATATACCTGAGTTTGTGTAGACCAATTCAAGCCCTAGGAAGTACTTCAATAATCCAAGATCATTGATCTTGAATTCCTTCATCATTTGACTTTTGATATGTCTAATTCCTTGAACATCATTTCCTGTAATAATGATGTCATCAACATAGACACACAAGTATATTACCTCTGAATTGTTCTTCTTTATAAACAATGAAGTATCTGCTTTACTCATCACAAATCCTTGATCCAAGAGATAGGTTGTCAACCTATAGTTCCATGCTCTGGGTGCCTGCTTCAATCCATACAGAGCTTTCTTCAATTTGCAAACATGATTTACCTTATTGGGATCCTCATAGCCAGGTGGTTGTGACATGTAGACCTCTTCAGATATCCATCCATTCAAGAATGCATTCTTTACATCCAATTGGTACATGTTCCAATTCTTGGATGCAGCTACACTCACCATAATTCTGATAGTTGGCATTTTGGCCACAGGAGAAAATGTCTCCTCATAATCAATGCCTTGGGTTTGTGCAAAACCCTTGGCTACCAACCTAGCTTTATACCTGTTTATTGTACCATCTGAGTTCCTCTTGAGTTTGTAGATCCATCTGGATCCTATCACCTTCATGGAGTCCTTCTTGGGTACCAAGTCCCAAGTATCACTCTCCTTGAGAGCCTCCATTTCTTCATCCATTGCTTCCTTCCATTCTGATTTAGTAATAGCTTCTTCAAATGTACCTGGTTCTTCATTCAAGATATCCTTTGCAAGATATACAGAGTGCTTGGTTACAAGTGAAGTATCATATCCATACCTAATAGGTTTCTTCTTTTCCCTTGAAGATCTCCTCATAGCTTGAGTTGAGGATTCTGGATTGTCTTCAAGTTGCTTCATCTTCATCTTCCCTTTGGATTTCCAAGCTTTGAATTCTTCAATGTTGATGGTGTCTTCATCATCTGAGCTTGTATCCTCATTCTGAGTTGGTTCTTGCCTGACAAGCTTTGGAAAGTCTTCTTCCATATCATAAGGTAGGCTAACTTTCCTGCACTCATTATCATACCATGAATCATTTTCATCAAAGATGACATCTCTGCTTACCTTGAAGCCTTTGTTTGAGGGGTTATAGAACCTGTATCCTTTCTGATTCAAATCATAACCAATAAAGATACACTTTTCAGCCTTAGGGTCTAGCTTTCCTCTTACCTGTGAGGGAATATGCACATATGCAATACACCCAAAGATCTTGCAATGATCTAGAGATGGTCTCTTACCATGCCAAGCCTCATAGGGTGTCATTCCATCAAGTGTCTTTGATGGCAACCTGTTGATTAAGTATGTGGCAGTAGATACACTCTCTGCCCAAAGATAATTTGGTAGTTTTTTCTCATTAAGCATAGACCTAGTTGTCTCCACAATGAGTCTATTCCTTCTTTCAGCTACCCCATTTTGTTCAGGTGAGTACCTTGTGGTAATCTCCCTCTTGATGCCTCTTTCCTGCAAGAATTCTTCAAAGTCATTGGAGAAGTATTCTCCACCACCATCAGACCTTAGCCTCTTCAAATGTCTACCTGTTTGATTCTCAACTAATGCAAGATACCTTTTGAAACAATTAAATACTTCATCTTTATGTTTCATGAAGTACAAGACAGTCCATCTGCTATAGTCATCAATAAAAGATACATAGTACCTTGATCCAAATATGGATGGCTCCTTGCTTGGTCCCCACACATCTGTATGCACCAATTCCAAGTAGTCTTCATGCATAAATCCTTTCTTGGTGTATGGCAATCTGTGTGACTTACCAAACTGACAAGCCCCACACTTGTATATCATGTGTTGCTTGGATACATTAGGTATCCCAAGCACACATTGATCTCTGCTCATTTGTTTTATGGTCCTCTCTCCAATGTGACCTAATCTCTTGTGCCACATCTCCAATTCTGATAGGGTTTGGTCCTTATAGTTGTACAAGGCAATATTTTTAGTATCCTCAAGTTCAAAGGTAAATAATCTACCTGATTTCTCTCCCTTGGCTATCCTTCTGAATCCATGTATTGGATCCTCCACATATGCACCATGTTGAGTGAACCTGACCTGTAGACCTTTTTCAACAATCTGACCTACACTCATCAGATTCTTGGTGATTGTTGGAACATACAATACTCTGCTTAGCAAATTCTGATTACCATCACTTGTTTTGACATTACCTACTTTAACCACTGAATGTTTAGTGTCATCACCTGTCTGCACTTGGTGCTTGCCTTTAGGTTCTTCCAAATCAGAGAGTAAGGCAACATTCCCAGCTACATGGTTGGAGCAACCTGAATCAATATAGAACAAATGATCATCATTGATACCTGATTTAGATGTGAACAAATGATCATCATTGATACCTGATTTAGATGTCATGTTCATAATCAACAAGGAATCATCTTGATCCTCTGCATAATTGTTGTAATCCTTTCTGTTCCTGTATCCTCCTTGATAATTGCCATTGTGATTGTAGCTATTGTTGTAGTTGTTGTTGTAATTATTGTTGTAGCCATGGTAGCCTTGAGATTGATTGAATCTGCCTCTGCCTTGAGAGTATCCTCCTCTTTGGTGACCTCTTCCTCTTTGGTTCTTGTAGTTTTTATAGCATTCATCTGTAGTATGGTTAGACAAACCACAAATATTGCATGGAGATTGGTTATAGGGTGTTGAAGCTTAAGGTCAAGGACAAAGCATGGAAGCGCATCAAGGGAGTGGACACACAAGAAGAAGGAGCAAGTAGGGAGCTCCAAGAAGCACATGTCAAATTTTCAAAAGAAATCCCTACAAAAAGAGTGATTTTTATCACTAAAAACCATTGTAAATACCATTTTTCATTTTTGTAACTCCATTTTGTTCAAGCCGAGGAGTCCTCGAGCTTGAGGAGTATTAGATCTACCATCCTACCAATTTTCACGATTTTTAGACTCCGTTTGAGCCCCCAAATAAGCCCTGGAACCTATTTTTTAACTAGGCCGGACACTAGGTCTGGACAGGGCCAAAACCACTCAAAAACTATAAAAAGGGCTGGAGAGCTCATCTTTGTGGTTGGCTTGTTGTAGATTTCAGTTTTGTAAGAGAGCTCTTTGGTAATTGAAGCTTTCCATTGTTCCACTCTTTGCTCTTACCTTGTGCGCGCGTGTGTGTATGTGTGTGCATGCTTGTGTGCTTTCACTCACGCACTTGTGCCATCACTTGCTCGCGGTCTTCATACCGGTCCTCACGTCTCCACGGATTGACATTTATGAGGTGTATCTCCTCACGTTGGTACTCACCATTGTGCTAGAGTGACACCAAATTTGGCGCCGTTGCCGGGGAGAGAGCTTGGAGGACGAGCGTGTGACGGTAAGACGTGGAGTAGCGACGTTGGAAGGTGAAAAATCGCCATTTTTCCAGTTCAGTTTCTGAGTTTTTCTCCTTCTTCATCTTCATCATCATCACCATCTCCTTCCCTCTTCACATTCTCTGATTTTTTCCATTTTCGCCACTACATTCACTCGTTTCTTACTCGTGGCTGTGAGAAACCAGCTTAGGAGGAGCTGAGAACCAAAAGCGCTGAAGAAAATCACTTGGAAAACCTCTCAAAACTCCAAAAATTCAATTCAGTATCGCGCGGACTGAAGCGACCTGCGCCTGGTATCGCGAGCATCATATTGTGATTTTGGAGGGTGACTTTGCATCCACAGGCTGATAGAAGTGACAAGGTGGACACAAGGTACACAAATCTACAAAAATTTTTGAATTTGGATGTGAAAATCTCCAAGTATCGTGTCCGGTTGAGATTTGGTATCGCGATACCAGAACTCCCGTGTATCGCGATACTTGTCGAGATATCGCATCGTGCCTGCCCACTTGAGGTATCGCGATACCATTCTGGTATCGTATCATCAAGTGTTGGTGTCGCGATCGCGGTCGCCCCGGTGGTATCGTATCGTGCCATCCTTGGTATCGTATCGTTGATCGTGCAGTATCGTATCGTCTGATTTTTGGTATCGTATCGTTTGCAAACTAGTATCGTATCGTCGGGTACTTATTTTGGTAACGCGATACTATTTTGGTATCGTGCCCTGAAGTTGGTATCGCGATCTTACCGTACCTAGCAGTATCGTATCGTCCACTTTCCCAAGGGTATCGCGATACCATTCTGAGGTCGTATCGCCCTGGTCCTCTCGTATCGTATCGTCGAAGTTTTAGTATCGTATCGCCTACTTCCCAAGGTAGTATCGCGACACTTCAAATAGTATCGTATCGCCAAGACTAGTGGTATCGTATCGTTTCCTTACCAGGAAGTGTATCACGATACCATTGTTGGTGTCGTATCGTGGAGAACCCTTGGTATCGTGTCGTGATGTGGGTATCGCGATCTCAGTAATCCCGGTGGTATCGTGTCGTCTAAAGTGGTATCGTGTAAGAAAGAGGTATCGTATCGTGGAGAATCTGGTGTCGTATCGCCTGTTCTGAGTTCCCAGAGAGATCCAGTTTCCCTGTTTTAAACCCCAGAACCCTGAACTGGCATAACTTTCTCATACGAAATCCGTTTGCTGTGATTTTGGTTTTGTTGGAAAGCTCGTGAGGAGTACAACAAAAACATCGACTGGTTATGTTAATATTAATACCAGGATTATTAGATAGGGTATTTTGAAGTTGACCCTCAGGGAAACTAGAAAATCAAGGTGTTCCAAAGGATTTTGAGCAATATAAGAGAACTTTGGGACTAGAAGCCAAGGCTTATGAACCTGAGATCTGGCAGACACTTAGGCAAGGATAGACAAAGCATTAGGTCATCTGAGGCTAGTGTCAACCATACAGCCAAGTCTTGGGCTCAACAGCTTAGTGGTTATCCTTACACACGAAGTTCAGAAACCAGTGACTCTGAAATGTCTTTTGGCATGGAAAGACCCACACGCAGCTCAGGCCTTGCCTATTTACAGACACCAGAAGGTCCCTATAAGACCCAATTGGAGTACATCAGGACCAACCAATTAGGTGCTCGCATCTATGAGGATGGTCTAAGGCGATCAGTGGTTCAACTCAAAAATCCTGACCAACTCTGTGGACTTGAACACCCAGTGGTCAAGTTCGAAGAGGGTGCTTACATTGATAAGGAAGGAACCATGTATGTGGTTACCAACTTACCGGATAGGACAGATGAGTTTGGAAATATCATTCCTGAGAATGAGATAGGAGACCTAGAGCAAGGAGACCTAGGAGGAGAACCCAAGACCCCTAGAGGCAAGTCAGTCTTAACCAGAGTGCTCACTCCAGAATGGATCCCTCAAGATAATAAAAGCATAGAACTATTCGTGAATAGAGAAACAGAGGAAGCCTTTTGGAGATTTAGGCCAGATCAACCCAGCCCAGTAGTCACCATCTATGAATTCAAGGATCCAGAGATACCAGGGAAAGTTGTCTATCTAGATCACACATCTCAAAAATTATTCTTGGTATCAGATCATGACAGACATGCTTACACCTGGCAAGGTGAATCCATTTTCCCTCCACCAAGATCTAATGTTTCCTAGGGCCTCCAAGGAGCCGGATCATCCAAGGCTCATGAAACCCAGAGAGAAAGAACTAGAGAGAGACCGGAGGTAAGCTTTACAGCCACTATAGGCAGAGACAGATCAGGATATGGAACGGAAAAACTTGAAAGGGAGAGACATAGAGTTCATAGACATCAAAGAGATGATCATGATTTCCCATTGCCTAGACCACGAGAACACTCAAGAACCCTTAGACCCTCTCAAGTGGTTAAAACAATGAAGAATTACTTTGATGGATGTGGAGATCCTTATGATCATGTGGCGGAGTTCAAACAAGTGCTAAGAGCTGAACAGGTTGAAGACTTATTCACCCAGTTCGAGGCATTTGGGTTGACTCTTAAGGGTACTGCTTTAGCTTGGTTTCAAACTCTAAACAGTCGCAACTATAGAGAGATAGGTCAGCTGCTAGAAGAATTCATTGTGGAATTTTCCAAGAGTGGTATCAGACATAACACATCATCCTTGATCCACAGCTTCAAGCAGACACCCCAAGAAACAGTGCGACTTGCAGGAAGAAGATTTAGGCAGTACTTGGAAAGATGCCCTGTACCAGAATTACCCACATCAGCCAAACAGGTGGCATTGTTTTTAGATGGCCTATTGAGCACAAAACTAAGGTCATATGTATACTTGAAAGAGCCTAGATCCATAGAAGAGTGTATACGGATGTGCATTGATATAGAAGACAACTTAGGTGAGGAGTTAGGACTATCCAAACTCTATAAGGACTTTGATTGTTCTACAAGTCATACCTCTAGAGCCTCCACTGAGATAGATGAGATAGCAAGTGGCCAAAAAGCTAGGAGTCCAAAATAGACAAATGCCAAGGGTCACCTCAGTGAAGCGATGTTATACGTGTGGAGGAGATCACATGGCTAATGTCTGCCCAATGATGACTCAACCCCAAGGAAACCCTAATGCTCTATATTGCACCATTGAGAGAAAATACACCAATCATACGGTCCAAGATTGTCCCTATAACAGGCAGGCTGTTAGACAAAATTATCAGCAACCTTACCAGCAAGGTAGGTATCAGAATCAGTACCAACAGCCCTATTATAGGCCACAACAATATCAACCGCAATACCAGCAGCAATATCAGGCACCATATAGGCCACAACCAGTCCTAGGAAACCAACCGCCAGCTCCTGCCAGTGTGATCCCAGTTAAATATACTATGGCAGAGGAGAACTCTAATAGAGCATTGGTACCACTAACCCCATTGGTCTCAGAAAATGATTCTCATGCTCACGGTTCAAACTACTTCCATGAAGATAGTCCACATGCTTATTATATAGAGTCACCTGAGCAAAGTGAGACTTCTCACTATCAATATGAGACACCACCTATGGAACAAAATTGGGAGCCAGAATACTCCAATGTCATGTATACGAATCCAAATCCTAGGCCCCAATTGAGACAAGTAAGACCACAAGCTCCTAGAGGACCATGCTTTAGATGTCAAGGCGATCATTTCATTCGTGAATGTCCCCACCAACCAGCTCTGGGATCAGGACAGAACATCACAATACAAGGCTTTTGTCCTGAGTGCGGCAAGGAACATCTTCCTAGAGAGTGTCCCAGGAATCCCTCTAGTGTACCCAAGGTCACACCCATCAACGTGGTAGGCTTAGTGGCAGATTCAAGTTCAAGTAGCAATAATGTGGCTCCTGTACAGGCAGTTACTAGGGCACAGGCTGCACAACAAGCAAAACCATCTGAGCAGTCGGAGTCAAGTGAGGCAGGAGAACCTAGTAAGAGGAAACCACGAACATGGAAGGATACCAGAGAGAAGGCTAATCGCAAGTGGAACAAAAAGCTATCCGAGCTAGAAGAAAGCCTAAGGGATACCAAAACAAAAATAGAAGACATTGCATCTCAAAGCCCCTCGCATGCTGAAGCTCCATCCACTCCACCTCATTCCACCTCACCACCCATTGTAAATAACCCACAACCAGGGTCTGTTCTTGCAGATCCAACCCCAGAAGGCTTGGACATGATGTTCAAGGCCTACCAGGCTCGTCTTCAAGAAGGGCCAACGGCTGCAAACCTAGACAAGAGTTACCCTAGAGCAGACTTAGAGATTGAACGGATGAAAATGTGCATGAAAATGGTAGAACAAGCTCAAGCTATACTTGAGACTAGTCAAAAGTTCAATCAGACAAACTCTGTCAAACCGGATTTGCATTTCCAAGGTTTACTAGAAAGATTAGAGCAGTTGGTAAATAAACCACAAATTTCTTTACCACCACAGGCTCAACCAACTATTGAAAGAGGAAGCTCACCACCAATGGGAGCTTATGTTCCTAATTCCACGGATGCTGGAATACCTCCTTCAATTCAACAGTACTCTCAAGAGTTCTTGCGGGAAATACAGGAAGAAAAATGGGCCAAGGAGAAGGGTTATTCCCCTCCTATTCCTGAGATTGATGATCTTCATGATCAATTTCCCCAAGACATTCCGTCTATCTATGGAGACCAAGTAGAGCAACAAGAAGATGAAAGATTAGATTTTGAATCTAATTCTTTACAAGAGTTGCCTCATTACACAGGCCCATGGGAATCTGAATCTCTCCATATCAGAGCTCCCACAATATTGGTAAGAAATGAAGACTCGGTGATTCCAAGAAACACTGATGTTGTGAAGAACACTAAGGTTCAATGTCATCTCACTGTAGAGGAGCTGCTCAAAGCAAAACCTGAGCTCTGGAATCATGTGAAGGATCAGGTTCCAGAACTTGAATCCACTATGCCAAAAGTAGGCTCTAAGCAAAAAGTTCCAGAGATACCTCTCGACAAGATAGGAGACATGAGAGAAGGTGAAGAAGGTAACACTTATCTTCCGATCACCTATCAAGGTTACACAACCAAAGCAATTGTAGATTCGGGTGCCGGCGTTGCTATTGCGACCACCTCCTTGTGGAAGCGATGGGGCAAACCCACATTAAGACCAACTAGAATGAAGCTTCAAATGGCAGATGGTCATTTTGAAAGACCTCTAGGATTGCTTGAAGGGATAACCCTAACCACTTGTGGTGTAGAGTTTGAACATACGTTTGCTATATGTGACTTTGAGAAAAATAATGTCTACGAGATGATCCTAGGAAGACCCTTCCTACGACAATTGCAAATAGTACAGGATTGGGGAACCAACTCCTTGTACTTACAACACTTAGGGGTCACAACCAAGGTCAATTTGAAGGATTACACCTTCAGAGATGTACCACCCCTACAGTGGAATCCTATCCACAAAGCAAAAGAAGATTCTATCTGCGTGCATTCTGGAAGTTCACCTGATCCATCCTGGCTGCATGAAGATACTCACTTGTGGATGTGCAAGGTCGCAGAGGAAGAGGACAAGCGCCTAAAAGCGAGAGAAGAAGGAACTCCCCCAGGAGATAGACCAATAAAAGACCCAGCCTATACACCGATGATATTTCCAGATGAGGAATTTGAGCCTCATGGTTGGGCAGAAATCTTAGCTACCATGGACATAGGAGTCAATGAAGAACAATGGACACCTCATTGTGATGAGGAGGGTTATGATATTTCAGTGTTCATGTGTCAGCCCCTGTTGGAAGAGTGTGAACCTAATGAGTTCATAGAAGAAGAAGAGAATGATGATGATCTAGAATCCATTGTGATGGATACCTACTTTGACTCAGAGGAACACTATTTAGAAGACATAGGAGTCTTAACCCAAAAAGAAGAAGAACCCCTCACGAGTATTAAAACGATAAATTCAAAGGAAGGAAGTGAAGGAGGTCAAAAGAAAAAGAAAAGAAAAGCAGTGAAGCAAGAAGAGGAAGAATCATTGTTTGAAGTACCAAATAATTTCAAGAAATATGAAGTGGAAGACCGAAAAATTTTGGTACGAATGCCTAAGAGAGAGGCCATTATAGGAGAAGCATATGACAATAAAGAAAAGACCAAAAAAATTGTAGTGACCATTGAAGGGAACGAAGAACGATGTACGTACATAGGAGATGACCTAAGTGCAAAAGAAGAAGCAGAGCTTGTAGCTCTATTAAGGGAATATAGGGATGTGTTCGCATGGCACTATAGAGACTTGAAAGGAGTAGATCCAAAGATTTGCTCTCATACGATTCCGATGACCGCTGATGCCAAGCCCACCAAACAAAAGCCCTACACATATAATGACAATTATGCAGCCAAAATAAAGGAGGAAATTGACAGGCTGATTGAAGCGGGATTCATCTATGAGATTGAGCACACTGAATGGGTGTCCCCCATTGTGGTGGTGCCCAAGAAGAATGGGAAATTGCGAGTGTGCATTAACCTTAAAAAAGTTAATGCCGCAACGATCAGAGATAGTTATCCACTTCCAATCACCGAACATCTATTGGAGCGTGTTGCAGGCAAGGAAGTTTATAGCTTCCTTGATGGATTTTCAGGTTACAACCAAGTAGCCATTGCCCCCGAAGATCAACACAAAACGGCATTTGCCACAGAATGGGGAATCTTTGCATTTCGTGTGATGCCATTTGGGCTCACCAATGCACCTGCAACATGTTAGAGTATGATCAATGTCTACCCCTCATGATTGTATGCACATTTTGTAAGGCCCCCTTTATGAGGAGAAGCCAAGCGTGCATTACCCAATTGATGGGAATCCCAACTTGAATGTTGGATGAAGGTCATATTGGACCATGTAAGATATTATAAGGAAAGGGAGTTACCAGGGTCCCCAATTGTGGGGTCCGGGGCAGCGGTGAGCAGCCCCGGCTGGGGGGTCCAAGGGGGCCAGCGGGCCCCCTGGCTGGGGGGTCCCAGGGGGCCAGCGGGCCCCCTGGTGGGGGTCCGGGGGCAGCGCCCCCGGCGCGACGGTAAAGGGAATATTCCATGGAATATTCCCTGTCGGAGTCAGAAACCATTTATATTTGTTAGGTCGGTTCAACCAGTCTAAGCCGTGTATGGCAATTACGCGGGCGGTGGCCGCCCACGCTCTACCGCCCATGTATAGCCGTCCATGGCAGGCCACCCATGATCCTATATATACATGACTTCTGCACTACCTAAGACATTGAGTTGAGCCAGCATACCTCTACCTTGTATCTCCCTATCTAGAGTTGTCTAGATCACCATTTAAGCTCTACCTTGAGAGCGCACGGGTGGACAACGCCATCATCTTTGTACTTGCTGCTAGTAGAAAATTGTTGAGATTCTCCTATATCTGTTATCTTCTCTGCTATTGCTCCTGTGTTATATTGCGTAACTATTGTCTTACACAACATTCCAAAGGCTCATGTGTCATGTCTTCAAAGAGTTCTTGCGGAAGAGCTTAGAAGTATATGTGGATGATTTATGTGCGCATTCCCAACAAAGAAGTTACCACATCCCTGAGCTCAGACAAATCTTCAACAAGTGTAGAGATTATCGAGTGTGTCTGAACCCAGAGAAGTGTGTGTTCATGGTGCGACAAGGTAAAATCTTAGGTCACATTGTTTCTAAGAATGGAATTTCAACAGATGAAGACAAGGTAAGAGCGATAGCAGAGCTGCCAAGACCAAGGAACGTTAAAGAGGTACAAGCCTTTATGGGCCATTGTGGATATTACCGTAGGTTTATCCACATGTATGCCATCATAGCTAAGCCTCTTTATGGGTTGTTAACAACTTTTGAGTGGAACGAGGAATGCGAGAATTCCTTCAACGAGCTAAAAAGACGATTGTGCTCAGCACCAATACTGACCACTCCGGATTGGAGCAAACCCTTTCATGTCCATGTAGATGCCTCCAATCATGCAATAGGATGTGTGCTAGCACAACCCACAGGTGAAGGAAACCTAGATTTGCCGATAGCGTATGCTAGTAGGCAATTAAATGCAGCTGAACGAAATTATACCACAACAGAGAGAGAAGGCTTAGGTATGGTATATGCCGTGAAGAAGTTTAGACACTATCTATTGGCCAATAAGTTTAAGTTTTTCACCGATCATCAAGCTTTACTATATTTGGTCAATAAACCTTGCAATACAGGCCGCTTGGTGAGATGGTTCCTCTTACTAATGGAATACGACTTTGAAGTGGTTGTCAGGAAAGGTAGAACCCATCTTAGGGCAGACCATCTTTCTCGCATCACTTCAGGAGAGACACTGGATACCAAAGCTTGGAAAGCATCCAAAGAAGAACTGGCCTGAGGTGATCTCTACAGGGCCAAATACTATTCTGAAATGGGTTCCAATCCGGAGAATTACATCATTTCGAGATCCGATAGACACCTCCAATCAAAGAATTCATCAAGTATACAAGTAACATCAAAACCTCGACCAGCAGCAACCATGTGCCTTTGGCATAACCTTGTCGTTTGCACCATTCAGGTCATGCATTTCCAAAGTATGCATCAATATAGGGCCACCTTACATGGCCGTGCATAGACACAATTGAGAAATTCCAGGCACATGAGACAGCATTTTCACATGAAAAATATGTTATTGATACTAACCTCTTTCTTCTTGTTTGATTCCATTGTTCCAAAAAAACAAAAAAAAAAAAAAAAAAAAAAAAAAAAGAGAACTATGTGCTTGAAAGTGCTCATCAGCGAACTGCCAGCAAGTACATCCCTCAACAAAAAGGACAAGCCGATGGTCAAACATCATGAGGGAACCACAACATGAAGAGATGAAGATCAACGGACCCGTCACCATGGTAAGACGTGTATGTTTCAACAACACTATAACCATGATCGATTAGGAAACCTCTTCGTCAGCATACCCTTGAGCACTTAGCTCAAGACCCAATCTCTTGCACCATACTTCTTGCCATGCATTATCCAAGTACGCATACGTAGGGCCACATTACAAGGCCATGCACAAGGCACATAATTTGTTCAACCCATGCACTAATGCACTTAACCATCATCCATTATGGGTTACAAGTACTTGGCACGAAAACTATGAAAGCCATCCTTGGAAGAATCAGAGGACGTCACGGTGACCACTACAAGAACAAGGGAGCCATCCACCACAGAGAGCGCTCACAATCAACATTGACCACATCCTTTGAGCAGCTAGCAGTTTTGGAAAACTCACACATGCACCACCCAGATGGAATACAAGGCAGAAGTACGTACAAAGGGACTACAAACTGCAAGAGATAACAGTGGCAAAGTGAAGAACCAGACAAACGACCAGGATACATTGGGAAGAGGGATCGCCCCTGTTGGACGCAAAGGACGCTACCTCTCAACGTACTCCATGGAACGACCACTACAACAAGGGTCTGTCAGGGACGACAGACTCAAGAGGGGGGGGAGTGTTGAAGCTTAAGGTCAAGGACAAAGCATGGAAGCGCATCAAGGGAGTGGACACACAAGAAGAAGGAGCAAGTAGGGAGCTCCAAGAAGCACATGTCAAATTTTCAAAAGAAATCCCTACAAAAAGAGTGATTTTTATCACTAAAAACCATTGTAAATACCATTTTTCATTTTTGTAACTCCATTTTGTTCAAGCCGAGGAGTCCTCGAGCTTGAGGAGTATTAGATCTACCATCCTACCAATTTTCACGATTTTTAGACTCCGTTTGAGCCCCCAAATAAGCCCTGGAACCTATTTTTTAACTAGGCCGGACACTAGGTCTGGACAGGGCCAAAACCACTCAAAAACTATAAAAAGGGCTGGAGAGCTCATTTTTGTGGTTGGCTTGTTGTAGATTTCAGTTTTGTAAGAGAGCTCTTTGGTAATTGAAGCTTTCCATTGTTCCACTCTTTGCTCTTACCTTGTGCGCGCGTGTGTGTATGTGTGTGCATGCTTGTGTGCTTTCACTCACGCACTTGTGCCATCACTTGCTCGCGGTCTTCATACCGGTCCTCACGTCTCCACGGATTGACATTTATGAGGTGTATCTCCTCACGTTGGTACTCACCATTGTGCTAGAGTGACACCATAGGGTCTCCCCCTACCTGACTTACCTCCTCTGCCCCTACCTCTAGATGATCTACCTCTCCCTGCATAGTTTGCTTGGGAGGTGGATCCTTCTTCATCAACCTTCTTGCTTTTACCCTTGTCTTTAGACTTCTTATCAGTATATAGGGCAGAGGGATTGTTACCTTTTGATTGCTCTCCATTCTTTGTGATCTTTGCTTCATGTGTGAATAGTTGTCCAATCAGAGTTGTTAGATCAGGTGCTTGGATGTCCATGTACAAGTCCATTGCAGTGGTAAAACTCTCCCACTTGTCATCTGCCTTTAGTCCATTGATCACTTGTCTGACTATTTGCTCTTCCTCAATCTCTTCTCCCACACTTGCAAGTTGATCTGCAATGTCTTTGACTTTGTGACAAAATCTGAGACACATTGTTTTGATTGCTTCCTAAGAGTTGTAAACTCAATCCATAGCTGATTCTTTCTGGCCCTTGTGCTTGATGAAAAGTATGTTGACAAGGTTTCCCAAGTCTCTTGGGAAGTCTTACAGTTCCTAACATGAGGTAGAAGAAAATCAGAGATAGAGTTTAGAAGATATGACCTTGCCAAAGCATCTTTAGCACACCATTGATTAAGTCTCTCATGCTCATCCTTTGTAGGTAGGCCTCTGGTTTTGAATGAGGGCAACTCCTCATCTCCTGATATGTATCCATACAAGCTTCTCCCTTGTAGATAAGTCTTCATTCTTAATGACCATGCCTGGTAATTATTTCTATCCAATTTTTCAATGAAGGAAGGGAAACCATCACCCATGATTACCTTATTTGCTCTGATACCACTGTTGGATGTGATGGCTGGGTACAATCAGAAGATCAAGTTGGTGCTGCTAGACCTGCTTCACACCTGCCCTCTTTTCTCTTCAGATATGGCTAGGAGACTCCTTGAGCTTCCAAATGACACCAAGAAACTATATATGTGCTTTACAAAATGATTGAGTAATGACCAAATCAAAACAGATGATTTTGAACCTTCACAACTCCAAAAAACTTTCTATTCCTGTATTGATACCTGCTCAGTCCTAAGCTTAGTGTGACCAGTACACTTGCAATTGGTTTAATTCCTTCTGGGAGTATTAAATTAACTTAACAAGCTACCATTAGCAAGTTAAATCACTCCAATTAACAAACTATACACTGAGCATGATCTTTAGCAAAATCAGGGACATCCCCGACTTTTTAGGAACAACACAGAAATATACCAGTGTCTGCCTCGACTGAGATTTCTCCCAATTGGCTGAATAGAATGACTTGAAATTTTGTAGTTTTGTAGAATGCTTTGAGCTGGTTCCAATGAGCTTTGAATCATCCAATTTGGTTCAGTAGATCTTGAGATATGCCCTGTTGAAGTTGACAGACGTGGAGGTAGTCACTCAGAGAAAACACAGAGATAATGACTATGAGTATATGTATTGAATCTATCAAATGTACATTCCCATTGGCATGTATAGTGATGCCCAATCGTACTCAAAGGTGTAGGCTCAATAGTAGCTCTCACACACTCACTAATTTGCTTGAATTAGCCTCGGGAAGAGTGTAACATCCCCGCGACTTTTACATTGACTTTTATAGGAGTTTAAAGTGAGTTTGAATTTCAAATTCAAATGAAGACTCCCTCAAATCTCTCAACTAATCATATGGAGATATTCTCTCCATTCATACCTTTCAAATTCCACGACTTTTGAAGGTAGGTATGATTACATAAAGTGAGTTAAGTCATATTGACTTTTACATTGGATAAAAGATAATAAAACATAGGCATGTGTTCCTATGGTCTTCCTTCAAGTGAATTAATCCAAGAACTTTTGTAACACCTTCAAGGTTGATATCCAATGCTCTTCAAGGTACAAGACAAAGCCAAGTGTTAAGGCTTGTTTTGCACCAACAGTTGGTACGTATGCCTAACGGTTTGCTTATTGTAGGGGCAATCTTGCGTGGTGTGATTGGTGTACCTTCGTTCTATAGTGCAGTACTGGCTACCCGTATTAACTTGGGGTTGAGCCATAATGGGACATACATTCGCCATGTGGTCGCCACCACAAGTATAGCACCTTTTCACAGGGGCAAACCTTGGGATTTGTTTGTTAGTGACACCTAATTTCTGAGCTACCTTCTCTGCAAGTTCCTCGATTGATGTGGATTGCGTGGGAGAGAGGTTAGAAGCACTATCCGAATCTTTGTATATCTTGGAAAGCTCTAACTCCTCCCCTAGGTTATCCTCGATGTCAATGCACATGCGCACACACTCTTCTATGGTCCTAGGGTCCTTCAAGTACACATAAGATCTCAATTTAGTACTTAGCAATCCATCGAGGAATAAAGCCACTTGCTTAGCTGGTGTGGGAAGCTCCGAGACAGGGCATCTTTCTAAGTATTGCCTAAATCTTCTTCCTGCAAGTCTCACGGTTTCTTGAGGGGTTTGCTTGAAGCTGTGAATCAGCGAGGAGGTATTATGCCTTATGCCACTCTTAGAGAATTCAATAATGAAAGCCTCTAGGAGTTGGTCTATGCTCCTGAACTGCCTCTCATTTAGTGGCTGAAACCATGTCAGGGCAGTGTTCTTAAGGGTCAGACCAAAGGCATTGTACTGCGTGAATAGATCCTTCACTTGTTCATCTCTCAAGACTTGCCTAAACTCAGCCACATGATCGTATGGATCTCCAGTGCCATCGAAGTAGTTCTTCATGGACTTAACTAGCTGAGTCGGTCTCAAGGTTCTTGTGTGCTCTCTAGGTCGTGGTAGAGGGAACTCATCCGCATTTCTCTGATTCCTGTGAGCTCTAAGTATCTCAGGCTCTACTCTGTGTGTTTCCGTCCTCGTTCTTTCTCTGCCCACTGGGTTGGCAAAGCTTACTTCTGGTCTATCTCTACTTCTGTCTCTTTGCATTCCATGAGCTTGGGATGTTCCAGCACCAGGGTGACCATAGGATACATTCGATCTTGGTTGGGGGAAAACGAATTCACCCTTCCAAGTGTAAGCATGCCTATCATGTTCTGTCACCACAAAGATCCTTTCTGAAGCGTGATCTAAGTAGGTCACTCTGCCTGGGCTATCAGGATCCTTAAACTCATAGATCATGATTGTTCCTATATCAGTTGGCTGATCAGATTTGTACCTCCAAAAGGCTTCGTCAGTTTCTCGATTGAGGAGCAAATCTATGCTCTTATTATCCTGAGGAATCCACTCTGGGGTGATGATCCTAGTGAGAACCGATTTGCCTCGAGGGGTTCTAGGTTCTGTTCCCATGTTTCCTTGCTCTAGGTCCCCTAAGTCCGCTTCTGAGATCACATTCCCAAATTCGTCCGTCCTATCTGGGTGACTGGTGACTACGTATATGGTTCCTTCTTTGTCCAAGTATACTCCATTTTCAAACTTGACAGCTGGGTGCTCTAGTCCAATGGATTGATCAGGATTCTTAATCTGTACCACAGATCTTCCTAGGCCGTCCTCATAGATGTTAGCACCTAATCGGTTGGTCCTAAGGTATTCCAACTGTGTTTTGTAAGGGCCTTCTACTCTGTGCAAGTATGGCACTCCTGAACTTCCCGTAGGTCTGTCCATGCCTTGAGACATCTCTGATTCACTGGTATCGGAGCTAGGGTAATGCGAGTGGTGACTCAACTGCTGGGCCCAAGACCTCGCAGTATGATTGACGCTAGCTTCTGAAGACCTAAGGCTTTGTCTATCCCTTACTAGATGCCGTCCTGATCTAAGGTTCATATGCCTAGTTAAGTAGCCCGATTTTTGCCCAAAGTACAACCTCGTTGCCGATCAATTGGTATCAGTCACTTGATTCTTTTTAGTTATTTATCGTGTTTAAGGTCTTGTCTGATATTACGTCGTCAGGAATACTTGAATGTTCTTTGTACTTTTAGGTTGATCGTTCCACGTTAAACTCTTTTCCTTTAGGATTCTCAATCGTACAAAGATTATGTAGTTATCTTGCACTTTGAGTATTTAGGTAACCTTCAACTTGATAGATGCCTATCGCCGCCCTAGCTTACTCCTCTCACTAGTCGTTCTTAGCCTAAGCTAGGAATTGACACAGGGAGTTGAGAATTTCCTACCTTTTGTTTCCTGCTTGGTTGCCCTTGAATGCCCAGGAAGTGTGTTCCCAAGCTTGCAGTTACACTTGCTTAGAACGCCTTTCGATGCTCTCAATAGATCTATAAGATTTCCAAAGTTAGCTTTAAGATTTACATTCCATAGACAGAACCAATGATTTTCATTCCTGTAGCACAAACACTAATTTGCATAGTGATTTTTAAGAGAACAATTCTAAAGACCCCTGACTTTGATCCCCCTGGGTATGGTCAACTTCAAAATACCCTATCTGAAAATACCCTACCTGCCACGAGCTTTCCGACAAGCCCAAGAGCTCAAAAAATGGATTCCGTATGAAAAAGTTATGACGGTTCAGGGTTTAGGGGGTTAAAACAGGATTCAATCTGGCTGACAGATCCTAGGATTCTCTCCCAAATCTCAAATGTAGGAACCTCCAGAAATGCTAATGGATTGACTATTTTGCCCCAAAATTATCCCAAATTTTGAACAAAACCAAACCCTAATTTTGGCCGAAAAGCCTGTCAATCGCGATTGACAGAGGTGTCCCTCGGGCCTGTCAGTCGCGATCGACAGTGTCAATCGCGATCGACAGAGTCGATCGTGGCTGTCAATCGCGATCGACGGTATCAATCGCGATCGACACGTTTTCCGGGTTTTTCGCCGAAATTTCAGTCAATCGGGGGCCTATCAGTCGCGATGGATACGTGGCTACACGTAAAAGTCAATCAATCGTTGAATTTCAGTCGGTCGCGATCGACGGTGTCAATCGCGACTGACAGAGGTGTCGATCGTGGCTGTCGATCGCGATCGACGGTGTCAATCGCGACTGACAGAGGTGTCGGTCATGGCTGTCGATCACGATCGACGGTGTCAATCGCGATTGACAGGGTCCTACGTGGCAGTCTGTCGGTCGTGAAGTCTGTCGGTCGCGATCGACAGGGTCTGTCGGTCGCGATCGACAGGGTCTGTCGATCGCGATTGACAGAGGCTGTCGGTCACGATTGACAGGAAAACACGGAATTTTTCTACTGTTTTAGGTGATTTGGGATGTGCTCATCATGCTTGTGCTAATGGTGCACTTAGTTTTGTCAAAAGTTAAAATTTTCTGTCAATCGCGATCGACAGAGGCCTGCGACCGCGAGACAGTTTCTGAGATTTTCGTACCTGCGCAGCGTGCTGGAGGGGATGATGATGATGATACCTGCAAGAAACACAACAAACATGCAAAAACAGTGCAAGCAATATCGCTCTCTCGCTCTCTCTCACAAGTAGAATGAAGGAAATGAGGTGGAGATGGTGATATGATCAAAACTGAAGATTTTCGCGATGATGGAGATGGAGGTGGGAGATGGTGATGATGATGATGGTGATGAAGATGGTGAAGGAAAAACAAGAAAATAGATGAAAGTGAAGAAAATACCTACAACTCCAACGCGTCAACTCTACGTCTTACCATCACACGCTCGTCCTCAAAGCTCGATCCCTGGCAACGGCGCCAAAATTTGGTGTAGCTCAGTGATGAGTAGCACCTCCTTTAATGTCAATCCGGGAAGACGTGAGGATGGTATGAAGACCTCGAGCAAGTGGAGGCACAAGTGCATGAGTGAGAAGCACACAAACATGCACACACACACACACGCGCACACACGGCAAGACAAAGAGTGAGTAGCAATGGAGTTCTTGGATTACTTTCAAAAAGCTCTTACAAGTTCGTTTCAATTACAATCTAACCCCAAAAATGAGCTCTCGAGCTCCTTTTATAGTTTTTGACTAGCTTTGGCCCTGTTCAGACCTAGTGTCCGGCCTAGTTAAAAATTAGGTTCCAGGGCTTATTTGAGGGCTCAAACGAGATCTAAAAATTATGAAAATTGGTAAGTAACTACTTCTAAGGCTCCTCAAGCTCGAGGACTCCTCGGCTTGCACAAAATGGAGCTACAAAAAGGTGAACATGGTATTTACAGGGGTTGTTAGTGATGAGAATCACTTTTAATTTGTGTAAGGATTTTGAAAAATTAAAGGGTTGCCTTAGTGCTAGATCTGCGTGAATGCTCGTACTTGCTTCTTCATGAAGAAAATTATTGGCCTACTTGCCAGATCGTCGTTGATTCCCTTGTCTGCTTGTGCCTTCTCTCCCCTCTGACTCTCTTCTCTGACTGCCATGCCTTGTCACTCCTTCAGTTCCTTGTCTGCTGCTAACACTCACAGATGAACAGGTTTATGCATTGCCCAAGAGTTAAGCATTGGCAGGTAGTTAAGCACATCTTTCGCTGAGTGGTACTCAGGTACTTGGGTTGTTTTATCCCAAGGGGGGATCACTACCGCCACATTTGCATGCTTTTTCTGAATCTGATTGGGCTGGTTGCTATGACACTCATGTGTCCACTAGTGGCTTTTGCTTCATGCTTGGTAGCTCATGTATATCTTGGTTGAGCAAGAAGCAGCCTACTGTGGCCACTTCCAGTTGTGAGGCTGAGTATAGGGAAGCTTTCACAACAACTGTTGAGTGTGTGTGGCTCAGACGCCTTATGGCTGATTTGGGTGTTGGTCAGAATTCTGCCACCACCATCTTCACTGATAGTCAGAGCGCATTGGCAGTTGCGAGGAACCCTATGTTCCATGCTCGCACTAAGCACATTGAGGTGCATTATCACTATGTCAGGGAGAGGTTCTCTGCTGGGGAGATCAGCTTGGCATATGTGCCCATGCAGGAGAACATTGCAGACCTTGTCACGAAGGCTCTGCCTAGGGAGAAGTTTGAAGCTTTCCGCAAAGCTTTGGGCTTACTTCCTTTTGTGGAGTGATTTCCACATAGCCTGGCACTTCCTTACATGAGTGCCAACTCCCTATTCACCACATCACTCAGAGGGGGGATTTGTTGATATATTTAGGTAGTGATGTTTGTGAACACACTAGGACCATTGGGGCACTTTTTTCCCTCTTTAGGAGGTTTTTTTCCCCCGGCTTGTATATATGCCTATTGCCCTAATGGGCTACTTATCTTTGTACATTCTCTAATAATACATTGAGTATTGTGTGTTGTGCTCCAAGCTTCTTCTTCCTTGTGTTGTTCAAATGCTTTCGCAGTCGTCTAACTCCAACAATTCTTCTTCTTCCTTGTGCTGTTCGCGTGCTTCCGCAGACGTCTAACTCCAACAGTTCCCAAACAAAGGTGTTTGCATAGGACCACAAACATCATTATGACCAAGTAGAATTTGAGTAGCTCGTACTGAACCATCTTTTGGGAAGGAGGAATGCTGCATTTTGCCCAAAATAAAGCCTTCACAGACATGTTTATCGGGTGCATCAAGTTTGGGCAAAGAGGATACCATTTCATATTTCTATAGGCATAGCAAACTAGCAAAATTCAGATGACCAAAGTGTGCATGCCAAAGCTTTGCATTTGACATAGCCTGAGAATCTTGAACTGCACATGCTGAATCATTCACAAATTTCACATAATCTATGAGCTTACACAACCTATGACATAGAATGTCAAACATAATAATGACATTTCCATTTGATAGATCATGAAATATACATCTATCATCAACAAATTTCACAACCAAGCTGGTCTTGGCTAATGTAGAAATTGATAACAGATTTCCCTTGATCCTTGGCACAAATAAATCATCGAATAATGTAAAAGAACTACCATCAGTAGTAGTCAAAATGATCTTACCAAATCCCATCACAAGATAAGAGGGGTTTTTTGGCACATGTGATAGTATTCCTTGTATGGGCAAGCTCAAGAAAAGTGAAGAAACTGTGTTGTGAGGTAATATGTTTGGTTGCCCCACTATTAAAGTACCAACCATCTAAGTCTACTAGAGACATACACTCTTCATGAGAAGATGGTTCATAATCCCAAACAGTAGTAAATGCCCATTCTTCATTTTGCACAAGATTTGCAGATTTTAATTATGGTGCAGAGGCCTCCACAACAACCATTCTAGCCTCCTTTTTCTTTGTCTCTTTTGTAGCTAGTTGTGGACGAATCTTTATGACATGATCATTTCCTTTACAATATTTGCAAAATAGTTTTTGATTTTTTATTTTCTTCTCATCTTTGTCATCCTTCTTTGGTTGTGTTGAACTTGTTGAAGAATCACTCATGAATTTGACGTACAGACAAAGGAAGATAAAGAGAAGTGGAATCAAATATTCAGAAAATAAAAAGCCTTAATGAAGGGACAAATTCACGACCGTTATGTACAGTACAGAATCTTGCAGAATCAGAGTTCGTTACATCGAATCAAACTGTATATACAGAGAGAACGTGCATAAGAATAAAAGAGGGAAGTGCGAGTTAGAACGTGCGTGAGAAAAGCGTGCAGTATAAATAAAGCACATATAGAGGTCAAAAAAGAGAGAGAGAACAGAGAGATGAGAAAGTGAGAAGACGCCAGAGATCGCGTATGTACAGATGAATAACAGAAACCTGAAATGTCAGGTGTTCATCTGAGAGAAATGGTAAACAAAAACTACTCAGTGTAGGAGAGTTTCTATACCTTGAGCAATAAGAGGCCAAGCTAATTTGTACACATCTTCTCTAATAGAAAACACATGTTCATGTGGAAGTTTGCGCGCACTGTTCGTATGTGAAGAACTCTTAGTATTTTTGTGTTACGGTAGAAAGTTCGTTAACCGTTAACAGTTACAGTTCGTTAGTAAACGTGTTCCTCGGTACTCTCTCAGTCAATGAATATTTTCGGTCAGTTATAATTTTCTTAGAAAATGAATTTTCCGGTAGAACAACGAAGTATATCTCGCAGAATAAATTAAAGTTTTGTATGAGAGTTAGCTTATCTTATAGCTAGAAATATCTACTATCAGTTCGTCAAGGATTTCGGTGAAATGGATATGTACACACAGTACAAAGTCTGACCGAAAGAAGGCACTCTGAACCGGAGAAGTTTTTCTTAAACTTTAGAAAGTGTTCACTCAGTGAAGGAAGTTCACGCATCACTTCCTTACTTCTTGTATACTCACTCGAAGTAATTACAAACAGAATAGGAATTGATTCCGGTACGATTCCGGTATAAGTCTAGTGACAGTCCGGTGAAGTTCCAGTGGAATTTTCAGTAAATTCAAACCGTAGTCTTATATGTTTGAGCAACAGTAATCTTGCTAAGCTACTGCTGATTATAGAGGTGTTCTAATATCGCTCTAGCTTAGCCAACTTTTTCGGTGGCGCGGCGATTTCCGCAGGCCTGACAAGGTTCAAGCCTTTGCCGCGACGACCACCAACAATGGTATCAGAGCGAGTTAACCATAACAAGTGGTATCAGAGCCAGCATACCGAAATTGGTATCGCAGAGCAGGTTAACCACAACAGTGGAACCAGAACAAGAAAGATTCTGAAGAGCAGAAAGATTCTCAAAAGTTCACCGGAAGTAACAGAAACAAGAAGATTATGGCAAATCATGTCCAAATTGATAAATTGAACAGAGATAATTATCCCGCGTGGGTAATGCGCATGGAAGCCTTACTTATGAGTAAGGACCTAATGATGTATGTGACGGGAGAAGAAAAGAAGCCGACTTTCGAAGATGATAGTCAACCAAAAAAAGATGAATTAGAAGCCTTGAAGCTGTGGCAGAAGAAAGATGCAACGGCAAGAGCTTACATTTATAATACCGTTTCAGACCATCTACTACCGCATGTTAGAGGTCTGGAGAAAGCGGAGGACATATGGAGTGCATTGGAAGATCATTTCCAAAATACTACGAAAGCTAGGAAGGCTAGCTTATGGTCCGAGTTCACAACATTCAAAAAGAAGGCGAGTCAAAGCATTAGTGACTATGTTACTAAGATGAAGGATCTAGCAGATAGTCTTGGATCCATAAACGAAGATGTCGAAGATCACAGATTGATAGCGCAACTGCTAACAGGTTTGAGAGGAGATGAAAGGTGGAAACCTTTTGTACTCTCAACTGAACTTTCTTTAAATCATTTTGTACCAGATTTAAATCAGCTGCTTGGTTTGATGCTCACATATGAGCAAGACCTGAAAGGAGATGCAGATAAAGGACAAAGTTCTGCAATGTACATGAAGAACAAGAAGAAAGATAAAGGTAAGACAAAAGACGAAGAAGAGTCGAGTTCTCAAGCTTACTATGCAAGAGGTAAAGGTACCTGCAGAGGAGGAGCAAGAGGTTTTGGAAGAGGAAGAGGTAGCCAGAATAACAACAAAAAGGCTTGCTGGATTTGTGGATTAAGTAATCATTTGGCTCATGATTGCTGGCACAATCAACAAGGATCAAATCAAAATCAGAACAGTAATAGCAGAGGCAGAAGCGGAAGATATCAGAATAACTTTCAAAGAGGAAGACAAAATCAAAGAGGAGGCTATGGTAGAGGTGGAGCAAGAAGTTGGGGGCAGAATCAATCCTGCAACACCACCTACAACAATTACGCAAATGACACACAGAATGAAAGTCATACATCATTGATGATGAACTCAATTAGCACATCAGATAACGAAGACCTGAAGGTATTTTACATTGATTCTGGATGTTCTAATCACTTGTCAGGAAATATAGAACTAATGTCAGAATTGGAAAAAGGTAGTTCCAGTCATACTGTTCAAACATGTGACAATACGAGGCATAGTGTACATTCAATTGGAAAAGTGAAATGCAAGAGTGGAGCAGATTTGCTAACCAATGTTTTGTATATTCCAACAATACCAAAAATTTTGATTAGCGTGGGACAAATAGTTGAGAAAGGTTTTCAGGTCAGATTTACAAATGAAGGAGTATTTGTAGAAGATCCCGAGAATGGATATAATCAGATTGTCTCTGGTAAAAAAGAAGGCAGACTCTTTACTTTAAGAGTACAAGGGAATATTGGCCAAGTGTTGCTCACACATGGTGAAAAGGTGATTACAGAACTTGATCTCTGGCATAAGAGATTAGGTCATTTCAATGAAAAAGGAATTAAAGCTATGATAGCAAATCAGTCAGTACTGGGATTATCGAATGTATAGAATCAATGATAACTCTTTATGTTTTCAAAGAAAAATCAGAAGTGTTTGGAGCTTTCAGGCATTTTCATGCATATGCTGAAAGACTCACAGGTCAGAAGCTTAAGAGATTGAGGTCTGATGGAGGGGGAGAATACTTCTCCCGAGAGTTCAATGATTATCTTTGGAATGCAAGTATTAAGAGAGAAATAACCTGCAGGTACACACCACAACAAAATGGTGTAGCAGAAAGAAGGAACCAAACTCTAGTCGAGTTTGCACGAGCTATGCTAAAGGAAAAGGATTTTCCAAATTATCTTTGGGCTGAAGCTGTAAATACAGCTACATACTTGGTAAATAGATTACCATGTACGACATTAGATGGAATGACCCCTTATGAAGCCTGGTGGGGAAAGAAACCAACACTTGATCATTGCAAAGTGTTTGGATCAGTAGCTTATGCTTATGTACCGTCACAACTCAGACATAAGCTCGAACCAAAAGCAGAAAAATATGTGTTCGTAGGATACGATGAAAAGCAGATGGGCTACAGGTTATGGAGTCATCTAACAAAACAGTTTACTATTTCCAGAGATGTTACATTTGATGAACAGAAGAGCTGGTATACAGATCAAATTCATACAACGGAAGAATTTGAAGAAGAGGTAAGAAGAAGAGAGAAAGGAAAATCAATTGTGCAGGTGAACAGAGATGAAGACTATATGCAGGCAAGTACGTCCAGGATCGGATCAGTTATGAGAAATGGAGATGAACAGGGATTTGATGAAGATGTGTATTCAGATACACATGAAGAGTTTGAACCAAGAAGGTCAAACAGGAACAGAAGACAACCAGAAAGGTATTTGTATGATACTTCATACATAACTCAGAAAAATTATGCATATATGGTCAAAGATGATGAAGAACCTCAGAACTATGACGAAGCTAAAGGTAAGAAGCAATGGAAGAAGAGTTCAGCGCACTAGAAGAGAACAAGACATGGGAGCTTGTTCCTAAACCAAATGGTAAGAAAGTGATTGGAAATAAATGGGTTTTCAAAGTTAAGAAACTTGCAGATGGAAGGATAGCCAGACACAAAGCCAGACTGGTTATCAAGGGCTATGCTCAAATGCATGGCATAGATTACGATGAGACATTTAGTCCGGTGGCAAAGATGTCAACCATAAGGATAATGATTGCTATAGCAGCATCAAAAGGATGGAAGCTAAGTCAGCTGGATATCAAGAATGCATTTCTGAATGGATACATATCAGATGAAGTCTACATGGAACAACCGGAAGGGTTTGTAAGTTCCAGATACCCAAATTTTGTTTGCAGATTAAGAAAAGCACTTTATGGTCTAAAGCAAGCTCCAAGAGCTTGGAATTACAGACTTGTGAAAATCTCAATGAACTTGGATACCAAAGTTCGAAAGCAGATGCAAGTCTACTCATCAAGAGAACAGAAGAAGGAATGATCTACATTTGCATTTATGTAGACGACATTATAATTACAGGTGCTTCAGATGAAGGAATTAAAGAAGTAAAGAGATTACTCAAAAAGGAGTTTTAGATCAGTGATCTAGGAAAGTTGTCATACTTTCTAGGAATGGAAATCACATACACAGATCATGGTGTATATGTTACGCAAGAAAGGTATCTCCTAAACTTACTAAAGAAGTTTAATATGGAGAATTGCAGAGAAGCTTCAACACCGCTTGAAGCAAATCATAAACTCAGCAAATATAGTGGTCCAGAGTTTAAAGATATGAGGAAATATCAGTCGTTAGTGGGAAGTCTAATTTACGCTACACTAACATGACTGGATCTTAGCTATGCAGTAGGAGCTCTCTCACAGTTTATGCATTGTCCGAAGGATCAACACTAGGTTGCAGGACAGAGAGTTCTTAGATATATAAAAAGAACTATAGAGGAAGGATTATGTTATCCTTTTACGTCAGATATACAACTGATAGCATTCAGTGACTCAGACTGGGCAGGAAGTCAAGATGACAGAAGGTCAACACATGGGTATATGATATACCTAGGAGATAAGCTAGTGAGCTGGTGTTCGAAGAAACAACACACAGTGGCTTTATCATCAACAGAAGCAGAATATAAAGGACTTGTAGAAGCAGCTAAAGAAGTGATATGGATGCAGACCTTGTTCAAAAGCATGGGTATTGATCAAGGTATACCCATCATACATGGAGATAATATGAGCTCGCTGTATCTTGCAGCAAATCTAGTATTTCATGCAAGAACAAAACACATAGAAATTCAGTATCATTTTCTGAGGGAAAAGGTAATGGAGAAGGAGATAGAAATAATATACACTCCGACAAAAGATCAGATTGCAGATATTTTGACAAAGAGCTTGGATGGAACAAAGAACAAGCAGATTCAAGGAAATGGCAGGTATAAAAGAAAGAAAAATATATGAAGATAGGAAGAGTCAAATTAGTGATTGAGGGGGAGCTGTTGAAGAATCACTCACGAATTTGACGTACAGACAAAGGAAGATAAAGAGAAGCGAAATCAAATATTCAGAAAATCAAAAGCCTTAATGAAGGGACAAATTCACGACCATTATGTACAGTACAGAATCTTGCAGAATCAGAGTTCGTTACATCAAATCAAACTGTATATACAGAGAGAACGTGCATAAGAATAAAAGAGGGAAGTGTGAGTTAGAACGTGCGTGAGAAAAGCACACAGTATAAATAAAGCACATACAGAGGTCAAAAAAGAGAGAGAGAATAGAGAGATGAGAAAGTGAGAAGACGCCAGAGATCGCGTATGTAGAGATGAATAACAGAAACCTGAAATGTCAGGTGTTCATTTGAAGAAATGGTAAACAGAAACTACTCACTGTAGGAGAGTTTCTATAGCTTGAGCAATAAGAGGCCAAGCTAATTTGTACACATCTTCTCTAAAAGAAAACACATGTTCATGTGGAAGTTTGCGCGCACTGTTCGTATGTGAAGACATCTGAGTATTTTCGTGTTACGGTAGAAAGTTTGTTAACCGTTAACAGTTACAGTTCGTTAGTAAACGTGTCCCTCGGTACTCTCTCAGTCAATGAATATTTTCGGTCAGTTATAGTTTTCTTAGAAAACGAATTTTCCGGTAGAACAACGAAGTATATCTCGCAGACTAAATTAAAGTTTTGTATGAGTGTTAGCTTATCTTATAGCTAGACATCTCTACTATCAGTTCGTCAAGGATTTCGGTGAAATGGATATGTACACACAGTACAAAGTCTGACCGAAAGAAGGCACTCTGAATCGGAGAAGTTTTTCTTAAACTTCAAAAAGTGTTCACTCAGTGAAGGAAGTTCACGCATCACTTCCTTACTTCTTGTATACTCACTTGAAGTAATTACAAACAGAATAGGAGTTGATTCGGGTACGATTCTGGTATAAGTCCAGTGATAGTCCGGTGAAGTTCCAGTGGAATTTTAAGTAAATTCGAACCGCAGTCTTATATGTTTGAGCAACAGTAATCTTGCTAAGCTACTGCAGATTATAGAGGTGTTCTAATATCGCTCTAGCTTAGACAACTTTTTCGGTGGCACAGCGATTTCCGCAGGCTTGACAAGGTTCAAGCCTTTGCCGCGACGACCACCAACAGAACTAGCAGATTTTTGCTTACTAGTAGATGAGGTCCATTTACATTAGCCCTTCTAACTAGCCAAGAAAGCTTGATCTGCAACATGCATAATGGACTTGTTCTTCCTAGATTGATCTTCTTGCAAACAAATAGAGACCAAGTGCTCAAATGTTAAGGCATTTGGATTGCCTTTCATGATCATCAAATGAAGAGTAGAAGCAAAAGTCTTATATGAATCTGGAAGAACATTCAAAACAATCTACACAAGTGAACTATCTAGCAAGACTTCATCAGTAGAAATCAACTGCTCCTTCAAATTTTTCATCTTTGCCAAAAAACTATCCATGGAATCTCCTTCGTTCATGTGCTCACTCTGAAATTGTTTTTGGAGGTAAGCAACATGAGCCTTATTCCTTGCATAGTATAAATTAGTAAGTGTATCCCAAGCATTATTTGCTATTTTGTAGGAGCCAATATGAGGAATAATGGTAGCTTTGACAGATAAGGCTATTAATGCATGTGTCTGTGCATCTCTACCATCCCAATGAAGGTTTTATATAGTAGGTGTAGCAAGAACCACAACATGAATAGGAACCTAAAGAACATCATCTTTAACCCCATCTACATCATCTTTAGTAGTTATATTTGTCATTGTAGTAGGATGTTTTTCAACATTGTGCACAATATTCCATAGTCCTTTTGCAACCAATACATGATGCACCATATATGCCCATAATGTGTAATTGTTACCATCCAACTTATTCTCAACAACCAACATATGGAATACATCACTACCTTCAACCATGACCACTTATTAAAATATCATGATGTAGAAAATGATTACATCTCAAAACGTCAAACAAAACTACCCTATCAAGTTCTACTAAACATGTAAGAGAATTCAAGGTTCTTATACTGGCAAAACCAAACCTGTATATATGTTTGGAACAAAAAGATGAAATTGCCTACACAAACGCTCTGATATTGTGTTCAGAGGTCAAAATGAGCTCAGATTGTGATTTTGAGGACACCTGAGAGGGGTGTCTAAGTATGTGATTTTGTGGCTATGATTGGAGGGGTGTCAATGACACCCTAGATGAAACGATGGCCTACTCTGATACCAATTCTTGTAGTTTGAAGTCTGCACAAGCATTGAACAGCATAAGGAAGAAGAAGAAGCTTGAATCACAACACACAATACTGAATGTACTACCAAGAGAATATACAAAGATAAGTGACCTATTAGGGTTATAGTCATATATACAAGCCGGGGGAAAAAACCTCCTAAAGAGGGAAAAAAGTCCCCCGATGGTCCTAGTGTGTTTACAAACATCACTATTGAAATATATCAACACATAGATGTGGTCTTTGTAGGACCCCAAACATCTGCATTTCTAGCACATTCTCACTAGCATGCTTGTCATGTGGAAATGATGCTCTTCTGTTTACCAAATCAACATGCTACACATACCTTTTGCATCTCTCAACCTTGAAACTTGGTATTCCATTGACAACCTCCTTGGACTACATCAATTGCAGCCTCTACAAATTTACATGTCTAGTTCACTTGTGCCAGATCTCTATATCAGCAATAACTTCTACACCTCTTCTAAACATGGCTACATTCATTTCACAAAGTTTCACCTGTAAGGTGAACATCGTACCCACTTTGTTTCCTTTGGCAATCAATCTTCTATCTTGTTTATATTCTTCTACATACAACCCATTTGCATTGAACCTAGCTTATAATCCTTGGTCAACCATTTTTCCAACAAAAACTAGATTATTTGTTATATTTGGAACATGTAGCACATCAAAAAGATGTTTTACCTTCCCGTCCTCAATCGACAATACTATGTTTCCTGTATGATCGATAGGATGTGATGTCTCATCATCTGTTTCAACATATCCAGGAATTGGTAATTTTTGCAAACTTGTAAACATTTCGCATGACTTTTCATGTGAATTGAAGCACTTGATTCAACATACTAGACATTACCATTTGATTTTGAAACATCAAACAGACATCGTATTCATCATTTGTTCTTTGACCATGAATAGCTTCTCATAATCATCTGCACTTGTGGATGTACAATTATTTTGCTACCTTCTTTTATTTTGATTCTTGAACTTGCAATTATGTTCAAAGTCAATTAGTTTACTACAACTACATCATCCTTTATTGTCATTATCTAAATAATTTCTTTGGAAATTTTTGCAGCCTCTTTGACTCCCCTTGCCTCAAAATTGTTCTCTGATTCTTGTGAGAAGAGATGGTGGATACACTCCAAGAATGTGCTTGGTGTTGCAAAAACCTGCTCTACACCTACCGCCCCCTACCATGCTTGAGTCTTCATTCTTTCTTGATTTCTAGCAATCCAATCATGCCTTTGAATATGCTTAACTTGATACCATCCAATGGTTTTGTCAACATATCTACACATTGAAGATTAGTAGATACATAGGACAATTGAGTGTCCTTGCTCATCAACTTCTCTCTTACATAGTGATAGTGGACTTCAATATGCTTTGTTCTAGAATGGTAAAGTAGATTAGCTACTAAGTGAAGTGAGCTAGTATTATCACCAAAGATGTGAGGAGTTAAGGTATGCAACCCCAAATCTGAGTGTAGACATTTCAACCACATTGCTTCTTGTGTTGCATTGGCCAATCCTCTCTATTCAGCCTCAATAGATGATAGAGCCACAGTTGGTTGCTTTGTTGAAGGCCATGAAATTAACTTTGAACCTACAAAAGATAAATATCCTGATGTACTCTTCCTATCATCATTTGATCCAACCAAATCTGAATCTGAGTAGAGTTTGAGATCAATTTATAATGTGAAGGCGTAGAAAATCCCTTCATTGATGGTACCCTTCAAGTATTTGAGCACTCTCTTGGCTGCTTCCATGTGTGGCTTTCTTGGCTTGCACATGAATTGACTGAGTATGCTAACACTATAGCATATGTCCTCTCTTGTGAGAGTTGCATAGTTCAAACTTCCTACCAAGCTTTGATAGCTTGTGATATCTTCAATAGGTTCTCCTTCATAAGCACTTACCTTACATTTCAACTCGATGGGTGTACTTGCACACTTAGTATTCTCCATTTTTTAAACTTAGAAAGCATATCATGTACATACTTCCTTTGAGTGATATAGATACCAGAATGTGTATAGACAAGTTCAAATCCAAGAAAGTAAGTGAGAGGTCCAAGATCACTGATCATGAATTCATCCTTCATTTTAGCCTTTGTCTTTAATTCCATTGATATCATTCCTTGTAATTATGATGTTATCAACATATACATAGAGATATATAACCTCAGATCCATTCCTCTTGATGAATAATGATCTACCTACTTGACTAGCTTGTTAAAGTTACAGTTATTCTATTCTTACTCGTGGGTTCTTGGGATGGTCAGGGGTCTGATAATTCAGAGGCCCTATATGTATTTTCCCAATTCACTGCTTAGTTTCCGATTATCAATTTCATTGATTAACCTCGGACAATTACAAAAGATGTACCTACATTTCGGCGCATAACAATCTTAACGATCACCGTGATTATGTACCCATCATTCTCACTCTCTCTTTAATATTACTGCTACACTTCACTTCAACACAGTAAATAGTAACACAGTACCTATTCTACTTCAACTTTGAATACATATTCATACAGACAATTCTACAATTAATATAACTTCAAAACAGAATCGACTCTAGAGCATCTTCTAGATCAAACATGCCGTCAATTCCCTATCATCTCTTCCGCGCATATTCTATTGATTAGAAAGAAACTATACACCATTTGCGCTACACCCTTTCGATGCGTGAATTTTCTAATTACAAGGATTCTTCTAAGTAATATTCTGGCGGCCTTATCACTAGCATGCACGGTGGACTCGAACCTAGCAAGGATAATTACAATGTTTAGGCATCATCAATAATGCCTTTTATGTACAAAGAGCAGGCTAATTTAAAAGTGTGGGATATCTTCTGTTTGAGTGACTCTAGCATCTCTGTCAAAATTTGAGGTTCAACCAGATGTGCATCAGTTCGAACAGAGCTGGCATCGATCACCTGAGTAACTAAGTGGTCCACTTGAGACTACAGAAATTCTTCTTCAAGGTAAAAATCATTGGCAAGCGCGGCATCCCATCGTAATTTCATCTCTGCAATTTCTGCATTGATGCGAGAAAGTCCCTCCTGTTGGACGTCGAGCTGCTTCTCTCTACCTTCAAGCTCCTAGGATTGAAATTGCATGGTTTTGAAGAAGTCTTGTCTTTCTTTTTGAATAGCTTCAACTTCCTTCTTCAAGGTGATGGTTCTTCCTATTTCTTCTACTAGCGACTGGCTCTTCACGAAAAGTTCTATGACCTGCTTCAATTCTGCTTCAACGTTCAAAACTTTGGCGGCTGATTCTTGATAATTATGTTCGATCGTCACACATTGAGTGCGGGTAGTTTCAAGCAGATCACCCAAAGCTTTCATGGCATCATCCCTATCAATAATTGTTTGATTAAGATGGCGAATTTCATCATTGGGGGCTGCAATGATGGCATCCTTCTCCATTAGTTGTCTTTGTAAAAGTTGAATCTGTTCTTGCAATAGACTAGCCTCGGCTTTGGCGACGAGAACTTCTTCTTGGAGAGGTGCGATATCTGCCTCCAGGAGATCAACTTTGGACTGATACTCTATATGCATGGATTGTTGAGCGTCTTGGAGTTGGTGAGGGAGGTGCTTGGATAGGCGGAGAAGATAAGTTCCAATATTGGCTAATTGCACCACGGAGTCAGAAATGCTGGGGGTAGAAATGGACCAAGAGGGAATTGCGGAAACAATGTCAAAAGAAGAAGGCGGTGGATAGGAGGAGGTTGGCAGTGCCGAGGTCTACCAACTCTTCTGGTGAAGGAGGAGGGCTAGGTGGCAAAAGCACTTTGGACGGTGAGATGCGAGGGTTATTGTGAGGTGAAGACGACAGGGCCAAAATAGTTACCTTGAGAGATTGTAACTCTCGTGCAACTACTTCTTCTGCGGTGTGCAATTGGTCTGCGCTCTACACAACCTCGGTGACCTTGGTGAGCATGTCTTCCTAGAACTGAGGTTGTCCGGAACCATCGAATCATCGGGGTCAGCAACTTCCATTACGGTATCGGGAGCGACGTGATTCTGAGGAGACGATGGGACAGAAATGATCTTGGCAGAAGAAGCAGTATCTTGCACTTGGACAGAGGAAGAAGGTTGAGCTTGATTGTGGGAGGGGCTCAACTTTCGATGCTTCCCCTTAAAAAAATGCAGCAGGTTGGCATCATCGTCGTCCTCCACAACCTGCACGGATTCTTCATGAAAAAGGAGAGTGTTCATTGGAGGAGGCTAGACAGGTTGCATCACGGGGAGTAGGAACGTGAGTAGTTGAGGGAGTCTGGTACGAGGAATGTTGCCCTTAGCCATTTTCCGTGAAACTGCTTGACATTCTTTGTGAATTCACCGGAAGAAGAACAAAGCAAAATTAACCTCTTCCTTCACAACGGCATCAATCATTGAATAGAATGGTCGGGAAATGCCATACGTCCGTTTTTGGAGGTTAAGAGCTGCTACTAAAAATTGGAGGATGGAGCGCTCTGGTTTAGGGCGACAAAGGATGGGGAATTTTTTGGAAGAGTGCCGTGGAAATAGATCTTTCATGGTGGACATTGGTAAGAGAGGTCCATTGACAAGCCCCTCGTGAGGGAGATGAAAGCATTCAGCGATGGTGTTTATGTTGACAACTACACGTGGGTTAAGACAAGCAATCGGCCAGCAAGCTTCGGTAGCAGGAGTAGCAACAATGGCAGATATGATCTGCACAAAGAAAGGATGGCATTCCACCAAATGCCAGGGCAGTTCAGCAAAAGCCAAAAGCCCACGGTTGCGTAGGAACTCGCTCAATTCTGGAGCGAGGCCGGCACAGAAAGTGGCAATGTTAGCCAAAGCTTCCATGGCGAATGCGAGAGCATGAAGACACTAGGTAACACAGAACACGCAAGCGCACAAACACAGAATACCAATAGTAGAACAAAGGGGGACAAATGGGATTAAGTAAAAACACCAAATGGAAATGTGGGGAGAAACATAATCATCACCCAGTGTTGAAAATATACACATAATGGAGACATTCACGCATCCATAGAAACTCAGACACATAAGGTAGTTGCGAATCATGGCTAGGTAAGAAAACAAAAATATTACGGTCAGTCGGTCAACCAGAACACGTAGACAGGAAAGGAATGTCAAGCCAGAACAGTGGTATAAACCAGGCAGAGAATAAAATACCAATAAAGCATCACGATGAAGAAGATAGGGGATAATAGGGGCAAAGCTTCGATCCATTGATCGCCTTAGGGAGAAGGGTATAGTTAACGTGGATAACCGAAACGTGAAACGTAGCAGGTCCAACCTGCGATTCAATATGGTAAGGAATAAACCATCAAAGTTTGAACTTGCCTGTTGATCGATTAGATTTAGCATTATAGAACAGAACTAATTGGCCTTTGGTAAAAACAGGAGTGCGAAGAAACCGATCATGTGTCTTGGCTCGTCGCAGTTGGACTTCTTGCAGCATTAAAAAACTTTCCCAGCGTTGTTCGTCCAAGGACCGCAACACCTCCAACCGGAAAGGAAAAGAGTCCTCTGGTAAGAGCTTATGTTCTATTGCCACCCTAAGGCTAGGTATCACCAACTCCATGGGTGCAATGGCCTCCAGCCCATATGCCAATTTAAAAGGCGTATTCCCCATAGCCACTTTGTATGTAGTGTGGTATGCCCACAGAACTGAAGACAAGAATTGATCCCATCACTCCAGACATTCCATAAATAATTTCTTGAGCATGTTAAGTAAGGTTTTATTGGTACTTTCAGCAAGACCATTGGCCCGAGGATAATACAGAGAGCTAAATTTATGAACAATCTGTAGGGTCCGGGTAAGTGCTTGCAGTAAGGAATTAACAAAATGTGTACCCTGATCCGAAACAATCTCTAAGGGAAGACTGAACCGAGGAAACACATCATTCATCAAACATTTAACCACCACTGACGCAGTAGCATACCGTAAAGCCCAAGCTTCCACCCACCGAGTAGCATAATCCGTACAAGTAAGTATATATCGATGATGAGTAATCGTAGCCGGAGGTGTAATGGGCCCAATGAAATCCAAGCCCCACTTTTGAAAAGGTTTAAGGGGAGTAACAGGCTGCAATGGGAAATGATGCCGCTATAAAGGCTATCCTGATCATTGGCAAGCATCACACGTTTTAATAGAGGTAGCAATATCATGCTGCATAGTGGGCCACCATAAGCCACTGTGCAGAATTTTTCGGTAAGTAAGATTGACAGAAAAATGACCACTAGAAGGAGTAGAATGTGCCATGGCAATAACCGAAGGAACTTCATGGGGTGGAATACATCGTGATAGCGCACCAGAAGGATCCATATAATACAATTGTCCTACAACGATCCGAAACCTTCGACTATACATGGCCAATTTATGACGAGCCGAAGTAGAAGTACTAGTTAGGGGACTTCCACTTGTGAGGAAGGTCAGAAGAGTATCATAATACGAAGGTGCCACTGGGAGCTCCTGAACTTCATTTTGGACCGAATCAGTCGCATAGATAGTAGGGGTAGTATCATCAATTCCACCGGGAGGTTCATCGGAATCAAGCCGAGATAAGAAATCAGCTAAGGCATGAGCTGAGCCTGGACAATGGACTACCTGTTGGTGGATTCTTAGACAAGAAGGAGTTTGAGGGTTTGTAGGAGAAAAGGGAAGAAACAAGAAGAGAAAATACACCTGGAAGCTTCTGCCGATTGATTAGAGTAAGACAATTACAATGTTTGAAGTACAAGACAAGCCAATACCTCTGTGCACAATCCCACAGAGTGCCCAATTACAAAATACCCAATATCCCAAAGTCTTCTTGCCGCCGGCCTCCTCTGCACCAGACCTCCACCTGCTTCAAGCTTATCCTTGTGCACACCTTGCACCAAGCTTCCACAAAGGGGGGAGGAGTGAATACCTTCTGTCGGCACGCGCCCACTGCACTGGGACCTTGAGATACTTGGGGGGACTAGCTTAGCACTCTCTGCACAATCCCTTAGGCACTCCCTATGCACTCCTTCACTTCCACTTCTCTGCGTCGCACACTGGTGACTCTTGCACTTCTCCCTCTTGCTTCCTTAGACTATGCTCTCTTGGTTACTCTAAGATTGGTCTAAGAATGGACCTTACCTTGATTTGAGTGTGTCAATCCCGTACGCTCCTAACTGCAATGGTATCTTGGTGCTCACTTTGATGTCCCAAGATTGTCTTACCAAGTGGCAGCCAACGACTCACTGTTTTGTCCTGTAGTGACTCTAGTCTAAAACCAAAAATTTTAATGGGGGGCATACTTCCACCTGTGCGTACGCTGCCGCTTCACATACCTTCACATTTCCTTTTAAGTCTTCACTTTTGCACATAAGGGGGGGTTCACCTGAACCTTCCAAAACACTTTAAAACACACTTTGAACCTTAGGGGAATTAGAGAAAATACCTCTGCAACCTGCAACTCACTTTCTCCAAGTTACCCTTTGTGGACAATTAATTGTGCACTACCTGTGCACTTTGACACCTGCATTTTAGCACTTTGACTTTGGACTTGTTGACTTTGACCTTGACCTTGTTGACTTTAACCAGTTGACTTTGACCTTGACTTTGACTGCATTTGACTTTGACCAACATGACTTTTATGGGCTCAACAGTTTCCCACCACCTAATGTGCTCTCCGTCCCGGAGAGCTATAGTTAAAACTCTGATCACCATGAAAATAGAGCTGCAAAAACTTGAATAGGACATTTGAGCAGCAACCAATTCCACCAAAAGCAGGAGAGAACAAGCACCAGAGAAGAACCAAAATTGGGATTTCAGAATGGAAAAGCAAAAGGGGGGCAATGGGAGGGTAGAAAGGAAGGGGAAGGGAGGGCTGAGGGTGGAAGATGGATGGGGCAGGGAGGGGTAAGGATGGGGCTGGGCATATTGGTAAAGGGAGGGATTGGGAGTAGGAATCAGGGGTCGGGAGGGGGCTAAAATGATCAAACTGGAGGGCTACAGAGGGTACATATGGGATATTATTAAACATAAGGTAAGACAAGGTGAGAATAGACCATTTGGACAATGTGGTGAAATAAAACATGTGATAAAGATGTTCAAAACATATGGGTTTGGACCAAAAGTCATAGAAAAAGTGGAAATTTGTAAAAATAAAGTCAAAACCTGAGTCCAGAGATGCCAAAAAACATGAAAATGACTCCATTTTTGTAAAAAACGGCCAACCGAGGCACGATCCAGAGCCAAAAGCTTTGAGCCATGTAAAATAAAAAAAATAAAGTAAAATAAAATAAAATAAAAATAAAATGGTCTTTTTTTTTTCAACGCTCAGACAGAAATGTTAAAAAAAAATGAAAATAAAATAAATAAGAAAATAAAATAAAATAATAATGAAAAAATAAAATAAACTAAAATAAAAATAATTAAATAAAAATAAAACAAAAAAATAAATAAAAAAAGGGGGGGAAGGGGGGGGTTGTCAGAACGGGGGGCGGGGGGGGGGGGCTGTCAGAACGGGGGGCGGGTGGGGTGGGAGGGGGGGCGGGGGGGGGGGGGTGGGATGGTCGGTGGTGTCGGTGGGTTTTTTTTTTTTTTTTTTTGCAAAAAACACCCTGGGGTGTGTGTGTGTGTTTTTTTTTGTGTGTGTGTGAAATATAGCCCAAAAATAGAGAAAAAATGAAGGAAAAATCCAAAAAATAGCCAAAACTTTCTGAAAAATTTCTCATGAAATTTTCCACAGGGCCAAGTTCAATTTCTTCCATCAAACCGCAGAGAGCCTCCTTTTATTCCTCCTAATTGGCAAGTAAATGACATCGGAAAGGGATAAAAAATGCTAGAAAAATGCTAAAATTACTAGAAAAATTTCCAAAAAATACCCAAAAGATTTTTGTTTGCAGAGGTTATGAAATGCCTTCTAGGTTTGCTAAAAACACCAAGAACAAGAATGAATTTGCTAAAGAAAACTACTAAAACTGAGCAAAAGGAGATGAGAAAGCTATGTACAACCTGGACAGATTTTGCAGTTCCAGGTGATTCATACTTCTTCAAGTGTGTTGATGATAGGCCTTGAGCCTGGATATGTTGACGAGTGGCAAGGCCTCTCCTTTCAGCGTCTCTAACTCCATAGCACCCCAATCTAGCATTGTTTTGACTCTGTAAGGTCCTTCCCAATGTGGAAGCCATTTTCCTCTCAGTTGTGTATGAAGATGAGGTCTATGGAGAAGAGCTAACACCTACTTCAATGTTGTTGCTCCACAGATGTCAATCATGTGTCTCCTTCCTCTTCATCTGAGTTTCTATCAATTGTTTTGTTGCTAGTAGACGAATCTCCTCCACTTTATGTAGTGCTCCGAGCCTCTGAGAGACATCACAATTCTTCTTGCCCTGCATGAATGCTATCTTAGGTGATCCCTGTAAAAATTCAAAGGGCTCAATGGGCAATATGCCATAAACTAGTTGGAATGGAGAATATCCTGTGGCCTCTTTGTAGGCTAACCTATATGCCCAAAGGGTACCTTGATAAGCAATGCCCCAGGAAGTGGGCTATAACATACACTCCTTTCTTAACATTGAGATTAAAACCTTATTTGTCGACTAAGCCTGTCCATTGGCTCTTGGATAGTAAGCACAAGAGGTCCTATGTAGAATTCTATACCTGTTGAAAATTTCCTGCAGGACCTTATTGACAAAATGGGTACCTTGATCTGTACAAATTTCAAGTGGGCATCCAAACCTCCAAATGATGCTACTATAAATGAAATCAGCAACAGTTTGGGCAGTGCAATTGGGGGAGGCCATAGCTTCAGCCCACTTTGTCGCATAATCTATAGCTATCAAGAGATATTTTTCTATTTTTGGAATTTTGGGAGGGTAGATGGGCCCTACAAAATCTAGCCCCCCCCTTCTCAAATGGTTGCTTGGAAGTGGAAACAACCAAGGGGTTATGCCTCTGCTTTGTTGGCTTAGGTCCACACCTCTGGCAAATGTCACATGCCTTTCCCCATTCATCTGCATCCTTAAATAGTGTAGGCCACCATAGACCAGCATCTAGTATCCTCTGACTCATAATATGCCCTGGAAGGTGCCCCCCACCTGTTCCTTCATGTGCAGAGTGAAGGACTTCCCTCACTTCTTCTTCTTCCAAACACTTCCTTAACCTGTCATCCTTGCCATGTCTATACAATTTATCTTCAATGAAGGTATATGGTCTACTCTTGATTAGCAGTCTCTTCTTTTGCACAACACTAGCCTTTTCTGGATACAACCCAGTTTTAATGAAATTTTTGATATCATAATACCACCCTTGAGCTTGTACAGCAAACAGATGAGCATCTGGAAAATCATCATTGATTCCACTAGTTTGATTCATCATATTGATTCTGGATAGGTGATCCGCCATAACATTTTCTTTACCTAGTTTATGGACTACAGAAAAATCAAACTCTTGGAACAACAATAAACACCTCTATATTCTACCAGTAGCTTGTGGTTTGTTGAGTAGGTATTTTAGTGGTTCGTGATCTGTTATAATAATAAATTTTACTCCCAGTAAGTAATGACGGAATTTTTGGACAACAAAGACCATTGCTAGGGCTTCCCTTTCTATAGTACTGTAATTCCTTTCAGCCTTGGTCAAGATTCTACTGGCATATTGAATTGGTCTGTCCACTTTAAATTCTTCACTGGGTTGGGTCAAAACTGCCCCCACTGCATAGGCACTGGCATCTACATGTATATGAAAGATTTTTGACTACTCAGGTGTGATCAAAATAGGAGCAGATACTAACCTTAACCATAATGTTTGATATGCTTTTTCCTCCTCTTCTTCCCATTTAAAGGGTACTTCCTTACCTGTAAGTCTAGCCAGTGGTCTGGCTATCTCTGCATACATTTTTATAAATCTTCTATGGTATCCAGTATGCCCCAAGAAACTCTGAATCTCTTTAGGGGATTTAGTTTTAGGAAACTTTAATATAGAAATGATTTTGTCAGGATCTGGGGCCATACCTTTAGCTGACACCACATGTCCTAAGAGAGTTCCTTCTGTCACAAGGAAATGACATTTATTTGGATTGAGCTTTAGCTTAGTCTCCCTGCATCTTTTGAAAACATTCTGCAGCTGCCTCAAGTGATGGTCCAAACAATCTAGAGGAGTTTCTTTGTGAGAACCTGAAAACGAAGAGAAGTCATCCATGAAGATTCTAAGTGATTCCAACAATAGGGGGCCAAAAATAAGATTGACCGTTCGGTTAAAGGTGGCTAGAGCATTTCTGAGCCCAAATGGCATTTTTACATATACATATGTTCCCCAAGGTGTGATAAAAGCAGTCTTTTCACGATCCTCTGGGTGTATTGATATTTGATTATAGCCACTAAATCCATCCATAAAGCTATATAATGCATGCCCAACCACTTCTTCAATGACATGCTCTACAAAAGGCATTGGGAACCCATCTGGAATGGTCACGTTGTTGAGTGCTCTAAAGTCAACACAAATTCTGATTTTATTAGTATTCTTCTTTGGTACTATAACCATAGGTGAGAGCCACTCTGAGTGTTCTACAGGAATGATGATTCCTGCATCCTCCATCTTCCGTATTTCCACATAGACAGCTTCAACATATTTTGGATTAAGTCTATAACTCTTCCCTCTTATGGGTTTGGCTCCATCAACTAGAGGGATTCTGTGCTCTCCATAAGATGCAGGCACCCCTTCTAAGTCTTTATAATGCCAAGCAAAAACATCTGTATAATGATTCAAGAATGATTTTACCTTTTCAAGGAGCCCTGGGTGGTTCCACAACCAAGTGGCCACCAAAACTGGCCGATTATTGTCTTGAGTGCCTAATTGTATTTCTTGGACATGATTTCTCTCTACCATATTATCTTCGTGCTCATCTTCTTCCTTGTCTTCTTCTACTAGCTTTTTGTGCATTGCTTCATAAGCAGGTGTATTTTGGACTTCAATGTGTTCCTCCTTGTCCTGCATCCAGCCTGCAGGGATTTCTTGAATTGGGAAAGAACATTCTTCACTAGAATTTTTTACCTTGCCTTTAGCTTTAGTAACCTCTTTATCTGTGGTTGTCATATCCTCCTCCAAGTTATATTTGAGGGGTGTCTTCCTGCCCCTTCTATGGTCTGTGATGGGCTCTCCCAATCCACCAACCTGGACTTTTTCCTTATCTTCATCATAACCTTCAGTTGTGCAAGAATGATTAAGAAAAATTCCAAAACAAGAGGAAGAATTGCCTGCTTGGAGCCAATTTAGAATATCCTCTTCTTCCTCGAAATCTATATGGGGTTGATCCTCCGATTCTGTTTCCATGCATATGCCAACTGTTTGCATCATGCTAGTGTTTCCTTGATTATCTGGGCCCTCTTCTAAATGAATCTGTGTCAGCTCTTGCCCTTTCTTTTGTACCCACATAGTGTCCTTGCCCCAATCATGAATGACACTTGCATGCCTCAGCCATGGTCGTCCAATTAAGAGGGGAAATCCTCCTTCAACCTGAGGCAATCTTAAAACCACAAAATCCAGAATGAATAGATTACCTTGTACTTCAAGTGGAACTTTTGGGATCACTCCCAAGGGCCTTACTTTGCTCTGATCTTCCAAAGTAACAGTGAAATTTGTAGGCCTTGAAGGATGGAGTCCAATCTTTTCCATTGTGTGTTCAGGCATCAAGTTAATGCCAGAACCACCATCCACAATAACTCCTTGAAATTCATGACCTTTGATAGATACTGTTAGTCGAGGACTTTTATAATCTGTAAGGGGTGCTTCCCCTACAATTTTTCCTGATATAGCTCTGATCTAAATTTCCCATCCATCTTTATTAATTCAAAAATACTAACCTCCTTTTCATGGACTTGAGTAGTTTTGAAGCCTCTGATTCCTTGAGAGCCTGGGCTCCAGTTGACTTATCAAACTCCTCATGAATCTACTGCTGAAATATATACCATGTTGGCCATTGGGTTCTGTCGCTCTTTTCTTCGTTTATCATACTCAGCCGCCTCTTTATAATATCTTCAGATATGTCCAATCTCACCTTAGAAATGGCATTCGGGTGGCGGGAGGGATGTTCCTTCACCTGATTGACCAGAATTCCACCCAGTTTGGCCGAAATTATTTTCTCGTGTTCCCTTATAGGTTTTATAACTTTGGTAGGAAGTATTCCTCAACTGTGGTGGTACATAGTGAGCAACCGGTTGTCCTTGCTCTTGTATTATAGCATTTACGATTGGCCTGGCCTGTACTTTGGCATCAAATGGACACGTTTCGGTGGAGTGACTCGCCGTATTACAAATAGCACAGTACATTTGGTTCAATGCACATGCAGAAGCAGTGTGTCCCGGGTTCTTACATTTTCTGCAATACACTTGTTTCAATGAATCTTCACTTGTACCCTTGGTTGCCTTCAATCCAAATCTTCAGCAAATGCACCCACCTTATGTTCCAATTGTAAGACCATGGCTATAACCGCATCGAAAGTCATACCACCCACACATCGTATGATCATTACTTGTTTAAGTTGAGTGTTTAACCCATTAATAAACCACTAGGTGATCACATCATCCGGTAGGTTAGCATGCGCCGGCAGCAGTTGCCATAGATGAGTACGAAATAAAGTGGCATACTCCTGCACATTCTGATGCGGTTTTGGTCGATTGTTTTCACCAATACACTAGTTCCCTCAAAATCAGAACCAAGAATGGAACTTTCACCAACATTCAGCAAACCAGCCACAAAATTATCCAAGGTTCCATTGGAATTCCACAAACTGCTACCGGAAAATTCCACACTATCACCAAAACCAGTGCTTACTTCACCAGTCTTACTTTTTGCATATGGGGTTGGTTGCACTTCTGGTATACCCTGTAATCCTTGCACAAGGAAATGCTGAGGTGGTACTCCACTGGCCCAGATTTCTCACTTTCCTTTAACGTTTGTCCGTCACCACTACTACTCGGAGGTGTGCCTAATGCGCTAGGAATTTTCTAGGGATGCTCATCCCTTATGTACTTCGGGTACGATTCTCCGGAACGTGTTATAGGCATATATCATCGGATTCTTCTCAACTCTTAGTCTATGCACCGAATGATTACTCCATGCCCCATGGCCGGCGCTAGTGTTAAAGTTATAATTATTCTATTCTTACTCATGGGTTCTTGAGATGGGCAGGGATCTGATAATTCAGAGGCCCTATATGTATTTTCCCAATTCCTTGCTTAGGTTTTTATTATCAATTTCATTGATTAACCTCGGACAATTACAAAAGATGCAACTACATTTCGTCGCATAACAATCTTAACGATCACTACGATTATGTACCCAGCATTCTCACTCTCTCTTTAATATTAGTAACACAGTACCTATTCTACTTCAACTTCGAATACAGATTCATACAGACAATTCTGCAATTAATATAACTTCAAAACAGAATTGACTCCAGAGCATCATCCGGACCAAACAGGCCGGTGATTCCCTATCATCTCTTCCACGCATATTCTATTGATTAGAAAGAAACGATACAACGTTTGCGCTACACCCTTTCGGTCCATGACTTTTCTAATTACAAGGATTCTTCTAAGTAATATTCTGGCAGCCTTAACATAGCTTTAAAACCTTGGTCCTATAAGTAGGTCACTAACCTATCATTCGAAGCTCTTGGAGCTTGCTTCAAACCATACAAAACCGCCTTCAATTTGCACACATAATTGGGTTGATGTGCATCTTCATCACTAGGTGGTTGTCCATATAAACTTCTTTTGACATCCAACCATTGAGAAATGCATTTTTTACATCTAGTTGATATAGCTTCCAATTTCTAGATGCAGCAATGCTAACAAGTACTCTAATGGTAGACATTTTAGCAACAGGTGAGAAGGTCTCTTCAAAGTCTATCCCATGGGTTTGACCAAAACCCTTGGCTACTAGCCTTACCTTGCATCTATTAATACTACCATCTGAATTCCTTTTTACTTTATAAATCCACCTTGATCAAATTACCTTCATTGATTATTTGTTTGGAACAAGTTCCCATGTGTCATTGTCCATAAGATCTTCCATTTCTTCAACCATTTCCTCTCTCCACTCCTTCTTGCTTTGGGCTTCTTCATAAGATGTAGGTTCTTCATGGTTGAGATCCTTAGCCATATAGATTTAATGCTTTGTGACCAAGGAGTTATCAAATCCATACCTCTCTTGTTTCTTCTTCTCTCTCATTGACCTTCTAATTGGTTGAAGAGAGCTTTCTAAGCCTTGAGCTAGGTCTTGCACCTTAGCTTTCCCTTTGTTCTTCCATAGTTTTAGTTTCTCCAAATGTGTCAAGTCATCTTCAGAGTCACTATCTTCAAGATGTTGTGGTTCCTTTGTTGGAAGAGATGGAAAGTTTTCTTTCAAGTCATAGGGTAGCTTCTCTTTCTATCATCATCAAACCAAGATTTTTTTCATCAAAGACTTCATCCCTACTAACTAAGAAACCTTTGTTAGTGGGATTATACAATCTGTATCTTTTTTTATCTTGATCATAACCAATAAAGACACACTTCTTTGCCTTGGGATCCACTTTCCCTCTTACTTGAGAAGGTATGTGAGCATAGGCTAGACATCCAAAGATTTTGCAATGCTCTAGGATTGGCCTTCTTCCATTCCACACTTCATAGGGAGTCATACCATCTAAAGAATTTGATGGAATTCTATTTACAAGGTATGTGGCTATGGATAAAGCCTTTTTCCAAAGGTAATTTGGTAGTCCCTTTTCATTTAGAATAGATCTAGCTGCTTCAACTATGGTTTTGTTCCTTCTTTCAACTACTCCATTGCGTTTAGGTGTGTATCTAGTTGTTACCTCTCTTTTGATGCCTCTTTCTTGTAGGAAATCATCGAATTCAGTTGAGAGATGTTGTTCACCACCATCTGATCTAAGTCTCTTGAGACATCTACCTATTTGGTTCTCTACAAAAGACAAATACCTTTTGAAACACTTAAAGACCATCCTTATGCTTCATAAAGTAAACAATCAATAAAAGATACATAATATCTTGAACGTGAAATAGAGGTTTCTTTGCTTGAACCCCATACATGTGTGTGTACAAGATCCAATAGCTCCTGATGGATATAGACTTTTGTGTTGAAAGGTTGTCGATGAGCTTTGTCAAATTGACAAGCTCCAGACTTGTATATCATATGTTGTTTTGTGATGTTGGGCAATCCAGGTACACTTTGATTGCTGCAAATCTATTTCAAGGTTCCCTCACCAATATGAGCAAACCTTTTATGCCCTACCTCCAATTCAAAGAATGTTTGAGATCCATAGCTAAACAATGGTATGTTCTTGGTGTCTTCCACTTCAAAGGTGAAGAGTCTTTCTATCTTATCTCCTTTGGAAATCCTTATAAATCCTTTCTTGGGGTCTTCCACATATGCTCCATGTCTTGTAAACCTAACCTGTAATCCTTTCTCCACAATTTTTCCAACACTTATTGTAGGTACATACAACACTTTGCTTAGAAGATTCATATTTCCATATGATGTTTTGACATTACCTACTTTCTCCACTGAGTGTCTTGTATCATCACCTATCAGCACTTCATGTTTGTTCTTGGGATCTTCTAAATTAGAGACCAATGCTACATTTCTTACTACATGATTTGAGCACCCTGAATAAATATAGAAAATATGGTCATCATCCTTACCCTGCGTCAATGATAGGTTCATGAGAAGTAGTGAGTCCTCTTGGCTTTGGTCTTCAGTGTAGTTGTTGTAATCCTTCCTTCCTCTATATCCATTTTGATGGTTGTTACTATTGTTGTAGTAGTTATTGTATCCTCCACTCTATCTGCCTCTATTTGATCCACATACACCTCTATTGAATCATCTTCCTGTAGAATACCTTGGAATCCTGTAACATTCTTTAGTAGTGTGATTAGAATAGCCACATATATTGCAAGGTTGACATGTTTGGGGTCTCCCCCTACCTTGCTTTCCTCCTCTGTGTCTTCCTCTAGTTCTTCCTCTACATGTGAAGTTGGCTTGGAAAGAGCTACCTTGATCTTCATTCTTCTTAGACTTTGACTTATCCTTAGCTTTAGCTTTATCAGAGTATAAGGCACAAGATTGATTACCTCTTGAGGTTCACCATTTTTTTTAATCTTTGCTTCATGTGTGAAGAGTTGGCCCATTAGAGTGTTGAGGTCAAGTACTTGCATGTCCATGTATAGGTCCATGGTAGTTGTGAATGACGCCCACTTGTCATCAACTTTGATGCCATTGATGATTCACCTTATGAATTGTTCTTCTTCAATTACTTCTCTAATGCTTCCCAACCGATTAGAGATCTCCTTCATTTTGGTGACATAATCAATCACACTTTGCTTGGGACCTTTCTTCAAGGTAGTGAACTCCATCCATAGTTGATTCTTCCTTGCTCTAGTGTTTGAAGAGAAGAAGGCAACAAGTGCATTCCAAGTCTCTCTTGAGGTCTTGCATCCTTTCACATGAGGTAAAAGAAAATCAGAGATTGAATTTAAGATGTAGGACATGGCTAGTGCATACTTTGAACACCAAGTTGTAACCCTTTCTTGCTCTTCATGTGAAGGTTGCCCTTTGCTTCTGATTGTTGGCATGACTTCATCCTCAAATATGTATCCAAATATATTTCATCCTTGAAGGTAGGCCTCCATCCTCAGATACCAAGCTGAGTAGTTGTTTCTATCCAATTTGTCAATGGTGGAAGGAAACCCATCTCCCATGTTGATTTGAATTTGCTCTGATACCACTCTGAGAAGAGACGATGGATACACTCCAAGAATGTGCCTCGTGTTGCAAAAACCTGCTCTACATCTGCCAAGATAGATTCAAGGATAATAAGTAGACACCTTGTTCTTGTTAAGTATGCACATAAACAACCTTAGTGCTTTGGAACATCAATCTCAAATTGATTCATCAAAATTTATGTGCTTGAGATAAAACAGATGTACAAAAACTTGCGATTTTGGGATGAGATGCACTCTGAAACTTCACTCAGAGCTCACAACCTGTTGAGAATTGACTAGAGATATTTTGCACATTTCAAATTAGAATCTAAAGCAAAAAAATGTGATGAATTTTGATGAATCATACTGAGAGAAATGATTTTAGCAAGATAGGGGTGTGATCCCCACTTTTTAGGAACTGCTTGCTAGATTACCTAGGTGACTTCAACTGAATGTAGCTCATAGAATATTGAACCAATGATGATGAAAAATAGTATGAAGCAGCTAGACTTATGAAGTTAATGTTAGCAATTTAAATCACAACAAAAGAGTAACTATACACATAGAAATCAATCACGTAAGTTGACTAAAACCATGAATGTAAACCTAAGATAGTAGATGAGTATAACTTCATGAAGTACAATGAAGATCAATCTCTATTGGACATATGGTAAATGATATAAATGAGCATGAGGCTTGGGAAGGATGAGCACAATGTGTGCTTCAGAAGTAGCATAGAGTTTGGACACAAACTCCTCAGAATCTAGCTTCAAAGTCTACTCTATTCCGTGACTCTTTTTTAGTGTATTTATAGACATATTTGAAATGAAAGCTTGGAGGTATTGTACTTAAAGGTTTCCTCAAGGTAGGGAATCTCATCTATCAATTTCACCTAACGTAGCATCGTGATTTGTACCTAACAAGGTTGCGGGATTCTCATTTTAAATTTGATTTTGATGTAGTTACATTTCAACTATTACAAGAGGTTGTATCTATGGTTTCTCTCATTGAGAAAACAAACAATACTTTTACACTAATGAGTAATCAAGCACTAGGCTTGGATGACAATGCACCAGCACTTCCTACATGATTTTGTTGTTGGGCTTGGTCTTGTGTGTTTTGTTTATCAATATTTTCATGATGATGAATATATAGACATGTAAAATCACATATGTGGTCAAAGTTTTTGTTGATAAATGTGGATTCTAATGTAGCAGAAAATTATAAGCATCAAGTGAATATGCACATGGATGTAGAGTTCATTATATGAGTACGTGTTATGCACTTAAAAAAATCACTATGATACAAGTGAAGGATAGTCCCTATGAGAAGTGGAGAATGACATGCCTGGGACTAACCTCCCAGCCTATTTATAGCGCTTGCCTAGTCACCATCTAGAGTTCTCTCTAAGGTCCCTCTACTCATGTGGACATCATTAGGTACCTCATATGAACTCTTTGGCGTTTTTGCCTTGGCTATCCCCCGAGCAAGGAACTTCGTGTTCCTCTAGGCATGTACATCTTTGGAACATAACACTCTCCCTCTTCTAAAGATCATTTTCCTCAATGATATAGAAGGAGCTCTTAACCTGGGAATCAGAATCTGTGATTCCAAATCATAAGAGTAGAGTTTGCTAGGTGTCTGAAATACTAGATGCTCGAAACATAGACAACTAGTCTTTGTGCCTCCTATCTAGCATTTCCACCAATAAATAGTAGTCCTTGCCTTGGGCATACTATAGGAATCCCTCTGAGGCCAAATGAGTCCATATGTGCACATCATAAGTACTCAAAATATCCTCAAACTCCCTATGCCTAGACCTTGACCACTAACTTGTGATGGCTTGTCTCTTATAGAGACCTTGGTGGCTTGCCCTTGTCTCCGTGAAATACCAACTCATGGCTTCTCATATGGCATAATCGTGCAAAATCACTTACTCCACTAGAGTAATGAAAGAAAAAAATTACTATGCTCATCCAAGAAAATCTAATAATGCTCCAATCTCTGTGGAAAAATACTAAAAATAAATGGAAAACTTTTCCAAATAGTGCTTAATCTCGAAGCTCAAGTAAATGTGCTTGATTTACTTACTCTAATGAAATGAAACTCAAGAAATTCTCATCATGATCCAAATTGTGGATCAAGATATCAATCTGTCATATCCAAATTATGGATCAAAATCTTGATCTATCATATGCAATATATAATACTCCAAACTATGGATCAAAATATCTCCCATACAAAGTAAATCCCAAAGCATTCTATAAAAGTAAGTCCATGCCAAGTGAAGACGTGCTAAGAAAGTATAGCAACTAGTGGAACTACCACCACCTTCTCAATAATAACATGCAAGATATTCCAAGTGGATGAAACTTGCTTTATCTTTGACCATCATCTGATCATCACTATGATCAAATCATTCCCAACTAGGAATAATGTGTCTCTAGTAAACTACTGTAATAATGTGGCACTCCGAGATATGATGAGGACCATAATATGACTCCACTAAATACAGTGAAAAATGGTAAGTAGATGTGTGCACATTTATAGGCCACTAGGCTAAGCATCTAGCTCACCTCATACACACTGTATGAAACATGGCCTATCCTCAAGCATATCAAATAAAGTAGTATGTACTCTATGAATTTCTTCTAAGTGCAATTTGTGCAAACCTTGTGTTGGGTATTGGGTATGCACACATCTTCATTTGTGCATAGGAACCCTCTTTTTGTATATACTTAGAGTTTCACATGAGAACTACCTCTTAGACACTTTTTAATATTTCTCCTAAAGTAAGGCTTTTGGAAGCATGTAAATATCCATCCTTTTTGTAAAAGTCAAGGAAAATCCCCACGCCCATATATCTTTGAGATATGGTTGCTAGAAAGAATATTTGCCAAGATCCTTTTGAGATATGCTAGTTAGGCATGTGCTCCTTTTTGACTAGTCAAAAAGAGCACATGGGGAAATGTGCTTAGCCTATATATAGAGGCTCATTTTTGTAAAGAGGGGAGCTTTTGGTCGACGTGCTCTCATGTATATATCCTTTGAATGGAAGAACTCTCTTTTCTCTTAAGGATTTGTGCATATATGTATTTTGTCTTAGAATGTGAGAGAGTGAGGTGTGTGTGCATGCTAGCATTTCCTATGTGTGTAAGTAGAGTGTTGCAACTTTCTTGTATTTTACATATGTGAGTAGGATCCTTGACTCCCATCTCTCCATGTTTTCAAGCATGTGGCATAGCTGCGGGCTGATGGTCAATGGCTTGAACATGATGGAGGTTGGGGTGGATGAAAGGAGAGTCATCCGGCATACAAGGCCATAGTATTCCAGTCAACCTTAGTTAATGAAGCAGTGAGGTCACTTACAGAATATGATATCAACCATTTCGGCACCTATGAAGCGGCAAGGGATGCGTTTTTGCAGAGATTTCGGCTGAAGAAGAACCCTGTCGAAATTTACGACTACTTACAGAACAATAGACAGAAGCTGAATCAAACAGTGTAGGAATATGCCACCCTATTCAGAACTCATTTGAGACAACTACCTCTGGCACATGCTAATTTATCGGATGATGTCATCACTTAATGGTTTATTAATAGGTTAACTCCACAACTAAGACAGATTATGATAATCCGTTGTGTGGGAGCTATGACATTAGATGCGGTTATTGCAATGGCCTTACAGCTCGAACATAAGGTTGGAGGCTTTACCGAAGACTTGGAGTGGTTAAAAGCCAGTAAAACTGTTGTAGAAGATCCGGCTAGACAAATGTACTGCACTAAGTGCAAGAATCCAAGGCATACCAGTACCACATGTGCCCTTAATCAGATGTATTGCGCTATCTGCAATACAACCGGACATTCCACCGAAAACTATGCTTATAACGCCAAAGTGCAGGGACCAGCTACTGTCAATGCTATCATACAAGAACCAGGACATCCGGCCACTCATTATGTACCACCTCAAATGAGAAATAATGAGCAACAAGGATACAAAAATTATTGAGGACAGCGGAATATAAATATGATACAAATCGCTGGCAGACAGGAACATCACAGGAAGTTAATTCTTTGCCACCCCCTCGCTGTCATTTTTGCGATGAGTTAGGCCACATACGCAGATTCTGTAAAGATGCAGCTGAATATGATCAGAGGAAGAAAGAGCGTCAGAACCCTATGACCAATATGGTATACATTTCACTAGTAGAAACTCAGGCCGCAGTGATTCAAACAAGATCTGGTAAGCAGTTACAACCAGTAGCAGAAGAATTTGAACCTGGCATCCATGAACAGTAGAGAATGTATGACAAAGCTAGTCAATGGACCACCAAAGAGCCTACAGTGTTCCCAGATCCAATTCCGGTGACCCAAGTTCCGCTGCCAAAGGAAGGATCGCAGGAACAAGATTCTACCTCTGTAACAGGCGCATCATCTTCAGAACTGGTGAAAAGTACAATTCTTCCTTACCATCTCGGGTAGTAATCACCCTACAGTCCTTTGCTGATGCTTTCCGACTCTCTCCGGAAGGTCGAGAGAATGGCCCAAATCTGCCAATTGCTACCATGATTCAATTGTTCCCTAGGTACTCTTCAAATGAGTATGCTATACTCTATCGCCCTGAGCCTGAAAGAACGGCCTTACAATTTTTAGTAGCCATCTTAAACGTGCAGAAACGTACATATGGGATATCTCGCCCATTCTATTCGGTAATTGATATGGCTGCTCGAGAGCCTATCAATTTCGCTTCCTATTTTTTTCGACGCATTCACCGTGAATGCGTTTCGGTCATAAAGCAGGTTAACAAAGGATAACTTCCACGATCACGTCTTCCATACATTCTCACTTTTTTATTTCCAGCCATTCAAGCAGCGCAACCGCCTCCACGAGGTCCAATTTTATATCATGAGGAATCTGCTCACACAGCTACATCAATGCACCATGATCCATCAGCTCAATCATCTCCAAACCAGCAACGCGATCAAAGTGTTTCTACTGATTCTAAAGTCACATCTTCTAAGGACGAATCGCAGCAGCAGTCCAAACAAGAGGTACAAGAAGATACACAGGTTATGGTTGCAGAGATTTTGGCAGAATTGATTACGGCAGTGGATAATGCAATTGCCCAACCCAAAGTGACTACGCAGCAACTTACCGAAGCAGCTAATACTCTACAACCCATTCCTCCACCCATTGTTCCTGTTCCACCTCTTGCTCCTGAGGAACCTACTGCTTCATCCTCCTCACTCAATTACTCTCCACCGGATTCCACTCATCTTTTAACCTCTTCATCACAGCCACTTCCTCCTTTACTTCCTCCAATTCCTATGTTCACAGAATTAGAATCCATGGGATGCATGCTTATTCAATTTTCCCAGCAGCTTTCGGTGCAACTCAGAATGGTTACAGAGAATCTTCGTCAAGAATTCCAGCATAAAGTAGATGTTCTTGAAGTAGACATTAATCCACTCCAGGAAGAGGTAGATGCGGTGAAGGCAGAAAATCATAATCTGCACTTCCAGATTCAACAGCTCCAGTCCAGACTTGACGAACAGGAAACAATAATCAGACAACGAGATGCTGCATTGGCTGAAGTCAAAGAAAAAGATGATATGTTATGTGCTGCTGACGTAGAGATCCTGCAATTGAAACAGTTAGTCAAAGATAAAGAGGATGCCCACATAGCACCGGGAAATTTGTTAGAAGAGACTAGAGCACAATTGGATGAAGCAGTACAGAAAGGACAGGAAATGACGGTTTTACTAAAGCAAACTAATACGGAGCTAGAGTTTGCAACTGCAAACCTATTTGAATCAAATGCTTCTCTTAAAAGCCAGATGATGTTGGTCGCTGAACTACAGAAGGAGATACCAGGGATAAGAAGAGAAAGAGATGCTTATTACCGGACCATACAATTTCAGAATCAAGAGTTGGACAGAAGAGAGAACCAACTGGGTGCTCAAGCAGAAAAACTATCTAGAGTTGATAAACAGATTGCAGACATGAAAGTGAACCGGGATGCAGCTTTATCAAATGGTTTTTACTTACAGGAAGCCTTTCTGCAAACACAGGCAGAAATTTTGATGAGCCAGGTAACTGCAACCAGTTCACGAAGAACTGATGCTCAGCTAGTAGAACCCGAAATCCTGAAACAGATGTTAGATTCATTAAAAAAGAAAATTGCCCGAACATTTAAGTTAGCAAGAACAATGTATCTACAGGGTATAATAGATGAACCATAGAATTTTGTATACCTGCGGGTTCAAGTCCACCGTGCATGCCAGTGTAAGCCGTCCGATTGGCAATTGTAAACCTTTTCCTTTTCATATTTCGCACGAACCGAAAGGTCGTTGCGATGAGTTGTAAATTTTTATAAAGCAATGAAAAGACACTTTCGGTGATGACCAGAAGATCGCTAGACTGTCTGTCTGGGCGAGATGTTCTGTGGAGTTTCTGTAGTGTGTGTTTGAGAATTCTGCGTACTGGTGTGTCTTTCTGTTTTGTTTGATTATATGCACCTGTACAGTAAAGATTGGGTTACGATAATGTTTACATTAAGTGAAGTATTGAATCGCTGATTTGTAAGTTGTTTACTGTAAGTCTGTGTTGCGGTAATGTTTATCCTGGCGTTGTGTACTAAGATTTATTGATTGGAATACGAATAGTAATTCTGTAAAGGAACGAGCCAGAGTTTGTTAGAAAGTTGGATTAGTAGAGTTGTTTTGAACGAAAGGTCATGTGAGTGATTTGATTTGGGAAAATCAAGTATAGGGCCTCTGATTATTCAGACCCCTTCCACTCCCAAGAACCCGGAAAGAGCTTAAACGCGTTCTGACGACAAAAGCGTGTTTAACAATATCTATCATAACTCTATTTTGAAGATTTTTATTTCCTAAAACTTGTTGCGGATATCGAATTTTCCCTTTTGCATGATGCCAAATAAAACCATCTTTTAGAAAGAAATTAAATGCAGGTTTCCTAATATCTCTAAATCTATTAGCTGACCAAATGGGTAATTGCTTTAAAGTGCTAAGATAATATCCTATATCATACCAAATTCCCTCATACTCATTTTCATTTAATTTTTCATACACATAAACATCTGAAACATAATTAATCACATTTAACTCAGTCTTAGTCATGTCATCATCTTCAAACTTAGCCCTAGAAAGCATATCTGCAATAGGATTAGTTTTCCGAGAAATATGATTTAAAATAGGATTAATAAATTTAACATAAGATATCCACCTTAACATAGCTATATCTGGAGAAGAACAATTAGTAATCATACCTATTAATGGTCAACAATCTATTTCTATTATTACATTAGCTCCTATAAAATATTCCTTATCAGTCTTTAATGCAGTAACTAAACCCCATAATTCACGTTTTATTTGTGGATAATTTTTTTGAGTTTCATGTAAAATTTTAGCCCCGAATCTAATAGCATATCTATTTCCCTCACTATCATCTTGTCCTATTACCCATCCTATTCCTATGGGACTAGTATCTATAGCTAAAATAATCAGTTTATTATTTGAATAATCTACACGTTTTCAGGTGCATTTGAAAGTAAACTTTTTAATTTCTTCATTGCTTTAACATGTGTTTCAATCCATTTAAATTTTCTGTTTTTTTAAGTAAAACATACAATGGATTAGCTACATGAGCATAATGGGGAATCCAAATAGCATAAAATACACATGCTCCTAAGAAACATCTAACCTCACTAATATTCTTACAAGTTTCAGGTAATTTATTTATAGCATCTACTTTTTGAGGATAAGGCCTACGACCATACCACATAAATGTCCTACAATTAAAACTTCATTAACACCAAACACTGATTTTTCTATAGAAAAAGTTAATCCTACTTCTTCAAATCTTTTAAGTATTTTCTCACAATCTAAAATATGATTAGCTACAAACTTCCTACATCCTAAAGAATCTAATGTTTCATCTTTTTCTTTTTCTTCACAGCCTTTTATTGGAATATCATCTATAAACGGCATGGTCACATTAGGAATAAAATCATGAAGAACCATATTCATCGCATTCATCATATGTGCTACCGAATTTGTAGCTCCTTGAGGAAGAGTACACATACGAACTAATCCTAAAGGATTCTTCATTGTAGTAATATCTCTACTCTCAGTAGCAAGTTGGAACTGGTCATATCCTGAATATAAGTCACCCATAGAGTAGATAGAATGCCCAGCAAAAGCTTCGGCAAATTCTCCTACAATAGGGCCGGTTCCCACATTCCTAATAGTAACTTTATTTACGGGTTGTAAGTCTTGGATAAATCTAAGTTTGCCATTCTTTTTAGGAACAGTAAACCATCTATTAGAATAAGGTGCGGAGGAAGGTTCTAAAATTTTCATATGCATCTTCTCCTTAAGCAGTTTCATTAGCTCAGGTAAATGAGCTTTTGGAACTGGTATAGGGCAAAGATTCCAAGGTATATGGGCTACAATAAATATGATCATAGGAGATACTATTCTAGGGTCAACACATCCTATTTCATGCGGATAAAGAGAAAAAGATTTACCATGTTTTCTAATCATTTCATGAAACAATTCACGTTCAGAAGGCAGTAAAAAAGAATGTTCATTTCCTATTTTTATCAATTTAATAGTTTCTTCAGTAAATTTATGTCCTATTTTTGAAATATCACGTAAGATGGGATCATTAGCTACTTGTTTTATTTTCTGGTCACTTCCTTCAGGTAAAGCTTGAGCTACAGGTTTCACTTTTTTATCTACTGTTTTATACTTTGTATTAATTTAAGCTTCATGAAAATCAAAAGCAAATTTTGAAATTAAATCATATTCATTTAATGAGTTTAAAAGAATAACATGTAATAATTTTTCATCATGTAAGGTTTCATAAATTTCTTCAAATAAAGTAGAAGAAAAAGAAGTTTCAATTACATTTTCAATATTTTCATTTTTAGACATATATCCTTTATCTTTAAAATATTTTTCATGTTTTTTCATAATTTTCCTAGGAATATCTTTACTATTTAAAATTTGTAATTTTGAAGAAAAAGAAGTTTCAATTACATTTTCAATATTTTCATTTTTAGACATATATCCTTTATCTTTAAAATATTTTTCATATTTTTTCATAATTTTCCTAGGAATATCTTTACTATTTAAAATAAACAAAAAAATTTTCTATTTTATGTACACATTTATGTGAGATATCAAACCAGTTACCACTGTTGTCCCACTCAACAATGGTGTCTAGTAAAAATTTTGATCAAAGTATGTTCCACAATCACTAAGAGGTAGATGACTCTCGTGCATCTTCTCTTGTGATCTGATAGGTGTTTTCCTAATTTCTTCTCTATTTCTAATATGGTTTGAGTTAACAGTCATTACTTGTAAGGATTGCAAGTCATCTTTTGATCTAAATCTTGCATACGCAGAGCCATCTTCCATTATTTTTGTTTCCATTCTAGTTTCACTAAGATGATTTCATAAGAATAGTTATCTTGTATAAAAAAGTGAAATGTTTCACTTATCCCACCTATTGAAATTGGAATGTTGGACATGCTCCTAGAAGTGCACCACATCCGTTGTCTGTTGTTCTCATAATCCACCCATGCTGTTTATCTATAGGCCATCTAAATTTATCATATAATTCTTTTGATATTACATTTATTTCTGAACCTGAATCTAGTAAAGCTAAAGCTGTACAAGAATTTTTCCTATCTCCTAAATTTACTTTGATCTTTGGTGTTCCCCTAGCCCAAAAACTCTTTTTGTAATTGCTTTCAAATTTTTCCTGTATATTATCTGGAAGTATAGGTCCTAAAAATTTTTTATTAACGTATCCTTCACTTTCTTCCTCATCATCAGAATCAGAAGAAAAGGAATCTTTTGAAATATGAGTTACATCTACATTGTCATGCATTTCAGTATCAGTATTTAAGGGAAATCTTTTTCTTTTAATCATTTAAATAAAGCTATCTTTGAATTCTAATTTAGCTATGGTAAATAATTGTTCAAGTGACATAGTCACTTGACTTTTAAAAAGAATATCATATAGTATTTCTTTTGTGTCATTTTTTTGGTCAAGTTCTGATGTTAAAATAGCTTTTGGAATTCTTTTGGGTTTCTTGGTTTTTCCCTCATTTTTATCTGTTTCTTCATTAGTCTTTGAATCTAATTCACTAGGTTTGTTTGATGTCTCAGGTTGTCTTCCCGTATATCTTTTCTTTTCTGTTCATCTAAATTTGTGTTTTCATTAAATTGAACATTTCTAGGTTCTTTTCTCAATTGTTTTCTAGTTACTCTTTGATTAGACTCATCTAAATCTTGAGTTTCATCTCTCTTTCTCTTTTCTTCCACATTGGCTATATGTGAAAAAATAGAGAAATTATCTATAGGTGAGTTCCATGCTGTTTTGTTCATTATATCATCTCTAGCTTTTATTAAGGCTTCTATTGAATAATTTTTGGTTTCTTTTGATGTTTCATCATCTAGATCACTTTCATTGCATTCTAGTCTAACCCCACATGAGCTTCTTTTGTGCTTCAGATATATTTTCATATAGTTTTTGCATTCCACCTTTTCCCCAATTTACAGCTAGAGGGAGGTGGGTGCAATAGTCACATAGTTTTTTATCAATATCAATAACTAGTTTTCTTTCTTTTGTTCTTTTAGTGATTCACAGGCATAAGACATATGTTCAGTGCAGTCGCACCAAACACATCGTCGGGTAGGTGCGCCTCTTTGTTCATTACTCTGGGCTACTGGTTGATTCATTATAAGTGTTATAGGTATAGGATTCATTTGTGGGGCATGAGTAAACTGAGGACCTAAAATTGTTCTATCTTGACTAGTTAAGGAATGAACTGTGTTTTGAAGTGTTTCCACTTCCTTAGATATGTTCGTATGCATCTGCATCATATTATCTAGTTTATTAAATAGTATTTCAAACTGTAACTCACTAGGTACTTTAGATGTTGATGTTTGTTCAGTTGAACTAGAGTTTATATTAGTTTTAGGATTTTGAGTAGTTGGACCTAGTGTTGGAAAGGTTAAATTCATATCATATAGTAATGACTGCCTCTGTTTCATTTGTGCTACTATTTCTACTACTTGTTTTAGTACCGCCCAGTCTTCTGTTAAACCATATCTTTTCCCAGGTTCTTCTAGTCTTCTTTCTACTTCACTTCTAATGTCTGTAGGTAAAACTTTTAGAAAATAAAGTACTATATCTGGTGTAAGAGCAGTCCTATCTTGCTAAGGCAATTGTGAAAATCTCTTCATAAATTCTCCATGTAATTGTGTAAGAGATATTTGGGTTTTTGGAGTGCTAAGCCACTTCATAAATCCCTCCCTACTGTGTTGAATATAATCTTCTAAGTAAAATTCTTTATGTATTTGTTCTTTAAATTCTTCCCATGCAAGTGCTTTATGAGGTTCTATAACACTAATGGCTGAACCTATTGCAAGTCTTACTAAAAATGTTACCCATTTATCTACTGGCAAACCATGTAGTTTTGCTAGGTCTTCAAAAGTGTCTAAATAATTAGTTGTGTTAACTCTTGTGAATTTCCCTTTTTCTTTTAACATAGCCTCAACTACTTTTTGGCCTTGGGTTTCTGACATCATATTTTTAAATAAATAATCCATTTTGTTATGTATGTTAGAACTAGATTTAAGTTTTTTAATATAATCCTTAATTTCTTCTTGAACTTTAGATTTTTGTTCCCTTACCAAACTAACTAAGTTGTGTGATTCTAGATTACTTAATTTTTAAAACCTTTAAACAAGTCTTGAAAATAGATTCTAACTTTTAAATGAAAATTCTTGTTGAATTTTCAAACTAAAGTTATGCTATTCTAACAATCCTTAATAATTTAATGAAAACTAGATACTAACTTTTCAAATAAATTTCTTTTTGATTGTTTTAATTAAATTATACTATTCAAACAATCCTAAATAAATACTAACTTTTAAATAAGAATTCTTTTTTAATTTTAAATCTAGCAATTACTAATATTTTAATGAAAAATAAATTCTAACTTTCAAATGAAATGAATTTTAAATCTAGCAATTCCTACTATCTTAAGCTCTCCTAAAGTCCTACTTAAATAGTCACAAATAGATGCAAGTTTAGGAAATATACCTGATAGTTGGAGCGGAAGCTAGAGTGCATGTGAAATTTTCAAGTTACATTTGTTGAGCAATAAATGCCTAATACAAAGAATCTAAGTGTTGTGAGTGCAAATGTTTTTCTTCAAAAATTTGATGCTAAGGGTGTAGAGATGAGGTTTACTACTTGCCTATTCCCGTGGATGTGCTCAGAGCATAAGCTCAGCCCTCAACAACCAGGGAATTACAAGGTTTGTAATTTCTGCCTCTGCAAGACAATCACCTCAAGCTGTTGCAACCACGTAGCCTAAACCAAGCTAATGCATATGCAAGAAATGGAAAAATGTTAACATAAATGAAAATGCATACATGCACACTAACATATATACATGACATAACATACACTAACATAAATAAACATACATACATGCATACTAACATACATGCATGACATAAATGAACATGCATACATGCACATGCACACATACATGCATGAACATGCAAACTTACATGCATACATGCACATGCAAACATACATGCATGAACATGCAAACTTACATGCATACATGCACATGCAAACATGCAATGCACTAGTAACCATGCATAAACATACATGCACACATGAACATACCATACATCTACATGCATACATACATGCATGAACATGCAAACATGCACATGCACTAGTAACCATGCATAAACATACATGCACACATGAACATACCATACATATACATGCATACATCCATGCATGAATATGCAAACATGCACATGCACTAGTAACCATGCATAAACATACATGCACACATGAACATACCATACATATACATGCATACATACATGCATAAGTAACCATGCATAAACATACATGCACATACATACAACAAAAAAACATGCATGACATGTATACATACATGCAAACACTATCATACATACATAACATAAATCAACATACATGCATACATGAAATACAAATAACATCTAATAAATATATATTATTTGACATGCATTAACTAACATGCATACACTTCTAACATGCATTAACATAACTTCTAACATCTAACATGCATTGCTTACCATCTAACATGCATTACCTTAACTAACATGCCTAACATTAACTAACATCTCTGACATGTACTAATATTGACTAACATACCTAACATGTACTAACATACTTATCATGCACTAACATGCACTAAAATCATACATGAGTTTATGCACTAACAACTAACATGGGTACAATCAATTACTAAATGCATTTTCTAATAAGTTTTTAACAACTAAGGGTTGAAGAATCTTGGGTTAAGGGTAAGAAAAGGAAAGGATAAGCTAAGAATGGATAGGATAATTGAATGGATAAAGAAAGGTTTAGATAATATAATGGAATTTTAGAGGAAGGTAAGGTGAAAAAGCTAAATGAACCCTCCTTCTGGTAACCTGAAACTCATAAAAGAAGGTTAGGAATGCAAATCATTTACATGTAATTCCTTTAGATAAATAAACACTCTTCATACCCTCCATTTCATAAATAAATCAATAACCATTGCATATCATTCATGTCATTCATCCTAAACATATGCATATCATAAGATAAAATACTTTCACACACACTGTTGAAGCTAAGGGTCAAGGACAAAGCACAGGAGCACATCAAAGAGGTGGACACACAAGTAGAAGGAGCAAGTAGGGAGCTCCAAGAAGTGTATGTCAAATTTTCAGAAGAATCCCCTACAACAATAGTGATTTTCATCACTACAAACCATTGTAAATACCATTTTCTATTTTTGTAACTCCATTTTTTTCAAGCCAAGGAGTCCTCGAGCTTGAGGAGTACTAGAAGTATCATCCTACCAATTTTCATAATTTTTAGACTTCGTTTGAGCCCTCAAATAAGCCTTGGAACCTAATTTTTAACTAGGCCGAACACTAGGTCTGGACAGGGCCAAAACTAGTCAAAAAACCATAAAAAGAGCTAGAGAGCTCATTTTTGAGGTTAGCTTGTTAGAGAATAGAGCTTTTGTAAGAGAACTCTTTTGCAATCAAGCTTTCCATTGTTCCTCTCTTTGATCTTACCTTGTGTGCATGTGTGTGTATGTGTGTGCATGTTTGTGTGCTTTCACTCACGCACTTGTGCCTTCACTTGCTCGTGGTCTTCATACCGGTCCTCACGTCTCCGCGGATCGACAAGTAAAGGAGGTGGTGCTTACGCTTGAGCTACACCAAATTTTGGTGCCGTTGCCGGGGAGAGAGCTTCGAGAACGAGCGTTGTGATGGTAAGATCGTAGATTTGCGACGTTGGAAGGTAAAAAAACTGTCATTTTTGTTCATTTTCTGATTTTTCTTCTTCATCTTCATCATCATCACCATCTCCATCTTCTTCCATCTTCTTCTTCATAGAAATTTCTTGTTTTTTAGTGCATTTTCATCATTTTCATACCATCTTTCATGCATTATTGTGCGAGGAGGAGTTAGGAATTGCCAGAGAGTGCAAGCGTTGTGTTTTTTCATGATTTTCTGCACATACGGAGCTCGCCATTGCTTGGCGCTCAAAAATTTGAAGTTCCCACCAAAAAACACGATTTTGTGATGAAAATCACGATTCTATGAAAATTCAATTTTTTTTTTTAATCACGATTCTCTGTTTCCCGCCTAAAAGCCTTTTGAAAAGAACACGATTCTGTGGTCATTCTCAGAATCGCGATTTTGTGGTTGTGCTCAAAATTGCGATTCTCACAAATCACGATTTTCAGCCAAAAAACACGATTCTGAGAAAACACGATTCTGTGGTTGTGCTCAAAATTGCGATTCTCTAAATTTTTGGAAACCACGATTCTTTGAGACAAAATCGCAATTTTCAAAACACGATTCTGTGAAAACACAATTCTGAGAAAACATGATTCTGTGGTTGTGCTCAAAATTGCGATTCTCTAAATTTTTGGAAACCACGATTCTCTAAGACACAATCGCGATTCTCTAGAACACGATTCTCTAAGACACAATTCTCTAAAACACGATTCTCTGTTGGCAATCGCGATTTTCAAAACACGATTCTGTGAAAACACAATTCTGTGAAAACATGATTCTAAGCTCAAAATCGTGATTCTCAACAACACCATTCTCTGCTCAAAATCGTGATTCTCACAAATCACGATTTTTAGCAAAAGCACGATTTTCAAAACACGATTCTATGAAAACGTGATTCTCTGCTGGCAATCACGATTCTCAAAAACGCGATTCTCTGATTTCACAGCATCGCGATTCTCTGATTTCACAAAATCGCGATTCTCTGATTTCACAAAATCGCGATTCTCTTGATTTCACAAAATCGCGATTCTCTTGATTTCACAAAATCGTGATTCTCTGATTTCACAAAATCACGATTCTATTGATTTCACAAAATCACGATTCTCTTGATTTCACAAAATTGCGATTTTTCCAAAAGGTCCAGTTTGCCTGTTTTGATCCCCAGGAGCCTGATTTGACATAACGTTTTCATCCAAAGTCCATTTTTTGAGCTCTATAGCTCGTTGGAAAGCTCGTTTCGAATCCTACACGGCCTCAACTATTTTTTATAAGAATAAGGCGTTGATTTTTAGATAGGATAATTTGAAGTTGGGCCTCAAGTGGGACTAGGAAACCAAGGGGGCTCCAAAGGATTTTTGAACCATACCAAGGGAAATTTTGGACTCTTAGCCAAAGCTTATGAACCTGAGATCTGGTAGACACCTAGGCAAGGATAGACAAAGCATTAGATCTTCTCAGTCTAGTGTCAACCATACAACTAAGTCTTGGGCACAACAACTAAGTGGTTGTCCTTACGTACTAAGCTCTGACACAAGTGACTCTGAAATGTCTTTTAGCATGGGAAAACCAGGAGGTGGCTCAGGAATTGCCCATCTACAAAGACCAGAAGGTCCCTATAAGAAACAATTGGAATATATTCGGACCAACTGATTAGGTGCTCGCATCTATGAGGATGGCCTGAGGCGATCAGTGGTCCAACTCAAAAATCCAGATCAATCCTTTGGACTTGAACACCCTGTGGTCAAGTTCGAAGAGGGTCACCAACCTACCAGATAGGACTGATGAGTTTGGAAATATCATTCCTGAGAATGACATAGGAGACCTAGAACAAGGAAATGTAGGATAAGGACCCCAACTCCTAGAGGCAAGTCAGTTTTGACCACAGTGATCACTCTAGATTGGATTCCTCAAGATAACAAAAGCATAGAACTATTCTTGAATAGAGAAACGGAGGAAGCCTTTTGGAGATTCAAGCTAGATCAACCTAGCCAATTGGGCACAATCATCATCTACGAGTTTAAGGACCCAGAGATACCAGGAAAAGTTGTCTACTTGGATAACACATCAGAGAAAGTGTTCTTGGTAAAGAAACTGCACACAGCGGTGTTGCATGTGGACACTTCGGTCATGATCGAGTAATCAAGACCATTCTATTTTCAGGACTTTGGTGGCCCACTCTTCATATGGATGCTCATACCTATGTGAAGAAATGTGACACATGCCAACGTGCCAATATCCAGTTAGAAAAGACGAGATGCCCTTGAGGCCAATGATGGGAGGGCGTGCATTTTCCAAGTGGGGCATAGACTTCATAGGTGCTATTAACCCCCCAGCTAGAAACTCCCATGCAGAGTATATTATTGTAGCCACAGATTACCTTACAAAGTGGGTAGAAGTGAAAGCCACAACAAAGAATGATGCTCAGACTACGGCTAAGTTCTTATTCGAGAATGTGTTCACGAGATATGGGCTACCAATAGAGTTAGTGAGCGATAGAGGCACACACTTCTTGAATGAGGTCATTGAAAATCTTCTCCAGGAATTCTTTGGTGATACATAGGAAGTTTGCCCCTTATCACCCACAAGCTAACGGACAAGCCGAAAGCACCAATAAGATCCTCTGTAATGTATTGACAAAACTGGTAAATAATAAACGCTCTGATTGGGACAAACAACTTCATCATGCTGTTTGGGCTTATCGAGTTTCCTACAAAATGGTACTCAACGCCACCCCATTTCAGATGGTTTTCGGACAGAATGCTGTTCTACCATTGGACTTCCTCATCCCAGCATTAAAAGTAGCACAAGAGCATGAGTGGAATGGACATGAGTTGTCCTCTAGGATCTTTGATCTAGAACGCTTAGGTGAGACGAGGCTACGAGCGGCAGCAGGCATCTATGCTGCAAAGAAAAGGCAAAAGGCATACTTTGATGCACACATCAAAGATAAAGGATTGAAAGAGGGAGACCTAGTGCTCATTTATACGCTAAAGCAACATGCCTGTAAGTTGGAGAAAAGAGGATATGGACCCATAATCATTAATAGAATTTCCACTAGCGGTGCTGTTCAATTGGCTACTTTAGAAGGTGACATCTTGCCAAACTATATCAGTGGTTGTCGAGTCAAGTTATATCAAGAACCTCTTAAAGAGGTGTTAGCTCCGAAAATGGTTGATTTTTATGTTCTAATGTGGTTTTATTTGGCAGGAAATTTGTTTGATTGCAGGCACTTGAAGAATGAATTGATAATTGATGAGAATGTGGAGATATTGATTGCAGGGATGTGGAGAAAAGGGATTGAGCATGGAGGAGCTGTAGATGGAAAAGATGGCGGTAGAATTTTGGGTGCTTGGGAAGTTGACATGAGAGGTGAATTTCCACTTCTCTTTGTATCCAGAAAAGAGGCACGGACTAAGCTTCCGCATTCTGAGGTGGTCAAGAAATGCCAAGGAAAATGGGAGCACTTGTAAGGTCAGAAGTTACATGGTACCACCTACAAAGACTTGGTTTACAGATGCTTGGGGATATTCATCTGGCCTGAACTTTCCTTCCTTCGTAAGAACAGAAAAACATGGTGGTAAAAGTATCATATGCCCAAAATTGATACTCATAGCCACCTCTATGACTTCCGCTGAGTGCGAGATTGCTAAGCTCATGGGCTATGCAGATACTATCATCATGAAGCCTCCAATCGCGTGCCAACCTCTTTGAAATAAAGACTCCACTCGTGGCCGACATGGAGGACGGTGCCGCAGGAATGACTGCCATGGATGTCGACGGTGGCAATGATATATCAGATTTCTTCTGCGATTCCATAGCTGAAGCTCGTCCTCACGTTGATGCAAACTTTTTCAACTCATTCGAGGACAATTTCGATGACTCTGACATCGCTTAACCTTTTTATGGTGCTGCATCAGAGAAAGATGTTTTAAACTTTTCAGAGACTTCCCCCCCTCCTTTCCGTTTCTTTTGCCAGAAAAGGGGGTGGGCCGTTTCTTGGCAGCTCTGACGAAAAAGAAACAGAAAGAAGAAGTGGGGGGCTCTGACGAAAAAACAGAAGAGAAGGGGGGACACGCATAACAAGGGGGTGGACTGTCAATTGGCTCTCTCTCTCTTCGTTTTTAGGTGTCTGTGCAGGTATATCGACGGGGGGATCGGGGAGGACAACAGGCGGCTGTGTCTGGCTTTGGCACACATCAACGAGGGGAGGTGGTTACGGAGGCGTTCGGAGGCAGAAGGAAGAGAGAAGCTGGGGAGGAGAGAAATCAGTCAGCAGTTATAAAGCAGGTCTTCATTGAGGGAAAAACGAAGATCGTGCATGACTGTGGAAGGGGGAAAGCCTATTCAAGCTGAAGCGGATGGCAGAAGAGGATGAACGTTGGAGGTCTAGAGTGCCGTCTCTGCCATCAATCATCACACTCTTGCAGTACTCATGATAGGAGCATGATACCGACAGACAGACCATAGTGTTCCAATTTCTCAAATAGTTCAGTAACAGATCGCAACATTGAAAAGATCATTAGTTATTTTTTCACAATAGAATCTCGATTCTGTTCCTCCCTCTGAAGCTAATAACTTCTTACAAACTCTGACAATGATTTTACTTTGTCATGTTCGTTAACTTTTGATGGACCTTATCTGTTTATTTTCACGTTTTTCTAATTTGACCTACGCTTATGCATCTTCGTCAATGCGCTAACACATCTGTTATAGCCACACATCGAAAAGATTACTGCCGCTTCTAATAATCCCTCCGACAACCAGTTCCGCCTAATATGTGATTGATCTGTCTCTGATAATAATCAAACATGAATTTTATGATCGAAAAAAAAAGAGAGCAGCGAAGGAGATTACATGAGGGGAGCCGCCGCGCATGAAAAAGGAGGAGGCCAACGACAAGGACTGGGGGCATCCATGGTGGAGGGCAATTCATAGGAAGGAGACATGCAGGTTTTTGAGGGAGCACATAACAGAGAAGGCGGCAGAGAAGGAAATAGGACAACGAGGAGTTTTGGCACAGAGGAGGACTGGGGAGACCAATACGTGTGTTCAGAGGGAGGCAAAGACCGTTTATCAAAGGAATTCTTTGCCGAGGAGCTGCTGCGAGTTTTAGCAGTACCTGGTGGAGGAAGCGAAACAATCAAGCTTTGGAACACTTCTACATGGAGATTAGATGCAAGTCTGTCAATGCTAAAAGCTGATGCTAGTGTCAAAGGAGCTGAAACAACATCTGGAAAGTTTGTATTCGTCACTACCAGGAGCAGTCATGATGCACTTCTTGCTTGCAGCACAATGGATGGGACATTAGGCATCTTTGATGTTTCTCATGGGAAACGCATCCATTACGTGGAGGGTCACAATATGTGAGTGAGGTAATTGATCTTTTAACCAGTGGATTTGTGTATTCTTGTCACAGCTTTAGATGTCAAGCATGTTAGAATGTATGATACAAAGAACATTGGGCTTGTATGTGCCATGTCCTTAGTAATGCAATAATGTGCTGTTATTTTCTAGATGAGAACGTAAATGTTTTAAGTGCTAATAGACGTTAAGTTTCAAACCCACCACACGGATTGCATGTCAAAAAGGAGAAATAGTCGATTTCGGCTGCTCCTAGAATGCAGTGTTGGATGTGAGTTGTGACTTGAGAGATTGAGAATCCTGCACACGGCTCGTTGTGTAAAGGGGTATTTATCGATCATACATAGTGCACTTGGGCGGGAGATATCACAAACGGACACAAGCTTTGTGTGTATGCCCATACACTACTACGAAGAGCTTTAGGACGATCAAAAACATGTTCTACAAGGGTCGGAGGTTATGTGAGCCCCTCACATGATGAAGCATACGCAAATAAGATTGGCATTGGTCTTTGTCTCACAAAAGAACATGCACAAGCACTGGGTTTCATTTGGAACTTGAGTCATAGTAGTTATGAGGAATTTATGTTGTGTCATACACCACAGGATCACTGTCCAGCTGTGTCAAGTATCATTGTATCACGATTTACAAAGAGTGGTCAGAAGGAAGTGAACCAAGATGCTTTAACTTTCATAGATAAAATCCACAAAAAGTGTTGGACCCTCATGCGAATAGATATAGAAGGCAACATTCAGAAGGTGTGATCCGTCCAGCTTCTCAAGAATTTTTGTGGGAGATTGAGGACCTCTTCTCATTTTTTATGCACTACAACAGTGAGTTGATCTCCCCGTGTTCCAAAGAGAGGGGAGGGTGACCATTTCTTTGCTGGTGTCCCTTGATCAAGGGGAGAGAATCGAGGAAGAAGTGGAGGTTTGTGGGGTGGGTGAAAGACCAGGGGACCATAGGGAAGTGTGTGTGTTTAGAACTTGTGTATGGGTGAGTTGAAGTGTACAGGTGTGTTCATGATGGTGCGTTGTGTGGGATTAAGTGGGTTCCTGTGCGCGTAAATGCAGATGTGAACATATAAGTAAATGTCTCGGTGAGTGTGTATGAATGCATGAAGGAAAGTGAGAGGGTGAGAGTACGTAGGCAGGTGAGCATGTGTGTGTGAGTGTGCACAAGTAATTGTGTGTGTGAGTCTTTGTGTGGAAGAGTGAAAAGAGTAAGGCGTGTGTAAGAGAGAGAAAGAGAGTGAGAGTGGATGTGTGTGCATGTGAATGTATGCATGTGAGAGAGGAAGAAGTCAAGTGCACAAACGAGTGCATGTATGTGGAGGAGAGTGAGGAAGAGGGAAGAGTGCGTATATTGAAGAGGAAATGAGTTCGGAGGAGTGAGTACGTAAGTATAGTTGTGTGTGCAATAGTGGAAAAGGAGCACGAAATCATCAAAAGGGGATACAATCGTGGGCTCGGAGTGAGGAAGGGTGACGCAATACAAGGAAATCAAGCAACATAAAAGCGTGTGTAAGATATTTTCCCTTGGACTAAGAGGTGCAACATTTTGGTGCGTTTGTTGGGAACTTATGAGCTAGGGCATAGCCATAAGAAACATCCATTTCGAGATAATTGTGGGCTCTAGGTAATCCAAGTAGACCGATTGCGAGGGATTTAAACCAAATAAAGTCTCATATAATCATTTTTTCCTTGGGCTTAGAAACCCATTCATTTGGTGCGTCTGCCGGGAATAGCTTGGTACATCTCTACAAGAGAGTGCCATAGGTTCGCCTAGCGCCACAGGTTGGCCGAGCTTGCGGACCCCACGATCCAGTACATGAGCGAGGGGAGCTCATCGTCAGGAGCAACACAAACTCAAAGAGAGGAACGTGCTCAGAGAAGAGCCCTTGAAAGAGAAAGGAGAAGGTGGGAACCGCCGGGTGAGTGGACCTCGATTGGTTCGAAGAAATCAGTAAAAAACGTGTACTCCCGTAGGAGAGTCGCGAGTCAAGTACGGAAGTTTGAAGGAGGGATCCTGAGGCCACGTGCATTAAATTTTTGGGATCGAAGTGATATCGACATCACACCTCTGTTCGAAATGGCTCAGCGGATTTCGGTTCACTTGGGGGACTTCACCAAGTTTTCAGGTACTTGGGACGAAGATCCGGATAGTTTTATCCAGTTGTTTGAGGTTACTTGTGAGGCCAATGACGTAGTTGACCAAGATCAAAGGTTGCGAATTTTTCCGGCTATTCTCCGTGATGAGGCAGCCAATTGGTATGGGAATCTGACACCACAAGAGCGTGGAACTTATCAAATGCTCAAAGAAGCCTTCTTGGCAAAGTTTCGACGACAAGGCTTCCAAGACAGATTGGCCCAACAAATGGATTACTTGCGACAAGGAGTCAATGTGAGTATCGATAACTATATTCAGAGAATGGAAACGTTAGTAAGAAAGATGGGCGTGAATGCCCCGAACGATGAGACATTGAAACGAAGATTCATTTCAGGATTGCGAGATCCTACGGCACAACAGCATATCAGCCTGACAAGACCTGCAACTTTAATGGATGCTAAAGAGCAAGCGAGGCTTTGGGAGGAAGTACAGTCATGCCAACAAAGGAACATGGAGCTCTTATACGAGCCAATGGGAGGCCCAGGAAACATACCGATGAAAGATCCTGGCCAAGGAAGTCCCACATTGACGACTCCAGCTTTTGTAGCCGCCACTAGCACGCCAAGCGAGGTAAAGCCTGCGCTAACCGAAGAACGAATATTAGAGTTGGTCACACAAGCTATAAAAGCTGCCACAATAACTCAAGAGACATACACAGTAAAACCAGAGGCCACAACAAACCCCAATCAAGTGTTTCGATCAAATACATGGTGTGGAAAGTGTCATGGTTACGGCCATTTGGCTTCAGAATGCCCTACAGTCTCGAGAGTATTCACAGATAGATCGCCACCTAGGATGCGTTATGGTGCTCAGGGTCAAGGAGGAGACTATCCAAGAGGAGCCGTACGTGATCAAAGAAGAGATGGTCCAATCCAGTGCTGGAGATGCCATGGCTTTGGCCATACTCAATCGAGATGTCCAAACGAAAAGAAGCCAATTGATTATACCCCGCTATGTAGGTACTGTAGTGGAGAGGGCCACTTTGATGAAGATTGTCCAAAACGAAGAGCTGCTGCCGGCAAGGAAAAAGGACCAGTAAGGTCCTCGAATTATGTTGATACTCAAATGCATTCCACATCGAGAGTTCAAGAGCACGTTCCTACGATCGGAGTAGTGTTCAATACACCGAACCCTCAAGAAGGCTCTAGCTCGTCAATGCACTTTGTTTGAGAGAAAGAGTTAGAATGCTAGAAGCAGAGATTCTAAAGAGAAGTCGAGAATCGGAAAAAGAAGCGAAGAGTAAGACTAAAGTGTCGGAAGCCATTGCAAAAGCTGAATTGAAGAAACTAGGTTCAATCGAAAGAGAACAAGACAATGATTTACTGGCCAACCATGCACGCGTGATTGGAGAGCACATTCCAATCACAACTTCATCAAGAAATAAGGAATATTCGCGAGAAGCTCAGTTGGAAAAGTGGGAAGTTTTTCCAGAAAAGTTCTTGAGTATAGGGTCAGAGCTACCAGACAGAGTACGAGATTGTATTAAAACGACACTCAAAAATTTCAGCAAGGCCTTTGCATGGTCATACAGTGATTTGAGAGGAATTGATCCCCGAATCTGCCAACATTATATAGACTTGGAAGAAGGCACACGACCAATATGTCAACGACTCAGGCGAACGAATCCAGTCTACTCGGAATTGATCAAGCTGGAATTGACCAAATTATTGGAAGCAGGATTCATATATCCTATCGCATCTAGTGAATGGGTATCACCAATTGTAGTTGTTCCGAAGAAAAATAAGAAAATCCGTATTTGCATAGATTATCGTAAGTTGAACGAGCGCACAAAGAAGGATCATTTCCCCTTGCCGTTCACTGATCAAATATTGGACAGAGTGGCTGGCCATAAATTGTACTCATTCTTGGATGGTTTCAGTGGGTACAACCAGATCCAAATCCATGAAGAGGATCAATCCAAAACTACTTTCACGACAGAATGGGGTACGTACGCATATCGGGTGATGCCATTTGGATTATGCAATGCACCGGCCACATTCCAGAGGGCAATGATAGCTGCATATCAAGACTACTTGCAGGATTGGATGGAGATATTTCTCGATGACTTTGCAATCAGAGGCGACGATGAAAATATGATGGAGAGGATCGAAGCAATTTTAAGAAGAAGCATTGAAAAAGGCATCGCATTGAATCCTGAAAAGTGTACATTTGGAGTGCGAAGAGGATTGCTTTTGGGACATGTTATTTCCGAAAAAGGGATTGCGGTTGACGAGGACAAAGTGGAAAAAATTGGACAACTTCCACCTCCGCAAAATTTACGACAACTCAGAGGATTCTTAGGCCATGCAAATTATTATCGACGATTTATATTAAATTTTGCATCCATAGCGGCACCACTGACGAATCTTTTGAGGAAAGACCAACAATACCAATGGACTGAAGGGTGTCAAGTTGCATTCGACTCGATCAAAGAGAGATTGATAAATGCACCGATTTTGGTAGCACCCGACTGGACGAAAGAATTCCACGTGCATACCGACGCTTCTCATACTGCGGTTGGAGCAGTACTATGCCAAGCCGACGAAAAGAAGTTGGACCATCCTATTTACTATGCAAGTCGCAATTTGAATAGCACTGAGAGGAACTACACGACTACAGAAAAGGAATGTCTCTCGATGATCTTTGCGGTGAACAAATATCGGCATTACTTGATGGGAAAGCATTTTACGTTTTATGTGGATCATGAAGCCCTTAAGTATATCATTAATAAACCAGAATTGTCAGGGCGACTGATGAGGTGGATGCTACTTCTCCAAGAATTTCAGTTCACAGTGGTAACCAGACCAGGCAAAGCACATATATTGGCCGACCATTTATCTCGAATTGTTAATGAGAAGCCCATCTCTGGTGTGCCCGACGATGCTCCTGATGGACATCTATTCCAGGTTGATGTGAAAGTACCTTGGTATGCCGATTTGGTGAATTTCTTGTGCACTACTAAATATCCGCCAGGAGCAAGCAAGAGAGAAAAGCAAAAACTGCTAGCATTGGCGAAGCACCATAGCATCATTGGGGGGCAACTCTATCGATATTTTGTACATGAAAGCGTTTATCGGAGGTGTCTCGAGGAAGAAGAGGCAAATCTAGTGTTGAGGGCTTTGCATGACGAACCTTGCGGTGGGCATTTTGCTGGTGAACTGACGGCAAGGAAGATTTTATTAGCAGGGTATTGGTGGCCAACATTGTTCAAAGACTCACACACATACTGTAAGAAATGTGACAAATGCCAACGAATGGGCAAACCCACATTAGCACATGCTTCTCCTCTTACGCCGGTGTTGGCTCTTAAGCCGTTTGAGAAATGGGGAATTGATTTTGTGGGGCCTATTGATCCTCCCTCACGACGAAGATCCAATAGGTATATCTTGGTCTGTACTGACTATGTTACCAAGTGGGTGGAAGCCAAAGCTCTGAAGACTGACCGAGCTATTGATGTAGCGAAATTTTTGTATGAACAAATTATCACTCGATTCGGATGCCCGTTGGAGATAGTGAGTGATAGAGGAACCCATTTTGTCAACGAACTGATCGAAGAATTAATGGAATTATATAAGATCAAACATAGAAAAAGCACTCCATATTATCCGAGGGCAAATGGACAAGTGGAGGTCACCAACAAGGTGCTGGAACAGATTTTAACAAAGACAATAGCTGTGCATAGGCGAGACTGGGATGAGAGACTTTTGGAAGCCTTGTGGGCATATCGAACATCTTACCGAGTGACGACAAAGAGCACTCCGTTCTCCCTAGTATATGGTGAGGAAGCCATCTTTCCCATCGAAAAAGAAGTTCCGACATTAAGAGTGTCCATCGAAGCCAGGTTGGGCGAGGAAGGGTCATTGAAGGAAAGGTAAATACAACTGGTCAAGCTGGAAGAAAAGAGACTCATCGCACAACAAAGTTTGGAAGCTATTCAGAAGAGACGTAAGGAGAGGCATGACAAGAATCTCAAGACCCATGCGATTCAAGAAGGGGATTTGGTACTAGTCTATGATAGTAAATATTATAAATTCCCGGGGAAGTTACAGACAAGATGGGCAGGACCGTTTAAGATGGTGGAACTCAACTCCAATGGTTCCATGCACATTCAAGATTTAGGAGAAGAATGTGCTCCCGTGAAGGTTAACGCGCTTCGAGTTAAACCATATTTCAAGTAATATTAGGACGGGAAAAACCAGACGAGATACAAACGAAATGACGAAGTAGAGTACTTGTACATACATGTATAGTATTATATATATATGCGCATATGTAAGCTATGATTTGTGTGTCATAAATATCCTTCCTTGCTAGCTCAAGAATTTTGGACTTCTAATATTTTTTTTGTGTTATGCAGAGACTGTTAGAGCCTAAGTAACAAAATGGCAGACCAAATTACGCAACTCTACTTGTACGAGTTAAGGATATATTTCTCGGACCAAACATTCGCCCGCATGGACATAGATGTCGACGACTTTGAGACGGAATACGATGTTGAGGAAGCGCATTGTAGCTCAATGATGAGTAGCACCTCCTTTAATGTCAATCCGGGGAGACGTGAGGATGGTATGAAGACCTCGAGCAAGTGGCGGCACAAGTGCGTGAGTGAGAAGCACACAAGCATGCACACACATACACACACACGCGCACACACGGCAAGACAAAGAGAGAGATTCAATGGAGCTTTTAGATTACTTTCAAAATACTCTTACAAGTTCGTTCCAATTACAATCTAACCTCAAAAATGAGCTCTCTAGCCCTTTTTATAGTTTTTGACTAGCTTTTGGTCCTGTCCAGACCTAGTGTCCGGCCTAGTTAAAAATTAGGTTCCAGGGCTTATTTAGGGGCTCAAATGAGATCTAAAAAATACGAAAATTGGTACGCAACTACTTCTAAGGCTCCTCAAGCTCAAGGACTCCTTGGCTTGCACAAAATGGAGCTACAAAAAGGTGAAATGATATTTACAATGATTGTTAGTGATAAAAATCACTGTTGTTGTAGGGATTTTTTCTAGTGATCTGCCATACATATCTTCGAGCTCCCTACTTGCTCTTTCTCCCTGCATGTCCATCTCTTTGATTTGCATTAATGTCTTGAAAAAATATTGGCCTACTTGCCAGATCTTCTTTGACTGCCCTGTTTGCTTGTGCTGTCCCTTCGCTCTGACTCCCTTCTTTGACTTTCATGTCTTGTACGTCCTGGTGTACCAAGGCTACTGCCAACACCCCCCCCACTCTCGCGTCTGTCGCCCCTGACAGACCCTTGTCTAGCTGCTTTTTGGACGTAGTATTGTACAACATCGGCGGCGAGGTGGTGTTCTTCTAACCTGAGTCCCCTTGCTAGATCTGTCAGCAATGCGTCCCAATTGACTGGCCCTGGGACATCTGGATGTGGCACCCGTAACTGCTCTGAGTGAATGGTTCGCTCCACAGCAAATAAATGGAGGAGATGTGAGGGTCTGGGTACAAATATTTCTGAGTGGTATTCCCAGAACCCTGTTATGAACATCTCTTCGAATGTTTGTTTAAAGCAGGCTGGGAGGTATTTTATTCTGGCGTGCCAAGCGTATATCACCTCTATGGAAGGAGTGGTGCTCATGTCATAAACTAAATCTTGGTTTCCTGTAAGGAATCCGACGCCTGAGAAGTGTGGGTCCTTGATATTCTTGAATGTCCTGAATGTAATAAGCATTAACTCAAAAATTTTCATGCACATCTGGGCCATTACATCAGGGGTATTCCTTAATCGGATGCTCCAGTGCCGTATAGTGGAAATCATGTAATTGACGGTGGGAGGCCCTTGAGGGGGTGCTAGATAGACGTAATTTAACCATTTGGCGCATCCCTTGATATTCTTGACTGCAATGGTAAACTCTGGCCATGTGCGTCTGCGGAGTACAGGAACATAACAAGGGTTATATTTAATAAAAAGAGGCATATTCGTCCAGGTGCGAACCATCTCCGGGTAGGTTTCGAGGAGTCGGATCCTCCAAGTGGGTTGATGAATGGATCCTTTTTTAGCGCTCTCTGGGATATCATCTGGCCCAAATTGTGTAGCAAACGTTGGAGGTTTGCCACATCTATGTTGGATTTCTGCATTGTAGTCCGCCAGGAGTATACAATATGGCACGTATTGATCATCATTGGTTCCGATCCATCTATGGTGGGACATGCTGCGGAAGTATTCTGATTTAATAATAGTGTCCTCTATCTTTGCCATAGATTGGATTTGAACTGCCACTTGATCTTCATGAGTTGATGCCGTTTTCTCTAGTGTTTGGAGCCACTCAGGTACTTCGATTTCTAACGTATCCATTCCTTCTGCGGTTTGCTCACCACCTGGCATTGGCATAGGAACGTAAGGTTCCTCATACGTCTCATCTACCTCGATGGGTACCAAATCCTCGGGTTCTGGTTCGACAACTGGAGAGGGTTGCCTTTCATGTGTGAGTAATCTTGCCTGTAATTCGGCCACCTGCTCTTTCAAAGCCGTGACTTCCTCTGAAGTCGTGGTCGTTTCTGTGACTTTGGGTGCTGTCTGTTGCTCTTGGAGTTGATTGCGCAGCGCATCACGCTCCCTTTCCAAGTCATCATGAGCTTCTAATAGATCTGCATAGCTGTCCAAGATGGTCTTCATTGTCTCTGAGGGCACAGCTTTAAACTGCTCTGGATCAATTTCGTGTGGAGAGCCTTCCATTGCTGCTTCTAGATTTGCTTCGTTTTGCTGCTGCAGTCTCTTGTTCTCTTCAAGGGCGGCCGCCATGTGTTTTCTGAGAAGTGCCAGGTTACGCCGGACTTTGAGATTATCGGCCTGGTATACCTCGAGCAAAGCTTCTAGTTGTTTGGCACCTGATTCTGTCGATGGTTGGGGTGCCGCCAATAATGTTTGGTGAGCCTGCTCAAGCGTCGTGTAGCGTTGATTCAGTTCTGCATTTTCTGTTTGTAGAATGTGAAATTGTCTTTGTAAGTTCTCATGGTGCATTTCCAGTTGCTGATACCGGTTGTCCAGAGCTTTATACTCATTCTGGAGCTGGTATACACATTGGTTTAATGCTAAAAATATGTTATTTACATTAAATAATGTTGGGAGGGGTGAAGATGCAGGGGGAATGGGGGCGGGAATGGGAGAGGTGAATGCTGTGGATGTAGGTGGAGATGTGGGTGGAGGGGGTATGGGTGATGAAGGTGGCATGGGGGGAGGGAGCGGTGCTGTGGCTGGTGATGTTTCCATCGTGTCAACTGTTTGAGTGACGGTGTAGATGGGAATCGTGGGTGGAGTGGATGTGACATCGGTGAACAGGGTGGTGAAGGTGGGCATGGTGACTCCCCCGAATTGGATTCCCGGAGAGAGTGGGATGCCCATGACAATGGTAGTGGTAGTGGATGTGGTAGTGCTAGTGTCCTGTGGTGGAGTGAATTGTGTAGTGTGAGGTGGGGATGGTGGGGACAACGGTGCTTCGTGATATTCTTCTGCTTGCGCTGACTCGCCTGGTGCTGATGTATTGATGTGAATTTGCTTCCCGGACCTCCTGGGACGAACGGGAACCCTTTTCTCAAACCTGTGAATGTAGGCCACTGCCTCATGAATGGCCTCATCCAGTCCTACGGCGTCGGCATGAAGGTTCATGGACTCAATGAACAACTCGTCCACACCTTCCTCAGCTAGCAAGTCGTTCATGAGTCTTTTGCCCTGTTCTAGAGACATCTGATGCTGTTCCTGAACCAGTCGCATGGTTCGATATAGTCTCTTGATTTGTGCCGAATATGCTGGGGCACTTGCTAACTCGGAGAGTTCGTCATATTCTTGATGTTGTTCTTCGTCGGCTTCTTCTTCGTCTCCTCCTGCCTCTTGTTCGTCTACATCGACTTCTACCACTTGTGGTTGGGTGGGGGCCGATGTTGTTTGGGGTTGTGGTTCCTGAGCTCGCGCTGCTTCAGCTTCGAGGTTAGAGTCATAGATTAATCGGGCAATTTCTTCATCAGTGAGGTCCTCAAGAGTAAATCCCTGCGGAAATTCCAAATCGGATGGAATGGGTGGAAACACCAGATTAGGCCCCTCTGTGCTTGGTCTTGGTAGCCGGATTGTGAATGGCCTAACTCGTCGTGTCTGGGGAGGGGTGATTTCTGGTGTAGCGGTAGCTCCCCTTGGTTGGGCACAGGGTAGTTGGACTCCCCCCCTCATCTTCTTTGATGGGGGGCCTGCAGCTGATAGTCTTCTCTGGAATTCTTGGACTCGGGACCATACGAGTGCCCGCTGGACAGGCACGTCATAAGCCAAGCATCTGTAGATTATTCTGGTCAGAGCACAACACCCGTGGAGCACATTCTTCTGTTTCTTGTTCCACCTTTGATGCGCTAGGTGGATCTGATCTATGATCCAGTGTGGCACATTGATGGGCAGGCTTTCGGTTTCTGCTAGATATAAACTGAACCATATTTTTTTCGGGGGCATTGTGAATCGTTCTTGGGCGGGAAAAGCAAAATGTTGCATGATGGTTCGCAGGTGAAGCGCAATGGTAGGTGTCATCGCTACCATGTCCTTCAACTTATTAAGATCTTTGTGCTTCATTCGACCTGGAACCATGGTTTCCTTTTCTGTTGGGATGTGCATGCCATACATGCCCAATGCTTCTCTTACCAGATTGAGGTTCAACTTGAACCTTTTAAGTTCATTACCCGGCAGCAGTGATGGCAACACAAAGGTGCTGTCGCCTCCCTTGGCCCTGCTTGGCGTGATGGTACTGATCAGATATGAACATCGTAAAAAATCCGGCTTTGGTAAGTGAGTCCTGAAATAACTTTCCACACCCGCTTTGATCCAAACTGATCTCATGACTTCGGCATTTTGGTAGCTTTCAAACTCGCGTGTGAAAAAGTGGTATCGACCCCATTTGCCATTGAATTCCAATTCTGCTTCCCAGAAATAGGTTCCATCGCCCAGTGGTCCAGCAACATCACTGAACCAATGCGCATGCTTACCTACTTGAGAAGTGTGTCCTTGAGGAGGATCCTGGATGGGGAGCACATGCACTGCTTGAAGCTCTTGCGGTCTTGCGGTCTTGCGGTGAGACGTGGCTCAAGGAGAAGTGTTTCTATGTCCACAATCTGGGCACCAGATCCGGCTTGAGATCTGGTACCTGCTTCTGCCATGGCCCTGTTTGCTGGTTGGTTCTGTGAGAATATAGAACCAAGTGTTAACATCGTAATGGACAGAATAAATTTGTGTTGTCCTCGTTACAACATTAACATGAGGTGGATGGTGAGTTAGTGGTTAGTAAGTGCATGAAGACAGTGTGTGTAGTTAGTGCTTGTGTTGTCCTAGGAGACTACTGCAGTTAGTAAGTGGGCATGGATTTACAAATTGGGGTCGGGGGGTTTATTACAGGCCCTAGGCTGCCAAATGCAGTGAATGGGCTTTGTTTTCGGTTTCGGAGAGTCTCTAGAGAGCTTCCTCGGTGTCGTGGTTTGAAAACGAGGCCTTTTTGGGACCCATTTACAATTGATTACATGCACGCTCTTGGGTCTTGGTGTGTTCATGAGCGTTGAGAACGAGTGAATACTGGCAGTATGCGTAGCAGCGTTATGCTGTTTAGGTTGTGGCCTCAGCGTAGCGACTTGTGCCATCAAGCAAGCCTTAGGCACCCAAATTTGTCTTGATTGTGGGCTTGCCTTCATCGACTTCTTGGGCACCCAAATAGATTTTACTTTAGCAGAAGAATTTCTGAAAGACTTCTTATTAGCGTCATGTTGTTGGTCACTAATAAGAGGCTTTGCCCCTGTAGTTGACGGTAGTGCAACCGGTTGTTCGCCTTTCCGCACCCACACCTGGTTTATTTTCTGGGCCATTCTGCTGCGCAGGTACTTTTGATCTCAGACATAGGTAGTACTCTGCTTCTTCTGCCTTTGATCCACCTTGGGTTGCTGCCTCCTTCTAGCCTTTGGAAAAGAAGGGAGTTCCGTTGCATTCCTGACTTCTTTTTTGCGAATATCATTCCTCTGCAACACATAGTTTTGGACAAGAACAGCATGGTCATCTTCATGTGTACCCCTGGAAGGACCAGGAGTCTGTGCCTTTCCTAGTTCCTTGAGTGCTCCATTGTCTAATTCTACTGTAACTCGACTATGATTGATCCAAACCTGGAGAAGTCCACTTCTTAGGTTTAAATTGACTGCTTGGTCATAAATCCAATCTTGACCCAAGACCAGAGGTTCAGTGAGATCCTCATCCTGACACACTAGTACTTTAACTGTCATTGCTTCATCATGAATGTAGAGGGGAAGTTCCACCTCGCCCATACAAGGGGTTTCCACGCCTCCCAATCCTATAAGATATGCCTCCACAGGATTGACAGTTAACTGTAACTCTTGACAGTAAGACATTCTAACAGCACTAGTGGCTGCACCTGAGTCAATCAAGGCTCTCACAGTCCTTGCACTTTTTCCTTGTCTTATATCTAGGGTTACGAAAGGACGTCGATCAGTTATCCTAGGTGAGCTGGTTCCTGCGACTTCACACATTGCCATATGATATCCTTGATTTGCATAGTCATTTGTCCTAGGCTGCTCTCTACCTTGCCTACGTAATTTCATCCTTCTAATGCGTTCTAAAGCTTCTGCTTGAGCTTCTTCTCGCACTCGCTTTTCTTCCTCTTTGCGTTTCTTAGCAGTGTTGAGTCGGCTAAGCATTTCCTCCGTGAGGGGTTCCTGATACAACTTGACTCTGCAACCGCTAATATAATTTGGGAGAACATCACCCTCTAATGTGGCCAATTGTACTGCTCCGCTTGTGGAGATCCTATTGATGATCATAGGTCCATAGCCTCTCTTTTCTAGCTTCCTCGCGTGTTGTTTGAGTGTATAGACTAGGACTAGATCTCCTGCTTTCAAGCCTTTATCCTTCACATGGGCATCGAAATATGCCTTCTGTCTCTTCTTGGCTGCATATATTCCTGCAGCGGCTCTTAGTCTTGTTTCCCCTAATCGTTCAAGGTCAAAGATCCTAGAGGAGAGTTCATGACCTGTCCATTCGTGCTCTTGTGCTACTCTCAATGTAGGAATCAAGAAGTCCAACGGTAGCACAACGTTTTGGCCAAATACCATCTGAAAGGGAGTGGCTTGGAGTACCGTTTTGTAGGCCACTCGGTATGCCCAAACAGCGTGGTGTAGCTGTTTGTCCCAATCAGAGCGTTTAGTGTTCACTAGTTTCGTCAATACATTGCATAAAATCTTATTAGTGCTCTCAGCTTGTCCATTAGCTTGAGGGTGATAAGGGGCAGACTTCTTGTGTATTACCAAGAATTCTTGGAGGAGATTTTCAATCACTTCGTTCAAGAAATGAGTGCCTCTATCACTTACAAGCTCTATAGGTAGCCCATATCTCGTGAATACATTCTCAAACAAGAATTTGGCAGTTGTTTGAGCATCGTTCTTTGTCGTAGCCTTTACCTCTACCCACTTGGTGAGATAATCTGTCGCAACAATGATGTATTCCGCATGAGAACCCTTGGCTGGGGGATTAATAGGACCTACGAAGTCTATTCCCCACTTAGAAAATGCACGTCCACCCATCATAGGTTTCAGTGGCATCTCATCTTTGCGTAGAGGATACTGAGTCCTCTGACAGACATCACACCGTTTCACATAGGTATGTGCATCCATGTGAAGGGTGGGCCACCAGAAGCCCGCAAATAGTATAGCCTTGATCACCCGATCTGGTCCAAAGTGTCCTCCTGCTACACCTTGGTGAGCAGTTTCTAAGATCTTAAGATACTCACTTTCATGGACACACAGTCTCAGGTAACCATCCTTACCGCGTTTGTATAGATTATCACCAATGAGTGAGTAATCCTGGGCTTCTTGTTCTAAACTCCTTTTCCTAGCTAGAGTCATGTCTGGAGGGAATGTGTTTGTCCTCAGGAATGATACTAGAGGTTCACTCCAATCTGGCACAATGGATACTTGATAAAGAGTGGCGTGTTCCACAGGTGGTTTAGTGCAACAGATTGAGCATTCCTTGCACAACCTTTGGACATCAGCTTCCATAGTTGGCCAATGTACTCCGAGTCTCCTTAGCGTCTGTAAGGTTCGTTGCTTTGAGTAATGTTGCTCTAATGCACCTACATGTGCTAATTGCAACCATTTAGCGTACTCATCCTCTTCTACACAACAAGCCAAGATTCCTTGATCTGTGTGCTTGTACATACTTCCAGCCATGATGTGGTACTTTTGGGCTTTTACAACCTCTCTGTTCCGTGTGTTTACCACAGGATGGTTAGGCCCGTAGGTCAATACTAGTACCAATGGCTTAGCCCACTGCGGTACAACTTCCAAATTAAACAAGTAAGCATCAGGAAGGTCATCTGACACTCCTTGTGGGGCTTCTCCCGATGTGAGTCTAGAGAGATGATCTGCTCTCAGGTGAGTCCTCCCTTTTCTTACCACGACCTCAAAATCATATTCCATTAGCAAGAGAAACCATCTCACTAATCTTCCTGTATTGCATGGCTTATTTACGAGATATAGTAATGCCTGATGGTCAGTAAAAAATTTAAACTTATTTGCAAGCAAATAGTGTCTAAATTTCTTGACTGCATATACCATGCCTAATCCTTCGCGTTCAGTAGTGGTATAATTTCGTTCAGCCGCGTTCAATTGTCTACTGGCATAGGCAATTGGAAGATCCATATTACCTTCACCAGTAGGTTGTGCAAGCACACATCCAATGGCATAATTGGATGCATCCACATGAACATGGAATGGCTTATTCCAATCTGGTGTGGTCAAGATTGGTGCTGAACATAATCTTCGTTTAAGCTCTTGGAAGGAATTCTCACATTCATCCGTCCACTCAAAGTTCGTCAGCAGTCCGTACATGGGCTTTGCAATGACCGCATACATGTGTATAAATCGTCGATAATAACCACAATGCCCCATGAAAGCTTGTACTTCCTTGACATTCTTTGGCCTAGGTAGCTCTGCTATGGCTCTCACCTTTTCTTCGTCGGTAGATATGCCATTCTTTGACACTATGTGTCCTAGGATCTTGCCTTGCCTGACCATAAAAACGCACTTTTCTGGGTTCAGGCAGACTTGGTATTCTCTACATTTGTCAAAGATTTGTCTGAGTTCAGGAATATGGGTTTGTCTAATGTTGGAATGAGCACAAAGATCATCAACGTAGACTTCTAAACTCTTCCTCAGGAACTCCTTAAACACATGGCACATCAGCCTCTGGAAGGTAGCTGGTGCATTGGTAAGCCCAAATGGCATTACTCTAAAAGCAAAAATGCCCCATTCTGTGGCAAAGGCTGTCTTATGCTGATCCTCTGGAGCTATGGCTACTTGATTGTAGCCAGAAAATCCATCAAGGAAGCTGTACACTTCCTTGCCTGCCACTCTTTCTAAGAGATGTTCTGTGATGGGAAGCGGATAGTTATCTCGAATCGTGGCGGCATTAACCTTTTTCAAGTTAATGCACACACGCAGCTTGCCATTCTTCTTGGGCACCAGTACGATGGGGGATACCCATTCAGTGTGCTCAATTTCATAGATAAATCCAGCTTCGACCAGTCTATCTATCTCCTCCTTGATCTTAGCAGCGTAATTATCATTATATGTGTAAGGCTTTTGCTTAGAGGGTTTGGCATCTGAGGTCATGGGGATGGTGTGTGCGCATATGTCGGGGTCAACACCTTTCAAGTCCTTGTAACTCCAAGCGAATACATCTCTGTATTCTCTTAGCAAGGCAATCAATTCATGCTCTTCTTCTTCTGTCAGGTCATGGCCTATATACGTGCATCTCTCTTCTCCTTCTTCTAGGGCCACTACTATTTTCTTGGTGGTTTCTTTGTTATCATAGGCCTCTCCTGATTGTGCCTCTCGTTTAGGCATTCTTATCATGACTCTCCTGTCGTCTATCTCATACTTCTTAAAATTTTCTGGGACCTCAAACAAAGATTCTTCCTCTTCTGGTAAGGCTTCTCTCTTCTTTCGTTTCTTTCCTTCTTCCTTAGGGGTCATATGCGTTGCTAATCTTACATCATTTGTAACCTCTCCATGCCTCTGGGGTTGAAATTCTACTTCATGGAAGTATTCTTCATCTGATGCAAATGGAGGGTCCATAATGATTGACTCTAGATCGGAGTCACTTGCATCCTCAAATGCATCAGGGCTAGGTTCACATTCTTCTAGAACTGCCTCTCCCATGATTGGCTCTATGGAGAAGACTGAAATATCATAGCCATCCTCATCACAGTGAGGTGTCCATTGTTCTTCATTGATGGCTACGTCCATTGTTGCTAAAATTTCTGCCCAGCCATGGGGTTCAAATTCCTCGTCGGAAAAAACTACAGGTGCATAGGCTGGGTCTTGAATGGGTCTATGGGTTTCGTTTGCACCTATTTCTCTGGCCTTTTCTCTCTTCTCTTCCTCTACTGCTACCTTGCACATCCATAAGTGAGTGTCTTCATGCATCCATGAGGATCCAGACCCTATGGAATGCACCGATTCTGTATCGTCTTTAGCTCTATGGATGGGATTCCATTGGATAGGAGGGACATCTCTATGAGAATAATCCTTGAGATTGACTTTGGTCGTAACACCCAAGTGTTGCAAATACAAGGAGTTGGTTCCCCAATCCTGTACCACTTGCAATTGTCGCATAAATGGTCTCCCCAAAATCATCTCATAGGCATGATTTTTACTGAAGTCGCATATGGCAAATGTATGCTCAAACTCGACACCACAAGTGGTGAGAGTTATCCCTTCCAGCAATCCTAGGGGTCTCTCTATGTGACCATCGGCCATTTGCAATTTCATTCTCGTCGGCCTGAGTGCCGGCTTGCCCCAACGCTTCCATAAGGAGGTAGTGGCAATTGCAACTCCTGCACCTGAGTCCAAAATTGCCTTCGTGGTGTAGTCCTGGTAGGTGATGGGAAGGTAGGTGTTCCCTTCTTCACCTTCACACATATCTCCTATCTTATCCAAGGGAATTTCCGGTACTGTCCTATGGGATCCTACCCGGGAACGAGGTTTTGCAGTTTCAGTTACTTGACTAGCTACATATTTCCGCGCGTTTGGTCTATCCTCAGGCAGCTCTTCCAAAGTGAGATCGCGTTGCGCCTTGGTGTTCATTACTACCTCCGTGTTCCTCGGTATGACTGAGTCGTCGTTCCTTACCATGACTGTGGGTGCTCTCATACATGTGGACTTTGCTTCCCATGGGCCTGTGAAGTGGGGTAGCTCCTGTATGGAATTAGACTCAAAGTCCAATCTCTCATGAGATTGAGCACTCTCATGTTCCCCGTAAATTGATGGGATGTCTTGTGGGAATTGGTCGTGTGCATCGTCCACAAGTTCAAAAGGAGGGGCGACCTCACTTTCGTTATCCCATTTGTCTTCTTGAATCTCTCGTAGGAAGTCTGGTGCAAACCGATTCATAGAAGAAGAAGTGTCTGGCTCTGTAGAATTAGGTACATATGCTACCTGGGAAGGAGGGCTGATTCTATCGTTGGCTCTTTCCTCGTTGTCATAGATAGCTGAAGCACAAGCTTCTTGGGGAGGATTACTTATGCTATTACTTTTCCGAACAGGCTCATACGCTCTCTGGGAAGGATTGTGGGTTACCTGTGGAGGTACATATGCTTTCGAGGGAGGCTCCTGTGACCTTTGGGGAGGAAGATAGGCTCCTTGAGGAGGCACATGGGCTTCCTGAAGAGGCTGGCTTATCCGTTCTCTTGCCCTTTCCTTTCCTTGAGGGGTAGGTTCCTTTTCTGATTGTGCAATTAGCCTTTCTATTCTTTCTAAGGAGGGGAAGTTGTCTGGTTTAGTGGAATTGGCTGCATAAACTTCCGATGGGGAATGGCTCAGGTTTTTGCTTGCTTTTTCTTTCTCCTGATTTTTTTCTTCCTTGTCAGATCTTGCAATTATCCTCTCTAACTTTTCTAGGAATCCATCCAAGTGTAATTGCGTCTTGGCTGAGCCCGAGTAATTGAAAAGGCGACTGGCTTCAAACATAGTCTGAGCCAATGCGACCATTTTCGCGCACAGTTTGGTTCTTTCTATCTCTAGGTCAGCTCTAGGATAGCACTTGTCATGATCCGTGACGTTTGGCCCTTCTTGGATTCTGGCCTGATATGCTTTGAGCATCATGTTTAGGTCTTCAGGAGTGGGATCTGCTAGGACTGATCCTACTCTAGGGGGTGGTGGGATTTGATGAGGCGGTGGGGAAGGTGGCGGGTCGGAGGGCGATGGGAGTGGTGGTGATGGGATCGTGTGAGAGGGGGTTTGAGAGGTGATTTCAGTTATCCTAGCTTTGGTTTCTCTTATGCTTTCCTCAAGTTCACTCATCTTTTTAGCCCATTGTCTTTTCATTCTTTCCCGACTATCTTTCCATGCTCTAGTCCTTTTCTTTGTTATGCTCTCGGTTTCACTAGCCTCTGAGTTCTTATCCTGGTTTGTCTCTTGGTTTTGCTGCAATGCCTGAGCTCTAGTGACTACCTGCACTGGTGCAGTGGAAGTGACGCTTCCTGAGGAATCTACAACCAAACCAATCACATTGATCGGAGTGATTTTTGGCATATTATTGGGGTTCTTTGGGCAATCTCGTAAAAGATGCTCTTTTCCACAATCTTGGCAAAAACCTTGGATAGTCACTGACTGGGGTTGTGTAGATGGAGGCAAGGGACAATCACGAATGAGGTGATCCCCTTGGCATCTGTAGCACGGTCCTCTGGGGAATGGATGTCTTACTTGCCTAAGTTGAGGCCTAGGGTTGGGGTTTGCATACATGACGTTCGTGTAATCCGACTCCCAACTAGGTTCACTTGGTTCTTCACTATAGTAGGACTCACCATGTTCTGGAGACTGCATGTAGTAAGCTTGGGGACTATCGACATGTGTAGAATCAAAGCTATGGTCACTCGGGTCACTTTCTGAGATCAATGGGGTTACTGGTACTATGGCCCTATTCAGGTTTTCTTCTACCACAGCGTACTTTACTGGAATCACATTAGCGGGGTTTGGGGGCTGTTGAGCTAGTACCGGTTGGGGTCTCTGTTGGGCCTGATATTGCGGTTGGTAGGTTTGTTGGGGTCTAGCATATTGTGGAGGTGGATTTTGGTTCTGGTATCGGCCTTGTTGGTAGGGCTGCGGATAGGGTTGCCTAACTGCCTGCTTGTTGTATGGGCAATCTTGTGCGGTGTGATTGGTGTATCTCCGTTCTATGGTGCAGTATTGACTACTCGGATTTACTTGGGGCTGAGCCATAATAGGGCAGACATTCGCCATGTGGTCACCACCGCATGTGTAGCACCTTTTCACTGGAGCAAACCTCGGAATTTGTTTGCTAGAGACGCCTAGTTTTTGTGCCACTTTCTCTGCGAGTTCCTCAATTGATGTGGATTGCGTGGAGGAGTGACTAGAAGCACTATCTGAATCTTTGTAGATTTTGGAAAGCTCTAGTTCCTCCCCTAGGTTATCTTCAATGTCAATGCACATGCGTACACACTCTTCTATAGTCCTAGGGTCCTTCAGATACACATAGGATCTCAATTTCGTACTCAGCAATCCATCAAGGAATAAGGCTACTTGTTTGGCAGATGTGGGTAACTCCGAAATAGGGCACCTTTCCAGATATTGTCTAAATCTTCTTCCGGCCAATCTGACAGCCTCTTGGGGGGTCTGTTTGAAGCTGTGGATCAATGAGGAGGTATTGTGTCTTATGCCGCTCTTAGAGAACTCTACAATGAAAGCCTCTAGGAGTTGGTCTATGCTCCTGAACTGGCGTTCATCTAATGGCTGAAACCACGTAAGTGCTGTGTTCCTAAGGGTTAGACCGAAAGCATTGTACTGCGTGAACAGATCCTCCACTTGTTCAGCTCTCAAGACTTGCTTGAACTCCGCCACATGATCATAGGGATCTCCAGTGCCGTCAAAGTAGTTCTTCATGGACTTAACTAGCTGGGTGGGTCTCAAAGTTCTTGTGTGCTCCCTAGGTCTCGGCAGAGGGAATCCATCTACATTTCTTTGGTTCCTGTGGGCTCTATGCATCTCAGGTTCTACCCTATTCGTCTCTGTTCTCGTTCTTTCTCTGCCCACTGGGTTGGCAAAGCTTACTTCCGGTCTATCTCTACTTCTGTCTCTTTGCGTACCATGAGCTTGGGAAGTTCCAGCTCCAGGGTGACCATAGGATACATTTGATCTTGGTTGGGGGAAAATGAATTCACCCTTCCAAGTGTAGGCATGCCTATCATTTTCTGTCACCACAAAGATCCGTTCTGAAGCATGATCTAAGTAGGTCACTCTGCCTGGGCTATCTGGATCCTTAAGTTCATAGATCATGATATTTCCTATGTCTGTTGGCTGATTAGACTTATACCTCCAAAAGGCTTCATCAGTTTCTCGATTGAGGAGCAACTCTATGCTCTTGTTGTCTTGGGGGACCCATTCAGGCGTGATAATCCTAGGGAGAACTGATTTACCTCGTGGGGTTCTAGGTTCCGCACCCATGTTCCCTTGTTCCAGGTCACCTAAGTCCGCCTCTGAGATTACATTCCCAAAGTCATCTGTCCTATCAGGGTGACTAGTGACTACATATATAGTTCCTTCTTTGTCCAGGTATGCACCATTTTCAAACTTGACAGCTGGGTGCTCTAGTCCAATGGATTGATCAGGGTTTTTAATCTGGACCACGGATCTTCCTAGGCCTTCCTCATAGATGCTAGCACCTAGTCGGTTGGTCCTAAGATATTCCAGCTGTGTTTTGTAAGGGCCTTCTACCCTGTACAAATAAGGCACTCCTGAACTTCCCGTAGGTCTGTCCATGCCTTGAGACATTTCTGACTCACTGGTCTCAGAGCTAGGGTAGTATGAGTGGTGGCTCAACTGCTGGGCCCAGGACCTTGCAGTGTGATTGACGCTAGCCTCTGAAGACCTAAGGCTTTGTCTCTCTCTTGCTAGGTGTCGTCCTGATCTAAGGTTCATATCCCTAACTGATTAGCCCAATTTTTTTCCAGAGTACAACCTCGTTGCCGATCAATTGGTACCAGTCATTTGATTCTTTTTAGTTAATTATTGTGTTTATGGTCTTGTCTGATATCACGTCGTCAGGAACACTTGAATGTTTTCCGTACTTTAGGTTGATCGTTCCACGTTAGGTTCTTTTCCTTTATGTTATCGACAGTGCAGAGATTAAGTTTTTAGCTTGAACTTGAGTTTTTAGGTACTCTTCAACTTGATAACTGCCTACCGTCGCTCTGGCTTACTCCTACCTCTCGTCGTTCTTAGCCTAAGCTATGAATTGACAGAGGGAGTTAAAAGTGTCCAATCTTATTTGTTGATCCCTTGCTTTATGGTGCTCAAGAACCCGGTTCTCAAGCTTGCAATGAAACCTTGCTTTGTACGCTCTCAGTTGCTCTCAATGGTCCTATAAATGACCCACGGTTAGCTCAATGCTTATATTCAAAGAACAAAACCAACCACTTTCATTCATGTGACACAAACACACATCTGCATTGTGACTTTTAGGAAAATAATTCTAAAGACCCCTGACTTTGATCCCCTGGGTATGGTCAACTTCAAAATACCCTCTCTGAAAATCAACGCATTATCTTTATAAAAAACAGTTGAGGGCGTGTAGTATATGCCACGAGCTTTCCAACAAGCCCAAGAGCTCAAAAATTGGATTTCGTATGAAAAAGTTATGACTGTTCAGGGTTTAGGGAGTTAAATCAGGATTCAATACAAGCTAACAGTCAAACAGGAATACTCGAGTAGCTTGTGGCACGGCCTCGCGATGCACTACTACACCCTAGTGTTTGTCCCACACTTAGTCACAATTTAGACCAATAATTTTGCCTTGAAAATTTGACCTAATTTGCCCTTCTAACGTGTTCGCAAAGTCTGTCGGTCGCGATTGACAGGTCAGTCGCGATCGACGTGTCGATCGCGATTGACAGGTCCGTCGTGGCTGTCGGTCGCGATTGACTGGTCAGTCGCGATTGACACGTGGCCGAAAAGTCAATCAATCGTGGTCAAAGCGTCGTTGTCTCTGTCGGTCGCGATTGATGAGTCGATCGCGATTGACAGGTCGGTCGCGAGGGTTTGTCGATCGTGGTCAAACAGTCGTTGACTGTGTCGGTCGCGATTGATGAGTCGGTCGCGATTGATGACTCGATCGCGATTGACACGTGTCACGCGTATGGTCAGTCGGTCGTGGTCAATCGGTCGTTGACCCTGTCGGTCGCGATTGACAGGTCCGTCGTGGGCTGTCGATCGCGATTGACGTGTCGATCGCGATTGACAGGTCTGTCCGTCGTGGTTTGTCGGTCGCGCTTGACAGAGCGATCGCGATTGACAGAAATCTGTGGAATTTCAAAAAACTAAACACATTTTTGGGAAGCTCTAGGCCTGTAGGTCATGGATATGCACTTTGTTTAGCAATCGGAGCAAGTTTTCAGTCGGTCGCGATTGACAGAGCTCGACGACACACAGACAGTTACTCAAATTTCCGTACCTGCGCAGAGTGCTGGGGATGATGATGCGGCCTGTACCTGCAGAATGCTCACAAAACATGCAGAAAATAGCACATGCAAATTCGCTCTCTCGCTCTCTCTCACAAGTGAAATGAGGGAAATGAGGTGGAGATGGGGATATAGTCAAAAAACTGAAATTTTCGCGATGATGGAGATGGAAGTGGGAGATGGTGATGATGATGGTGGTGATGAAGATGGTGAAGAAAGTAAAAGAAAATCGATGAGAGTGAAGAAAATACCTACAACTCCAACGCGTCAACTCTACGTCTTACCATCACACGCTCGTCTTCAAAGCTCGATCCCCGGCAACGGCGCCAAAATTTGGTGTAGCTCAATGATGAGTAGCACCTCCTTTAATGTCAATCCGGGGAGACGTGAGGATGGTATGAAGACCTCGAGCAAGTGGCGGCACAAGTGCGTGAGTGAGAAGCACACAAGCATGCACACACATACACACACACGTGCACACACGGCAAGACAAAGAGAGAGATTCAATGGAGCTTTTAGATTACTTTCAAAATACTCTTACAAGTTCGTTCCAATTACAATCTAACCTCAAAAATGAGCTCTCTAGCCCTTTTTATAGTTTTTGACTAGCTTTTGGTCCTGTCCAGACCTAGTGTCCGGCCTAGTTAAAAATTAGGTTCCAGGGCTTATTTAGGGGCTCAAATGAGATCTAAAAAATACGAAAATTGGTACGCAACTACTTCTAAGGCTCCTCAAGCTCAAGGACTCCTTGGCTTGCACAAAATGGAGCTACAAAAAGGTGAAATGATATTTACAATGATTGTTAGTGATAAAAATCACTGTTGTTGTAGGGATTTTTTCTAGTGATCTGCCATACATATCTTCGAGCTCCCTACTTGCTCTTTCTCCCTGCATGTCCATCTCTTTGATTTGCATTAATGTCTTGAAAAAATATTGGCCTACTTGCCAGATCTTCTTTGACTGCCCTGTTTGCTTGTGCTGTCCCTTCGCTCTGACTCCCTTCTTTGACTTTCATGTCTTGTACGTCCTGGTGTACCAAGGCTACTGCCAACACGCATTGGCTGGTATGCTTTATAAACCAGGATTTGGGTGTTGCATTTTACATTGAGTGTTTTGAGGAATACCTAGCTCGACATGTAGGATGGGCGGGAGATCGATACTACTATTTTGATCCTTCTAGGGAAATGCCTAATGAGGAAAACGATATCACATGGGCTTGGGCAGATGTGCTAACGCTAGGAAGTGATGACGGAGCTCCTGAAGTTGAGCCTGACTCGCCTTAGGGAAGTTGTCGGGATGCGAGTACGATGTGAGACTACATGAGACATTCCGAAGACTCACATTCTAGGACACCTAGGGATAGGTATACGAGGGACTAAGGCATAGCTGGCTGATGTTACCAAGTGGAAAGTCAACTCGATGAATACATATGTAGTGTCTGTAATTGAGAGAATGGAGTCAAGAGGTGGTTGATCTGTCAAAGGCTAGTGTGTATATGTTTTGCATGCATGTGTGGGAAAAGTGGGAAAGTCCCTTTCTTCCTCTCCCTAATTCTCAGAACTTGGGTGAACTAATTAACTATGAAAAAAAACGAAGAAAAGAAAAGAAAAGAAAAAATTTTTGTTACTGTGATAGTATCAATGCGCTATGGTGGGCTAGTAGGTGGGTGGATTTATCCTCGCCGGGTGGTTAGGACCACGAGCCGCAGCTAGTTTCGCCATAGGCTTGGGAGGTATATGTCTGTGTCTTAGCTACGCGCCATAACGGGTTGGTAGGCAGGTGGAGCCATCGTGGCTGGGTAGTCACGACCACGAGCCGTATCCAGTTTCGTTATGGGCTAGCTGATATATGTTATGTGTCATCATTGTGTGTTTGTGTGTTGTGCGCTGCATTGCATTGGTAGATGGGTGGAATCAACCTGATCAGGTGGTCAGGTCCACGAATCGCATCCAGTGACAATGTAGGCCAACATGTGATTAAAATAAAATTTTCATATGAAGTTATTCCCCACTCCTGAGGGGGAGAGAGAGAGAGGAGAGGGCGATGATCGCCTGGAAGGGAACGTTATTTGCTTGTGTGATTGGTATGTGATGGCTTGTGACAGATCAGCTCACTTTGAATCAACATTCTTGAAGGCACGGATACTCTATATGTACTTATGGATAAGGCTTTAGCGAGGTAATGCAACGGTCTTGCTTTATAACTCGTGTGCTCTATCTGAGGGTTTTTCTAGTGTGTGGGACACTCTAGGGTTCTGATGTATGTCTTCACTTGTACTCGAGTTTCGATGATTTTTGTAGGACGATGATGGGGATTCTTCGGAAGTGTCTAGTCATGGAATGATTGTACATAGCGAATAGTAGATGCAATAATGGGGTATGCATTTTGGGTATTTTTGCATGTCTTGTTGGATTCATTTCAGTTGCTGTTGTTTATTTCGGTATTTTCTTTTCTGTTTTTCATAATGGTAGTTGCATGTGTAAAATATGGAAAGGTATGTATGTGTTATGTTGGTTGAGACCATTTTTCATAATGGAATGTATGAGCAAATTGATGCATGGCTGAAATGGGATTGCATATATGTGCATGTTCTTGGATCATTTTGGAAGTGATTGATTTATATGTATTCATGAGTGATTTTTTAGCACTAATAGTTTCAATGAGTGCAGGTCCACTTGGAATGAGCTCGATGAAAAGGTATGTGAACCAATTGGAAATTGACATGTTCATGGTTGTTTGGATTTTATCGCAGCAACACTCGCTCGTCGAGGACGACTTCGCAAATACGAAGAGGGAAGTATGTTAGCTCCGAAAATGGTTGATTTTTATGTTCTAATGTGGTTTTATTTGGCAGGAAATTTGTTTGATTGCAGGCACTTGAAGAATGAATTGATAATTGATGAGAAGTATGTGGAGATATTGATTGCAGGGATGTGGAGAAAAGGGATTGAGCATGGAGGAGCTGTAGATGGAAAAGATGGCGGTAGAATTTTGGGTGCTTGGGAAGTTGACATGAGAGGTGAATTTCCACTTCTCTTTGTATCCAGAAAAGAGGCACGGACTAAGCTTCCACATTCTGAGGTGGTCAAGAAATGCCAAGGAAAATTGGAGCACTTGTAAGGTCAGAAGTTACATGGTACCACCTACAAAGACTTGGTTTACAGATGCTTGGGGATATTCATCTGGCGTGAACTTTCCTTCCTTCGTAAGAACAGAAAAACATGGTGGTAAAAGTATCATATGCCCAAAATTGATACTCATAGCCACCTCTATGACTTCCGCTGAGTGCGAGATTGCTAAGCTCATGGGCTATGCAGATACTATCATCATGAAGCCTCCAATCGCGTGCCAACCTCTTTGAAATAAAGACTCCACTAGTGGCCGACATGGAGGACGGTGCCGCAGGAATGACTGCCATGGATGTCGACGGTGGCAATGATATGTCAGATTTCTTCTGCGATTCCATAGCTGAAGCTCGTCCTCACGTTGATGCAGACTTTTTCAACTCATTCGAGGACGATTTCGATGACTCTGACATCGCTTAACCTTTTTATGGTGCTGTATCAGAGAAAGATGTTTTAAACTTTTCAGAGACTTCCCCCCCTCCTTTCCGTTTCTTTTGCCAGAAAAGGGGGTGGGCCGTTTCTTGGCAGCTCTGACGAAAAAGAAACAGAAAGAAGAAGTGGGGGGCTCTGACGAAAAAACAGAAGAGAAGGGGGGACACGCATAACAAGGGGGTGGACTGTCAATTGGCTCTCTCTCTCTTCGTTTTTAGGTGTCTGTGCAGGTATATCGACGGGGGGATCGGGGAGGACAACAGGCGGCTGTGTCTGGCTTTGGCACACATCAAGGAGGGGAGGTGGTTACGGAGGCGTTCAGAGGCAGAAGGAAGAGAGAAGCTGGGGAGGAGAGAAATCAGTCAGCAGTTATAAAGCAGGTCTTCATTGAGGGAAAAACGAAGATCGTGCATGACTGTGGAAGGGGGAAAGCCTATTCAAGCTGAAGCGGATGGCAAAAGACGACGAACGTTGGAGGTCTAGAGTGCCGTCTCTGCCATCAATCATCACAGTCTTTCAGTACTCATGATAGGAGCATGATACCGACAGACAGACCATAGTGTTCCAATTTCTCAAATAGTTCGGTAACAGATCGCAGCATTGAAAAGGTCATTAGTTATTTTTTCACAATAGCATCTCGATTCTGTTCCTCCCTCTGAAGCTAATAACTTCTTACAAACTCTGACAATGATTTTACTTTGTCATGTTCGTTAACTTTTGATGGACCTTATCTGTTTATTTTCACGTTTTTCTAATTTGACCTACGCTTATGCATCTTCGTCAATGCGCTAACACATAAATTATAGCCACACATCGAAAAGATTACTGCCGCTTCTAATAATCCCTCCGACAACCAGTTCCGCCTAATATGTGATTGATCTGTCTCTGATGATAATCAAACATGAATTTTATGATCGAAAAAAAAAGAGAGCAGCGAAGGAGATTACATGAGGGGAGCCGCCGCACATGAAAAAGGAGGAGGCCAACGACAAGGACTGGGGGCATCCATGGTGGAGGGCAATTCATAGGAAGGAGACATGCACGTTTTTGGAGGGAGCAGATAACAGAGAAGGCGGCTGAGAAGGAAATAGGACAACGAGGAGTTTTGGCACAGAGGAGGACTGGGGAGACCAATACGTGTGTTCAGAGGGAGGCAAAGACGGTTTATCAGAGGAATTCTTTGCCGAGGAGCTGCTGCGAGTTTTAGCAGTACCTGGTGGAGGAAGCGAAACAATCAAGCTTTGGAACACTTCTACATGGAGATTAGATGCAAGTCTGTCAATGCTAAAAGCTGATGCTAGTGTCAAAGGAGCTGAAACAACATCTGGAAAGTTTGTATTCGTCACTACCAGGAGCAATCATGATGCACTTCTTGCTTGCAGCACAATGGATGGGACATTAGGCATCTTTGATGTTTCTCATGGGAAACGCATCCATTACGTGGAGGGTCACAATATGTGAGTGAGGTAATTGATCTTTTAACCAGTGCATTTGTGTATTCTTGTCACAGCTTTAGATGACAAGCATGTTAGAATGTATGATACAAAGAACATTGGGCTTGTATGTGCCATGTCCTTAGTAATGCAATAATGTGCTGTTATTTTCTAGATGAGAACGTAAATGTTTTAAGTGCTAATAGACGTTAAGTTTCAAACCCACCACACGGATTGCATGTCAAAAAGGAGAAATAGTCGATTCCGGCTGCTCCTAGAATGCAGTGTTGGATGTGAGTTGTGACTTGAGAGATTGAGAATCCTGCACACGGCTCGTTGTGTAAAGGGGTATTTATCGATCATACATAGTGCACTTGGGTGGGAGATATCACAAACGGACACAAGCTTTGTGTGTATGCCCATACACTACTACGAAGAGCTTTAGGACGATCAAAAACATGTTCTACAAGGGTCGGAGGTTATGTGAGCCCCTCACATGATGAAGCATACGCAAATAAGATTGGCATTGGTCTTTGTCTCACAAAAGAACATGCACAAGCACTGGGTTTCATTTGGAACTTGAGTCATAGTAGTTCTGAGGAATTTATGTTGTGTCATACACCACAGGATCACTGTCCAGCTGTGTCAAGTATCATTGTATCACGATTTACAAAGAGTGGTCAGAAGGAAGTGAACCAAGATGCTTTAAATTTCATAGATAAAATCCACAAAAAGTGTTGGACCCTCATGCGAATAGATATAGAAGGCAACATTCAGAAGGTGTGATCCGTCCAGCTTCTCAAGAATTTTTGAGGGAGATTGAGGACCTCTTCTCATTTTTTATGCACTACAACAGTGAGTTCATCTCCCCGTGTTCCAAAGAGAGGGGAGGGCGACCATTTCTTTGCTGGTGTCCCTTGATCAAGGGGAGAGAATCGAGGAAGAAGTGGAGGTTTGTGGGGTGGGTGAAAGACAAGGGGACCATAGGGAAGTGTGTGTGTTTAGAACTGGTGTATGGGTGAGTTGAAGTGTACAGGTGTGTTCATGATGGTGCGTTGTGTGGGATTAAGTGGGTTCCTGTGCGCGTAAATGCAGATGTGAACATATAAGTAAATGTCTCGGTGAGTGTGTATGAATGCATGAAGGAAAGTGAGAGGGTGAGAGTACGTAGGCAGGTGAGCATGTGTGTGTGAGTGTGCACAAGTAATTGTGTGTGTGAGTCTTTGTGTGGAAGAGTGAAAAGAGTAAGGCGTGTGTAAGAGAGAGAAAGAGAGTGAGAGTGGATGTGTGTGCATGTGAATGTATGCATGTGAGAGAGGAAGAAGTGCACAAACGAGTGCATGTATGTGGAGGAGAGTGAGGAAGAGGGAAGAGTGCGTATATTGAAGAGGAAATGAGTTCGGAGGAGTGAGTACGTAAGTATAGTTGTGTGTGCAATAGTGGAAAAGGAGCACGAAATCATCAAAAGGGGATAGAATCGTGGGCTCGGAGTGAGGAAGGGTGACGCAATACAAGGAAATCAAGCAACATAAAAGCGTGTGTAAGATATTTTCCCTTGGACTAAGAGGTGCAACATTTTGGTGCGTTTGCTGGGAACTTATGAGCTAGGGCATAGCCATAAGAAACATCCATTTCGAGATAATTGTGGGCTCTAGGTAATCCAAGCAGACCGATTGCGAGGGATTTAAACCAAATAAAGTCTCATATAATCACTTTTTCCTTGGGCTTAGAAACCCATTCAAGAGGACATGCTAATGAGACTCAACACTTCTAACAAATGAAAAGAAGAAGAGATGAGAGTCAGAGAAGAAGCACAAGCAGAGGCTAGAGAGCCCATAAGGCGAAATAAGTTAAGGCGACTAGGCCTAGATGTCAACTCAAACACCCCAAAATATCACATATGTGCCAAAAATCAGGCATAGCGACTTCTCCAGTTATTGACCGACATCCCTTTGTGACCATAGAAATAGGACAAGGAAAGGGTGCAAGGACTGTGAAAGCATTGATTGAATCAGGTGCAGCAAGTAGTGCAGTTCGACTTTCCTACTGCCAAGACTTGGAGTTGAACATCAATCCCATAGAAGCTTATCTCATAGGATTGGGAGGTGTGGAAACCCCTTGTTTGGGCGAGGTGGAACTTCCCATCTACCTTCAAGATGTTCCAATGAAAGTCAAAGTGCTAGTGTGTCAGGATGAGAACCTTACAGAACCACTTGTCTTAGGACAAGATTGGATGTATGACAATGCAATCAACCTAAACCCAAGAACTCAAATTCTTCAAGTTTGGGTACATGAACAATGCATTACATTAGAATTAGAGAACTGCATGCTCCCAGATCATGGCACCACACACTCTCTTTGTTCTTCTAAGACTAATCATATGGAAGAAGATGTTGTATGTGTCAAAAGCTCTATGATGTAGAAGGAGTCAATCGTGGAAGAACAGGTTCGAAGGCGGGTGGATCTTTCTTCTTCTCCAAAGAATCAAGTAGCCACAGTAGTGAGTCCACCACACAGGCAAACACAATTGTTCAGGACAACTGCTACATCAAATAGAAAGACACCATTCGACAAGAAAGCAGTTCCGAGCATGAAACAGATCTAGGTACGCAAAGGAGAGCAACCACCAGCCTTGGCCCCACAAATCCCAGCCAAGCAAGCCAACCAGGCCAGAAGACGAAGGAAGCAGCTCGGACAAGCTCAATCACAAGGTATCCAACAAGTTTGGGTGCCTAAGAAATTAGCTACAACTCAACAAGGGCGATTACAGATGTGGGTACCTAAGAAGCTCTTACATCCACAACAACCTATGTTCTCCCACATGAGAAAGGTCTCAACAAAGAAGCCAAAAAGAGAAAAGGGTAAGAACCACGTACAGAGACCGAAAGAAGATCAAATCAGCTCTTCAACAATAGTAGGAAGATGTGCAAAAAGTATATGGGTTTGGAAGCCAAAAGTACAAGTAGCCTCCACCGAACCAAAGCGCCAACCACATTGGATACCACAATTCAGAAAGCATCCAAAGAGGAAGACGCGTGAACTAATCTCTACAGTGCCAAATGCTGTTCTAAAATGGATCCCTATAAGGAGGAAGGATTAGTTGTCATCTCAAGTTCCAATGGATACCTCCACGATAGATGGCATCAACATCCGCAAATAACATCGAAAAGCCTCGACGAGCGAAAACCATGTGCTCCTTGCACAACCCAGTCTTTTGCACCATTCAGGTTATGCATTTCCAAAGTATGCATTAATATAGGGCCACATTAGAGGGTCGTGCATAGACACATTGGAGAGTCCCATGCACAAGAACACATTGACATATGTCAACTATTTTTTTTGATACTAACATCTGTCTTCTTGTTTGGTGACATTGTTCCTCAAAAAAAAAAAAAGGAGAGGAAGCACTTGTTCCCAGGTTTGGCTCATGAAACATGAATGAGTCATTCTTGGTTAAAGGTGGAACTGTTGATTACTGGGCATTTATCAATTTGGATAGAAGTGTGTCTCGGCTAGCAGATGATATAATTGCTGCCTTATCTCGTAGATGTCAAGAACTTGGCATGAACATGGCATCCACAACTATGGTTTCCTCTTACTATGGTAGGAGTGCAGAGCTTGAAGGTCCGCAACTTGAAGTGATGCTTAACTACTGCATGTAAGAGAGCATCCAGGGAGATATCTGCAAGGGGTAGTTCTGGTAACCTGCAAATCTTTGTATGTATACTGGATGAGAAGACTCTTGCTTATGGTGAACTATGTGAAACTAAGCTTGGTGTAGTTACCCAATGTCATTTGTCAAGGAATATATAGAAATTCAATTCTCGGTACTTGGCAAATGTTGCTTGGACAAGAGGAGATAGGACGAGTCACTCAAAGAATTTCATCAGTGAACCATCCACACGGACATTCATCGACAATGAAAGACTAGCTGACGGTCCATCACAAATGCCGTGAGTACAACACGAGGAGATAAACATCGATCGATCCTTCACCATGGTAAGTATCTTTACTCTGGAAACACCACGATAGATTAGGAAACCTCTTCGTCGGCATACCCTTCAGCACTTAGCTCAAGACTCCCAATTTTTGCACCATACTTCTTCCAATGCATTTTCCAAGTAAGCATGCATAGGGCTACATTACAAGGCCATGCACGAGGCACATACTTTCCTCAACCCATGCACGAACTCACTTACCCATCAGTCATTATGGGTACTTGGCATGATTACTATGAACATCTTAACAAGATCTAGAGGCCATCAATGGCGACTCACAACGACACAATCATGCTGGACTCCAAGGAAGGAGCGCATACCAAGGGACAACAACTTCCAAAGGCTTTTAATGACAAATGAAGAACATGACAACCAACCCTACCACATTTGGAAGGAAGACAGCTCTTGTTCCTACCGAACAGACACTACCTCTCAAAGCACTACATGGAACAACCATTACAACAAGGGTCTGTCAGGGACGACTGACTTGAGAAGGGGGGGAGTGTTGAAGTTGAGGGTCAAGGACAAAGCACATGAGCACATCAAAGAGGTGGACACACAAGTAGAAGGAGCAAGTAGGGAGCTCCATGAAGTGTATGTCAAATTTTTAGAAGAATCCCCTACAACAATAGTGATTTTCATCACTACAAACCATTGTAAATTACCATTTTCTATTTTTGTAACTCCATTTTGTTCAAGCCAGGGAGTCCTTGAGCTTGAGGAGTATTAGAAGTATCATCCTACCAATTTTCATAATTTTTATACTTTGTTTGAGCCCTCAAATAAGCCTTGGAACCTACTTTTTAACTAGGCCGGACACTAGGTCTCGACAGGGCCAAAACTAGTCAAAAAACCATAAAAAGAGCTAGAGTGCTCATTTTTGAGGTTAGCTTGTTAGAGAATAGAGCTTTTGTAAGAGAACTCTTTTGCAATCAAGCTTTACATTGTTCCTCTCTTTGATCTTACCTTGAGCGCGTGTGTGTGTATGTGTGTGCATGTTTGTGTGCTTTCACTCACGCACTTGTGCCTTCACTTGCTCGTGGTCTTCATACCGGTCCTCACGTCTCCGCGGATTGACAAGTAAAGGAGGTGGTGCTTATGCTTGAGCTACACACACGCACACACATAAATACATAAACATATATACTTATCTTTAAACAAATACATATAAGATGTAAGTATTCACATATAAATATTCATGCACACACATACATAAATAAATACATATACAGTCACACATATAGATAAATAAACATAAACATGTATAAATAATATTTATTTCATATATATATTTTTTTAATTATTAATATTTGATTAATAAATAATATTGATAATTATTACAAAAATAAAAAACATATAAATCTCATAAACATAAGTAAGAAATAATATTTCTAATATAGAATAAAGAAAAAATAAAAAAAGGGAAAAACTCTCTCTCTCTCTCTCTCTCTCTCTCTCTCTCTCTCTCTCTCTCTCTCTCTCTCTCTCTCTCTCTCTCTCTCTTCTGCTGTCGGAAGTTGCACCGTCAGCTACAAGGAGGGAGGAAGGAAAGAAATAATAAAAAAGAAACTAAAAAAATAGGAAAAATAATAAAAAAACAATCATTACTTCTCTCCTCTCTCTCTCTCTGTGTGTGTGTGTGTGTGTTGTGCGCACAGCGCTACTGCGCCACCGGTAGAGAAAGAGAGGGAGAGGGAGAAAGAAAAGGACAATCATTAAATAAGAGGGAGAAGAAGGAAGAACAAGAGAAAGGAAAAATGGAAGAGAAAAAGAAGGAAGGGAAAAATAAATGGACAGAGAAAAGAAAAAAAAAACAACGCCTCTCTATATATCTACGTTGACCATTTTCCAAGGCAAAAAAATTTTGCTTTCTATACATTGAAGGACAAAAGCAAGAGAGATGGCCTTCTCTCTCCTCCTCTTAGGGACTGTCATGAAAATGTGTGGATAAATGACTATAGTCTAGAGGAAAGGAAAAAAGAGTACCTGAAAAATCACATGAGCTTGTGAGTACGTACTCCCTCTTTATATAGATGAGAGTAGCCCACCATAGCCCACATTTTCCTTTAGATAACTGATCCATGCAGACTATAATAACTTCTCTTCAACTCCACATCACTCCAACAAGAATTAGGCGTGAGTTTTTCTCTATTTGAATTTCCCAAAAATTCACTCAACCATTCAATTAATTATTTACTAGACCAAAGACTTTAGATTTCAATACAACCTTTCACTTCTTTTTTATGTATTTAATCACTTTAGAATAAATATAAACCTTTAGAATAAAATAAATTTAACCCATCAGTAACTTTAATTATTACCATAAGCTTAGTGAAAATAAATAATTAACATATTTTTTTATTTGAAATATTTTGCTAAGGATCCTTTTATTAGTTTTACCCTATTTAATAACTCATTTATAGACTAAAACCTACTTAATTAATCTTTTAACCTTAGGTTTACCCTTCAACTAACTTCAAACCATGTTAATTAACCCCAACTAACCCATAAACTAATTTTCTAACCTTCCATAACCCTCTAGATTTGTTAATTAACCCTTAAGTAACCTTGAAATTAAACTAGAACCCTATAAAACATGATCAAAACCTACAATTAACCCTTAAATACCCTTGCATTTACTTTCAAAACATAGGTAAACCCTTAACTAACCCTTGATATTACATCTATACCCATAACTTCATTAGAAAACATCTTGGTAAGTACTTCCCATCTTGATATTAGTCATCAAACTTCTTTTCCTGCAAACATTAAAATCAAACATTAGTCAAAATTATCATAATTACCAAACTTATATCAATCAGTTAAGCTTTTAATTTTAGTAATATTTTAAGAGTAATAAATTCTTTCTAACAACGTTCGAAAAAAATTGGGGATGGATGGTCGTCTTGTCGTCCCCCCCTCAATTTCAAGAAAACAAGTCGAAAGAAAAAAATTAAACTAAGAAATTTTATAAACAAGATATTAGATTTGCTTAATTTTTATCCTTCAAATTCGACATGAATGGGCTTTAATGCTCTCTGCCATCCGTGCCAATCTCGCAATTTGGGGAGAGGAGGTATCAACTCCTCTCTCTTTTCAATTGATTGCAGGAGCTTGGGTAGGTGAGGGATGGTCCTTTCCCTCCCTCCCAATTTTTCGCAAATCCATTATGTTTGGGTTGAGCCCTTACAGGCTGTTAAAAGGGGACTTCCGTCACATCCACTTTTAATCTCTTCGGGTTCTTAGGGATGGTAGGGGTCTAACAATGCAAATGCCCTTTATCTAATTTTCCCAACTCAACTATCAAATTAAGCAGTACGCGACTATCTACTATAACTTCTTTTACACCGTATTACTGTTCGTATTTCAGTTATTCCTTACAGAGTCCTTAACGCATAAATTAATGATCACCGTCGCTTAGACTGATTAACGTCGATATAACATTACTGTGTTATCAAAAATTAATGTAATTTAACAAAGACAGAGTAACAGTAATCAGAATATCTGAAATCTGCACTATGGCGTCTCCACAAGATCGCAAATCGCCCAGACAGACAGTCTCGCGATCCCGCTTCTCTACCGCTGGAGAGCCCCGTAATGTCTCTTCATTAGTTAAAAAGTTACATCACTTCGCTACGCCCTTTTGATGCGTGCAGTATATGAAAATATATAAGTTACATTGTGCCAATCCGGCGGCCTAACACTAGCACGCATGGTGGACTTGAACCCGCAAAGAAAAAAAAATTAAGGCTCATCTAGGATGCCTTGGATATACATGGTTCTTGCTAATTTGAAGGTTCTGGTAACTTTTTGTTTCAATGAATCCAGCATCAACTTTAATGTCTCCAGCTCCACTAGTTGTGCATCAGTTCGGACTGAACTTGCCGCAATGACTTGAGTCATCAAAACTTCATTCTAGGTCTGCAAAAATGCTTCTTGTAAGTAAAAGTCATTGGCAAGGGCTGCATCGCGGCTCAATCTCATATCTTCAATTTGTCCATCTATTCTGGATAGTCTATCAGCTTGAACTCCCAGCTGTTTTTCTCTACGTTCCAACTCCTGAGCTTGATATTGAATTGTTTGATAATAAGCATCTTTTTCTTTCATAATTCCTGCTACTTCCTTCTTAAGTTGAATGGTTAAACTCGTCTGGGCTTTGAGAGTAGAATTCGGCTGAAAAAGATCGGTAGAGGCGGCCTGTAATTCGGCAGTAGTCTGCTTAGCCAAATTAGCCATTTCTTGTCCTCTCTGCACGACCTCATCAAGCTCAACGCAAGTTTCTTCCAAAAGTTTGTCGAGAGCAATCCGAGCATCCTCCTTATCCTGTACTAACTGATTTAAGCGCTTGATTTCCTCATCACGAGCAATTAAAAGAACATCCTTGGCTTTTAACTCAGCCAGAGCAGCATCACATTGGGCAATCAAAGAGTCCTGCTCTACAATCCTTGCTTGAAGTTGCTGAACCTGCACCTGCAAAGCATGGTTCTCGGCCTTAACTGTGTTTGCTTCTTCCTGTAACGGACCGATATCGGCTTCTAACAAGTCAACTTTCTTTTGGAGTTCCTGTCGAATACTGTCAGTTGCCAACTTCATATGGAGAGGTAATTGTTGAGAAAATTGGATCAAGAGATGACCCATTGATTCTAATTCATTAAACATTGGAGCCGGAAGACTAAGAGGAGGAAGTGGCTGGGATGAAAAGGCTGATAATAGGTGAGGGGAAGGTGGTGGAGAGTAATAGGGCGAAGCCGAGGAAGTAGTGGGTGCGTCAAGAGCAACAACCTCGACTGGGACAATGGGCTCGACAGTGTTCATGGGTGGAGGAGGTGGAATAATTGGCATCAAAATGAGGCCGGTGGTATTCTGCTTTGATGCCTCAACCTTGTCGATGAGGGCGTCCATCATAGCAATCATGTCGTTAAGAATGTCGACAGGAATATCCTGCACCGAATCTTGATTCTGCAGATGAGAATCCTCCCGAGAAGAAACTTCGTCAGAGTCTTCGATGTGGGCATCTTGTTCCTGCTGCTTATTTGGAGAAGAATGATCGGAAGATTCGACATGAATGGATGTAGCGGTGTCATGGAAGACTTCTTCTTCATTGCCAGCCTTTGATCCCTGCACCTAGCTCTCAGAAGGACTTATACGTCTGCGTTTTCGGTGAAGAAGTTGGAAGAGATCCTCATCATCATCTTCTGCGTCCTCGAGTACTTGAGTAGATTCTTCATGGAGCAAGATGGGAGCATTTGGAGGCGGTTGCACGGCTTCGATTACTAGAAAGAGAAAAGTGAGGATATGGGGAAGACGAGAACACAGAAGGTCACCCTTATTGACCTGTTTGATAACCGCGACACATTCACGGTGAATGCGCCGAAAATAAAAAGAAGCAAAATTGACAGACTCACGAGAAGCCATGTCTATCATCGAATAGAAGGGGCACGAGATACCGTAAGTGCGTTTTTGCAAATTCAAAATAGCAACTAAAAACTACAGAGCAATGCGCTCTGGTTTGGGTCTACACAAAATGGCGTACTCATTAGATGAGTGCCGAGGAAACAACTCTTTCATGGTGGCTACAGGAAGGAGTGGACCATTAATCCAATCCTTCCATAGGGAGGCGGAAAGCTTTAGCAAACGAAGCTAAAGTGATAACAACGCGGGATGGGAAGCAGGCGATGGGCCAACACTGCTCTGTAGCAAGTGTAGAGGCGATAGTAGCAATAATTTGCGCATAAAATGGCTGACATTCCACTGAATGCCAAGGCAATTCAGTGAAATTCAACAAACCGCGAGTGCGCAAGTACTATCTTACTTCAGGAGTGAGTCCTGCACAAAAAATAGCGACATTCGCTAAAGCTTCCATGGCGCGCACAAGTGAGCACAAGAATACACAACGAACACGCACAAGCACACAAATGCAGTAACGATTAGCAGTAAAAGAAACAAGGTTAAGTAGACACACGAGCATCATGAAGCGATCGAAAACCCTAATCATCGCGCGGTATTGAAATGATACCCTTCATAACTTCGGCATGCATGCAGAAAAAAAAACAGTAACACAGGGTGGCAATTAATCATATTTAGATACCATAACGAGGGGATTACGGTCAGTGGTCAACCGAATTGTGGGGAAAGCAATAAACAAATGACACGCGAAAAAGACAAGGTACACATCATTGGTTATCGACCGATTGCTGATAGGGGCGAAGCTTAGATCCATTAATCACTTTCGGAAGGGGAACTCTGGTTAAGGTAGCCAACCTAAGAGTAGCGGGTCCCACCTGCTCAATAATTCGGTATGGACCGAACCACCGTAATTTAAATTTCCCAGCGGACCGATTTGCTTTAGCATTGTAGAATAACACCAGTTGCCCCACCGTAAACATAGCGGTCTTGAGAAAACGATCATGGGTACAAGCTTGACGAAGCTAAACTTCTTGAAGTACCAGAAAACTTTCCCAGCACTGTTCATCCAAGGATCTGAGTGTATCCAACTGAAATGGCAAGGATTCTTCCGGTAGCAATTTCTGAGCTAAGGCAACACGTAGACTCGATACTACGACTTCCATTGTTGCAATAGCTTCCAATCCATAAGCTAGTTTGAACGGGGTCATGCCAGTAGCTACCTTGTACGTAGTCCGGTACGCCCACAAAACTGCAGGTAGTAACTGGTCCCAATGTTTCGGACATTCCAAAAGCAATTTACGGAGCATAGTCAACAAAGTCTTATTGGTACTCTCCACCAAACCATTGGCACGGGGATAATAAGGCGAGTTGAATTTGGACAATATGAAATGTCGCGGTCAATACTTGCATTAAGTGGTTAGCAAAGTGTGTACCTTGGTCCGTAACGATTTCCAAAGGCAACCCATAACGAGGAAAAACGTCCTTCATCAGGCATTTGGCCACCGAAACTGCCGTAGTGCCCAAGCCTCCGCCCACCGAGTGGCATAATCGGCACAAGTCAAGATATAGCGGCTGTTGGTGAAAGTAGCTGGAGGTGTTATTGGACCAATAAAATCTAGACCCCACTTCTGAAAGAGTTCCAGAGGTAAGACAGGTTGAAGGGGAAAGAAGTGCCACTGTAATGGCTGTCCAGACCGTTGATAGGTATCACACTATTGCACAAACTGAGTCACATCTTTGTACATGGTAGGCCACCAAAGCCCACTTTGAAGAATATTACGGTGAGTAAGATCAGCTGCAAAATGTCTGCCCGAGGGTAATGAATGAGCCATAACAATCACCGATTCTGCTTCATGTGGTGGGATACATCGAAGTAAAACACCAGAATGATCCAGATAGTACAGTTGACCTACAATCAGCCGGAATCTTCGACTGTAAACTGCAAATTTCCACCGCAGAGCAAGGGAAGTATGAGGAGGAAGACACCCGTCAGTTAGAAACATTAGTATCGTATCGTAGTATGTAGGGGGAACAAGAGGTTCTGAAGATTCTTCAATAGTTGGCTCAGTAGCGTAAATTGTTGGTGTAGTGTCATCAACCCCCACCGGAGCTTCACCGGAATCCAACCAAGAGAGAAAATCCGCCAAGGCATGTGCTGTGTCGGGTCGATGAATAACTTCATAGTCGAATTCCTATAATAATAGAACCCATCAAGCCAAGCAACCACCTAAATGTTGCTCCCGGACCAAATACACAAGTGCGGCATGATCCACATGGAAGGTGAACTTTCGGCCCAACAAATAATGGCGAAACTTCTTCACAGAGTACACCAACCCGAGACATTCTCTTTCGGTCACTGAATAGTTTCTTTCAGCAGGGGCTAATCGACGACTTGCATAATATACAGGCCGAAACCATTTGTAAAGACAATTTGCTGCATGAGTACACTACCAATAGCTATATCCGATGCATCCACAAAGACATGGAACGGACGTTCCCAATCAGGTGGTTGCAAAATTGGGGCCTGCGTCAATAACACCTTTAAATGATCAAATGCATTTTGGCACTCCGATGTCCAATCATACTACCGTGGAGCACTAGTCATAAGCCGATTGATCGGTGTTGCTAAATGAGCTAACCACCGTAAATGTCTGCCATGCCACCGGATTTGGCCCAGGAAACGCATAACTTCTTTCGGTGTCGTAGAGACTGGTGCCTCCAACACGGCTGCAACTTTATCAGGATCAACTTGTATCCTTTGTGCAGAGATAATATGTCCGAGTAGTTTGCCACAAGAGACAGCAAAAACAGACTTTGTCGGATTCAAGCATAATTGGTATTCGCGACATTTTTCAAAGAAGCACCGTAAATGAGATAGGTGCCCCGTAGTCTTACCAAATAAGGAAAAGTCGTCCAAATATACTTGCATAAAAGTTGTCAAGTAGGGTGAAAAAACTTCTTGCATACATCGTTGAAAGAAACTTGGAGCATTCCTTAACCCAAACCACATTACAGTACAAGCATAAACACCCCAGTTCGTGAAAAAAGCTATTTTAGGTATGTCTTGTTCAACCATCCGCACCTGATTATAGCCACTGTATCCATCCAGAAATGAATACATCTGATGCTCGGCCACCCTCTCGAGCATTGTGTCCAGAAAGGGGAGAGGAAATGGATCGGATACAGTGGCCGCATTCAGTTTTCGGTAATCAACACAGATGCGCAGCTGTTTATTTTTCTTCGGAACAATCACTATCGAGATATCCATTCCACGTGCTCGATTGGTACAATGAATCCCACCTTCAGTAACTGATCGAGTTCTGCTTTGACCTGTGCTGCATAATTGGGGTTCATTCGGTAACTAGGCTGTTTAATTGGCTTCGCCTCTGGTTTGAGCACTACCCGATGTTGATAGATCCGCGGGTCCAGGCCTTTCATATCTCGATAGTCCCAAGCAAAAACATCAGAAAACTCACGCAAGAGTCGTATCAAATCATCTTGAAATGTCTCTGACAATCCTGCCTTAATCTTAACTGGTCGCGGGTTATTCGCATCACCCAAATTATATGTTACTAACTGATCTTCTGGTACATAAAATTATCGAGGTTTTACGAGATCATTAGCTGAGTGCAAAAGTTGATGTAAGATGGCTCCATCCATAGCGACACTATCATCTGCATCTGCATCTCCGATCACTAGTACCACCGTGCAAGCGGCCGGACTCCACTTGTCTGCGACCGACTGGAGATCTACAGTACCTAATAAGATCAGATCCTTATTGGTCTTCAGAAATGCCTCTTCCTCGTCATCAGATAAGCCATCCAACATGTGGACCGGCTCCGCTACATATGGTCTTGCATGAGGCTCGCAGGGCTGCATGGCATCCAATTTAACTACATATTTACGGTGATTATCTTTGAAAGTTAACTCCTGCACGGACCAATCCTGTACAACTTTGGCTTGTTTCAACCATGGCCGTCCGAAAAGTAGATTGTAGTCGAGGCTGGATTCTGGTAGTTGGAGGATGACAAAAGTCATTTTGAACGTGGTACCCTGCAAGGTAATCGAAATATTTCGTAATAGTCCCACCGGATGGACTCGGGATTGGTCTGCCATGCGTATAAAAAATTGCACGGGCTCGATTTGGGTCCAACCCAATTGCTTGCAGAGTGCTATCGTTGCTATATTCACACCTGAACCGCCATGAATTAGCACTTGAGTAATCTTTTGGTTTTTATGCCAGACAGTGATTAATGGAACTGAATGATCCACCGTAGAATTAGCTTCCGGTTGTATTGTTGCAGTCGCCGGAGTACAGGAAGATCCGGGACTAACCTGTTGTTGGAATTGCTGCCTAAATCCTGGTACCAAGGCAAGCAATTGTCCCAAAGGGAGTGTAATTGAAGCCTTAGATAGGATATCCCATACCTAATCTTTTTGGATCGTATTTCTCACCGGTTCTGATGATGATTCTACTATTGCTGGGACAAAATTTTGTTCATTCGATCTTGCCTTAGGTAGGGGAGCCTGTGTTACTGAGATTGAATCAGGAAACACACTTGGCTCTTTAGTTGTCCATTGACTAGACTTTGTATACATTCACTACTGCTCACGGATACCAGGCTCGGATGCCTCAGCGACGGGTTGCAACTGCTTACCCGATTTGGTCTGAACCACTGCTGCTTGTGATTCAATTGGTGAAATATAGAACATGTTGGTCATTGGATTTTGTCGCTCCTTCTTCCTTTTGTCGTACTCTGCTGCATCCTTGCAAAATCTACGGATGTGGCCAATGTCGCCACAAAAATGACATCGAGATGGTGGAAGAGAAGTACCTTCCGCTGATGTACCCGCCTGCCATCGGTTTGAATTGAAATTGGTATTCCGCTGACCCCTATAATTCCGATATCCTTGCGATTGATTGTTTCGCATTTGTGGTGGTACATAATGGGCTGCTAGCTGACTTGGTTCCTGTATGATGGCATTTACAGCTGCTCGCCCCTCCACTTTGGCATTATACGCGCAATTTTCCATTGAGTGTCCTGTTGTGTTGCAGATGGCACAATACATCTGGTTAAGGGCACATGTAGCACTAGTGTGCCCTGGATTTTTGCACTTGGTGCAATACATCTGTTTAGCCGGGTCATCTTGTACGTTCTTACTGGCTTTTAGCCACTCCAAGTCTTCGGTGAATCCCCCAACTTTATGCTCTAGTTGTAGGGCCATCGCAATAACAGCATCCAGTGTCATAGCACCCACACAGCGGATGATCATAATTTGTCTTAACTGTGGGGTCAAACCGTTAATGAACCACTGGGTTATAACATCATCTGGTAGATTAGCATGTTCCGAAGGTAGTTGTCTTAAGTGAGTTCTAAACAATGTTGCGTATTCCTGAACAGTCTGGTGCAGCTTCTATCGATTGTTCTGCAAATGGTCGAAGATTTCGGCAGGATTCTTCTTCAACCGGAACCTCTGTAAAAACGCATCTCGCACAGCATCATAGTTAACGAAATGAGTAATATCATACTCAGTCAACCATCTAGCCGCTTCATTAACTAAGGTGGCCTAAAATACGATAGCCTTGTACACCGGATCGGGTGGATGGTTCAGCACTGCATAGCTTATCTCAAAGGTGCGCACATGTGCATCACGGTCGTCACCCGAAAATCCACCGAATTTTGTATAAGTCACCCCTGTTGAAACTGGTCATAGTGGGATGATTGGATGTGGTTGTTGCTGTTGCTACTGTTGTTGTTGCTGTTGTTGTTGTTGTTGCTGCTGTTGTTGCTGTTGTTTTTGCTGTTGACCACTCATGGTGCTATTATTGATACTGTTGTTGTTCCCTAAGTTTTGAGGGGGTGTCTCTTGTCCTTCGGAATCTCTATTATTAGATTGCTCACCTTCCGACTCGAAAATGGCGTTGAATCTCTTACTTATCTCCAAATCAAATAGTCTGTCCTCAGCTTTAGTATCAAGAGTAGGCAAGCTTGCCCCGAACAGTGGTGAACGTAACAAGGATCCACCAGGTAATACTGCAGTATCACTGAAAAACTTCAGACTCCCACGAAATGGTACCAAACTTCCATCGAAAGTTATCAAACTTTCACCGCACCCGGTTGTCTCTTCACCGGAAATGGTCTCACTTGGCAACACAACTTTGTCACCAAAAATAGTTGAATCCTGACGAGATAATGTCAGATGATCTGCGCACTATGTCTCTGTACACCCAGAAATCACTGCACCCTCTTCAAAACGAACCGGAATCACACCAAAATCTCATCATGTGTCACCGAACTAGCACCGGAATCACAGCTAACTAGTTCCGATCCTTCCACAGCTAGGCTTAAATGGCCTGCACTTCTACCACCTGGGGGTGTCCCTAATAGATTTGGAACTGCCCAGGGATGTTGGTCTCTTCTATACTTCGGATAAGACTCACCGGACCGAGTAACCGGCATATATCACCTCTGCACCGCTTGCCTTACGCACTGCTCTAACTTTACTGAGTATACTCAATCTATTGCCATCTTCCCACAGACGGCTCCAGTGTTAAAAGGGGACTTCCGTCACGTCCACTTTTAATCTCTTCTGGTTCTTGGGCATGGTAGGGGCCTGACAATGCAGAGGCCCTTTATCTGATTTTCCCAACTCAACTATCAAATTAAGCAGTACGCGACTATCTAGTATAACTTCTTTTACACCGTATTACTGTTCGTATTTTGGTTATTCCTTACACAGTCCTTAACGCATAAATTAATGATCATCGTCGCTTAGATTGATTAACATCAACATAACATTACTGTCGTATCAAAAATTAATGTAATTTAACAAAGATAGAGTAACAGTACTCAGAATATCTGAAATCTGCACTACGGCATTTCCACAAGATCGCAAATCGCCCAAACAGACAGTCTGGCGATCCCGCTTCTCTACCGCCGGAGAGCCCCGTAATGTCTCTTCATTAGTAGGTAAAAAGTTACGTCACTTCGCTACGCCCTTTCGGTGTGTGCAGTATATGAAAATATATAAGTTACATTGTGTCAATCTGGCGGCCTAACAGTCCCCTACTAGAGCAATGATGGACATTCTCCTTTTTACCTTCTACCTTATTTGGCTCGAGCATTCCTCTACCTACTCTGGGGTTGCCTTCCATTAGGACTCTGTTGCACAATTGTGCCGAGCTAGAGCTTACCCGCTTGCCATCCCTCTACTGAGGGTATGTGCACTCTGTTTGGTCCTCTTTCACTCCTTCGTCAAGTGTTCTTGCTCCAGTTTTGTGGTTCATATGGAAAGGGGTTGAGCTATCATCGGCCTCTCTTTTGAACAGATTCTCCTACTTCGTCTTGTCGACCTTGGGTGCCCCTATGGTTGCATCGGCCTTGACTTGAAGCCCTGCTCTCAGAGATCATCATTATTAGGCTCTGACGAGCCAAGCCTTTGATTCCCCTGCTTGAGGTATGGTTAATCTATGGTTCGGTAGTGCTCTGTTGCTGCTTTGATCCTACTGAGTGGCATCAAGCCCTTGTTTTGCTCTTAACTTCTGTTTGGACCTTTGTCAAGCTCAGATCCATGGAGTGCTGCCCTTGATCCCCCTTCATCCTCTCCCACATGGTCTACCCTCATGAACATTTTTCTCAGAAGACAACAGCTTCACTTCCCCTCCACCTCTTGGGTTCTTGGCTGGGTTGATTCGGCGCAGGCCACTTCTCCATAACAGTAGAGTATGCTTTTGTCGCGCGCGCTACACCAAATTTCTGAACTACCCTTGCCCACCTCTGGAAGGAATTCGCCTAGGCTCTCTCTTCGCATCGTGTAGGAAGGACCGCCTTCCCTCTGTCTATTTTCTCCACACGCTCTCGGTATGGCTTGAGTCAAGCTTATGTTTGAGGGATAAAACCATGTGTCTCCACTTCTTGCAATTGCCAAGGATGGGATATTTCATTGAAGGTATATTACATTAATCATTAATCAAGGAGATGGGCATTGCCTGGGCAAATGCCAACAGTAAAATGTACTACGAGACTCCTTTTTGTATCTTCCTATTTTTTTACCATTCTGCTGAATACCGTATGATACCTAGAGTGAAGGTGTATGGATGGGCTCAGTTGATAACAATGCTTATGTAACTATGGAATGTTTTGTTCATTCTATCTTGAACACTTCACGAATCGATCCTTCCACCCTCGGAAGCATAGCAGAATTATATGAAAAAACTAATGCTAGGCAACGTGTACCATAGTTAATATTTTTCAGATCAACTTCGCAGTGGGTTTGGCATTATAACCTCCTTTGCTCTTTTGTTGGCTTACAACAGGGTTGGAAGACGTCGGGAATGTATTTACTTGTTGTGGCTATCTCATGTGGACTCATCGACATTACTCTTGAAATTGTGAGGAAAATGCTTCTAGCTAGCTGTCAAGTGGATGTGAGGACACAGTACCAGCTCACATTGACCAAAGGCTGGTTGAATGTTAGGATTTTGAAATGATTGGTGTCCAGAATCCATGAGCTTCGTACATCTGTCGTAAAGGTTAAGTATGATGTAACCCTTGAAAAGAAACTTTGTTGGGAATGATATGCACCCACATTGGTGGCAGGTTCGATATCTCATGTGCCTTCTTATATTTTGACTTTGAAAGATATTCATGCAGTTATTCATTTTTATCAACTCAGGCATTGCAAAGGAACTATATCTTTATATTCCTTCTTGGTTGTGGAATCTTAGTCGAAAAATGGGCTATAGTAGTCCACTCTTGCTATACATACCAATGGCTGTAGCATTCCTAGTAGGTGTGCCTCCTTCCTAAAAACCACCCATCTGTTGGTCATAAGGTGTACATTGAGAAAAGGTGAATTCTTGACCAGAGTATGGATATAGTTGATTCTGCAACCTCGCCACAAGACAGACTCTGAGTGTTCTACTACATCAAGGTTTGATGAAACCATCGTGACACATGCTATGTTTCCAGACCATAGATAAAACTATTCTATAAATTTGCAGTTGGCTAAAATTTTTAGCGCTCGACTTCAACTGATCTCCCATCCGCACAAGTTTCAATTCCATCAAATGTGATTGTTTCCATGAAGTGCTTTTTTGTTCAATAAAAATCTTTGTGTATTGCCCTTTGCTAGAATTGATTTATATGCATGGCTCTGCTCTAATGATGTCTTGCTCTCGGGAAGTAGATTATACGGTTGCTTAAGATGGGTGCAAACAATCCCTTGTTATGCACATCATAGTCTACTTGGGGGTTCGACTGCTTGTCCCGAGGCTAGGTTCCTTAATGATGCACAAACTTAGGGTCAAGCATTCAATTGTTAATATGATTGTCCTATACAAAGAATAATGTAGTTTAATACACCAAACATATAATCTTTTGATAGATGAGCGCTTAGACACCAGTGAATTCCATATGCTCATTGCATACTTGAAGCAAGAAATACATTTGAACTGTCATAAAGTTGAGAAATATGGCCATAAGTGGTAGGTCTTGCTACCCAAACTAGCTAAAGGTTCCTACCGGGCCTATTAATAGAAGATATGATTGCAGGTTATGATGGATACTCGAAGGTGGTTCAAAACTATCAATCCTCATGGACTTCCATATTTGGATCATCTTGCTATTATGGCATTTCCATTTTGGATACTTACATGTGCACGTCCCATCAGAAATCAGAGAGGCTGATGAGTTTCTTTTATGACTTCTTTCTCTCATAGAAGTTGGCTCCAGGCGTGGAGGTTGGCTGTCGATTTTTGGTCTCTCAGTCTATGTGTTGCATGACAATGTGGTTCACTGCCTCATTTTGGTTGTAACATAGGGCTTCTCTGTGTTCAACTAAAAGATCTGGATTACTAATAAGCATCTTCCTGTGATTGATTCTACTTGTTCCTATGTATGTGTGAGGTTTGTATGATGCTTGAGGTACACAATTGAGCTATTTTGGTCAGCACATTTTTTGGCAAATTGCCCTTTGTTGGGGAATGCTTTTTATGCTAGGATTCAGGCTTATGAGCACATTCTGCTCATATAATTGGGCATAAGTAACCACCACAACAAGATATGCAGCTACTATGGACGATGTCCAAAATCCATCATGTGGGGATACTAATATAGCTTTCCACATAAGTGTTTTGGACTTTGGTGGTCAAGAGTATGTTGCAGGCTCAATTATGGTATAAAGTTCATGCCTCAGGGCAGATATGTTTGATGCAAGGATTTCGCACGAATGATGGGGTTACACTCCCAACTTGCTTAAATGCAGTAAAAGCTTAGATTGGCTTCGATGTGGAGTAGTTATTGTCCACAATACCTTCAATCACATTGATGGCTTGGGCATCAAAATTTAATTTCAGGATTCAATGAATGCTACAACCTCTTATGGAAGTTGGTCACTTGCTTGCTTTCCATGTTTGCAATGTTTATGAGATTTTTTGGAAATACAGGTATTGTACCATTAGTTTGGAGTACTGATGATTCACTTGCCTAAGGTGAATGTCCAGAATTCTAGATCTTTACAGGGGAACGAGTTTAAGTTTGATCATGGTGGGAATGCCCACTCTGCACTTATTTCAGATGATGTATTTCTGGCACATGATAGTCTATGATAGTTTGTCCCATCAGCATATTTTATTGCTCCTTGTTAGGAAATGTTTTCTATGATGGGTAGTTGAGATCTTGGAGGGCTTCCATCATCAACTGCCCCCCCCCCCTTGACATTCACTAGTTTTGGGGTTCACACTAACTGTGAACTGATTTTATCTTCACTTGGAACTGATTATTGTTCACTAAAGGTTTTTTTAGGTCTTCCAAAGATGTCCTCAACAACATCTACCTCTGCACATTTGCCAAGCAAGGTGCACCTAATGCGGCTCTTCATGATGGCTAGGCTGACTGCCTCTTAGGAGGATTGTGTTGCCCCCACATTTGGAAGGCTTTGTTTTTTTTCAAGAACTACTCCAAGGAATGGCTACATATTCGGCAACAAAGGCTGCTCTTCTGGATTGCTGGGCAGACTGCCCCTAGGGGGATTGTGTCGCTCAGCCTTGAAAACCTAAAGCTCCAAAGACTAGACGACTTGAAAACTTCAGTAATTATTGATTTAAAGATCTAAAGACTCAAACTTGGACCAATTCTACAATGTATGCAACTTGGACCAATTCTACAATGTATGCCCCTCTTATCTTAGCTTTGTCGAGGACGACAAAGTCTAGGGGGAGGATGGTGGTGGGTATTGGGTATGCACACATCTTCATTTGTGCATAGGAACCCTCTTTTTGTATATACTTAGAGTTTCACATGAGAACTACCTCTTAGAAACTTTGTAATATTTCTCCTAAAGTAAGGCTTTTGGAAGCATGTAAATATCCATCCTTTTTGTAGAAGTGAAGAAAAATCCCCACACACGTATATCTTTGAGATATGGTTGTTAGAAAGAATATTTGCCAAGATCCTTTTGACATATGGTAGTTAGCCATGTGCTCCTTTTTGACTAGTCAAAAAGAGCACATGCGGTAATGTGCTTAGCCTATATATAGAGGCTCATTTTTGTAAAGAGGGGAGCTTTTGGTCGACGTGCTCTCATGTATATATCCTTTGAATGGAAGAACTCTCTTTTCTCTTAAGGATTTGTGCATATATGTATTTTGTCTTAGAGTGTGAGAGAGTGAGGTGTGTGTGCATGCTAGCATTTCCTATGTGTGTAGGTAGAGTGTTGCAACTTTCTTGTATTTTACATATGTGAGTAGGATCCTTGACTCCCATCTCTCCATGTTTTCAAGCATGTGGCATAGCTGCAGTGATGGCCAATGGTTTGAACATGATGGAGGTTGGGGTGGATGAAAGGAGAGTCCTTCTTGAGCCTTCCTTCTTGCTTGTATGCAAGGTGGTCTGGGTTTTGTCTCCCCAAGGGCATACTACAACAACACCTTTCCTTTCCACTTCTAGGCTACTTGTCTATGGACTTGCCTTGTTTGCGATTACATATAGAGTTATTGTCTCAACTACCCCTCTGTTGTCTAATAATAAGAGTATCATATGAATGAACTCCAAAGCATATAAAAAATACAATCTCAGAGACGTTTCTCCCATACCCTCTGTCCTACACCTAGGTAGAATACAAAGTTTGATGTCCCATACCACCAAACTTTATACCCCACATAGATGCATGTATGAGATTAAAGTCATACACTTATCTCAAAAAGACAAGAATAAATATGTGAGTATTCACAACTATAAATAATAATAAATGAAATCATGAAGTGTTCCTCAAGTTTTTCCTTGCCCTCTATGGAAATAACGGATTCATTCCTATGACTCTATCACTCATAACTAATTGTAATATCAACTCATCTTGAGTTGAGAAATGAGAAACTATATAATAAATCAACTCAACTAGAGTTGTGAAGGATGTGGCTTGCATCAAATATGAACTCACAAGAAATTGGAATTTATACAACTTGTATCAATCCCAAAATATATGAAATGAGAACAACTATGAAAGTTCTCCTATTCCATACTATGATGGCATTATATATGTTTTTGAGAATCTTTACAGAGTCTCCTCAGTCCTACTAAGAATGATCACCATAACCAATGATTAATAAAAAAGTATCTAGGGCATTTCTAGCCCATGGTGATCACACCATATCAAAAATGTATCATAAAAACGTGTGGAAAGTCTTTTCCTTTCAACAACATCTCATGCATAAACAATTTCCAACAGTAGCAACTTAAAGCTTAATTTTAACTAACTTTTACTCCTGTAAAATCTATTAAATTTTCCAACCTTATCTACTTTGCACAAGCTTTCATTAGGCTCAAAAATCACTTTATTTGGACATTTCCGCAGACTTTTATCACCATTTCATTGGAAGGATCGAACACCTGATGACCAACTCTGGAAATGTACAGGGTCATCTTCTTGAAGCCCTTAAACTGACCAAACAAACTCCAAATTTCATTCTCTTTGTGGTGAGATCTAGATCAACGTATTTAGCTTTTTTTTTACAAAATTTTAACTTAAAATTGAATCAGATATGCATTCAAATGTATCATTCTATCTCTGCTACACATGTGCTTAGGTGATCCTAAAGACAATACTACTACACTTTTAGAATATCTTGTAACTATGAAGATAAATTCCAAAATCTTTGAATTTTGTGTATATCATAGGGTTGATACTAGAGTAGATTCTCCAAGAAAAAGGTTTGAAATTAGAGCTTCCAATATGAAACAATCATGTGTTCAGTAGACACATGTACCACTCTTTGGCAAATCCTCACAAGAATTTTTTCTGAGAAGAATAGGTGATTTGACCTACCAATTGATATTAAATTTCTTTCAAATTTTCAAAGCCTATAGCTACTACTAAACATGTTCATGGACATATATGTCATATTATTTGGACATTTGAGGCTTTAACAATGACCAAAATACTAAGCCTCTATACCTGCAATATTTTAACAATTTGTAGAGGCTCACTTTCCCTCTTTTCTTTATATCTCCTAAATGAAGGCACATTTCATGTTGATATTTTGTAACCAAAAGTTGGAGGTGTTTAGATAATTGTAGAAACAAAAATCATCCAATTTGAGTTAATGAGCTAAGAGAACCAATCACCTCTAGGTGACATGGTCTCTAGTCATTTCACGAATTTCAAAGGCTACACTTTCATATACAGATATCTTTTGATCCACCAAATGATCTTCAAAAACCATGAAAATTTGTACCCACAAAATGAATTTGGAAAGATTTCAGATCCACCAAAAGGCTTGGAATTTGGATCTACCAAGGAAGAGAAATGGCCTTTGTAATAGGCCTCTGCCACTTGCTTCAGGTCTTTACCATTATTAATAGCACTTCTAGTACAGAGGTCATTTGACCTTTCTAAAAGTATCCAAATTACTTGAAAATTGGTTAGCTTAAAGAAAATCCTAGGAGCTACTTGCCCTTCAAAGTTCAATAAATTTGAGAAGTCCCTCAAAGATCTACATCCAAATCTCTATGAGGCTGCTACCTCACTAACTATTTGCTCAATTATTATTTTAGACTTAAAAATGATGAGACATGTTAATCATTATGATTAGACATAATCATTCATTCTCTTGGATGGATTATGACATGGAGAAATATCCATACATATAATGATCATCTAGATCAATGCAAACCAATTAACAATCCAACTCATCTTGTGGAAAAATCAACTCTTTACATAGTAGAATATCTATGGATGTCATTATAATTATTCAGTTTCTTGCACATTCATTAACCTCATCAAAATCTATTAGATAAAAGCATTTAATACTTGTATGTGTGATCATAACCATATCACTCTTGCATAAAAATCTATATCAAGTACATAGACTTCCATGAAGAACAATTCATGTGCTCATGAGTTAGTAGACGGAAACACATGTTAGTTGTTCTTGTTATCAGATAATTTATGCTTTCACTAACTCATTGTGGTGATAGATAAAAATGATTTCCTATAGATAGAACATGCATCATGCACTTCAACTTTGTTAAACACGCTTTTGCCGTCAGAACGCGTTTAAGCTCTTTCCAGGTTCTTGGGAGTGGAAGGGGTCTGAATAATCAGAGGCCCTATACTTGATTTTCCCAAATCAACTCACTCACATGACCTTTCGTTCAAAACAACTCTGCTAATCCAACTTTCTAACAAACTCTGGCTCGTTCCTTTACAGAATTACTATTCGTATTCCAATCAATACATCTCAGTACACAACGCCAGGATAAACATTACCGCAACACAGACTTACAGTAAACAACTTACAAATCAGCGATTCAATACTTCACTTAATGTAAACATTACCGTAACCCAATCTTTATCGTACAGGTGCAGATAATCAAACAAAACAGAAAGACACAGCAGTATGCAGAATTCTCAAACACACACTACGGAAACTCCACAGAACGTCTCGCCCAGACAGACAGTCTGGCGATCTTCTGGTCGTCACCGAAAGTGTCTTTTCATTGCTTTATAAAAAGTTACAACTCATCGCAACGACCTTTCGGTTCGTGCGGAATATGAAAAGGAGACGGTTTACAATTGTCAATCCGGCGGCTTACACTGGCACGCACGGTGGACTTGAACCCGCAGGTATACAAAATTCTATGGTTCATCTATGATACCCTGTAGATACATTGTTCTAGCTAACTTAAAAGTTCTGGCAATTTTCCTTTTTAATGAATCTAACATCTGTTTCAGAATTTCGGGTTCTGCTAGCTGAGCATCAGTTCTTACTGAACTGGTTGCAATTACCTAGCTCATCAAAATTTCTGCCTGCGTGTGCAGAAAGGCTTCCTGTAAGTAAAAATCATTTGATAAAGCTGCATCCCGGTTCACTTTCATGTCTGCAATCTATTTATCAACTCTAGATAGTCTTTCTGCTTGAGCACCCAGTTGGTTCTCTCTTGTTTCCAACTCTTGATTCTGAAATTGTATGGTCCGGTAATAAGCATCTCTTTCTCTTCTTATCCCTGGTATCTCCTTCTGTAGTTGAGCGACCAACATCATCTGGCTTTTAAGAGCAGAATTGGATTCAGTCAGGGTGGCATTTGCAAACTCTAGCTCTGTATTGGTTTGTTTTAGTAAAATGGACATTTCCTGTCCTTTCTGCACTGCTTCAGCCAATTGATCTCTAGTTTCCTTTAACAAATGTCCTAGGGCTATGCGGGCATCCTCTTTATCTTCAACTAGCTGCTGTAACTGAAGAATTTCGGCATCAGCAGCGCATAATAAATCATCTTTTTCTTTGACTTCAGCCAATGCAACATCTCGTTGTCTGATTACTATTTCCTGTTTGTCAAGTCTGGCCTGGAGCTGTTGAATCTGGAAGTGTAGATTATGATTTTCTGCCTTCACCGCATCTACCTCTTCTTGGAGTGGATTAATGTCTGCTTCAAGAACATCTACTTTATGCTCGAATTCTTGACGAAGAGTCTCTGTAACCATTCTGAGTTGCACCGGAAGCTGCTGGGAAAACTGAATAAGCATGCATCCCATGGATTCTAATTCTGTGAACATAGGAATTGGAGGAAGTAAAGGGGGAAGTGGCTGTGATGAAGAGGTTAAAAGATGAGTGGAATCCGGTGGAGAGTAATTGAGTGAGGAGGATGAAGCGGTAGGTTCCTCAGGAGCAAGGGGTGGAACAGGAACAATGGGTGGAGGAATGGGTTGCAGAGTAATAGCTGCTTTGTTAAGTTGCTACGTAGTCACTTTAGGTTGGGCAATTGCATTATCCACTGTCATAATCAATTCTGCCAAAATCTCTGCAACCATAACCTGTGTATCTTCTTGTACCTCTTGTTTGGACTACTACTGCGATTCCTGCTTAGAAGATTTGTCGTCATAATTGGTCACACTTTGCTCTTGTTGGTTGTTTGGAGATGACTGGGCAGACGAATCATGGTGAATGGAGGTGGCTGTATCGTGAAAAATCTCCTCTTCATTTTTTTCTGCTTTATCACCTTCGGCAGACCCTTGCACTTGACTGTCAGACGAACTAATCCTGATGCATTTTCGGCGGAGGAGCTGGAAGATTTCTTCGTCATCTTCTTCGTCATCTTCTAGTATCTGAGCAGATTCCTCATGATATAAAATTGGACCTCGTGGAGCCGGTTGCGCTGCTTGAATGGCCGGATGTGGAAGACGTGATCGCGGAAGTTCTCCTTTGTTAACCTGCTTTATGACCAAAACGCATTCACGGTGAATGCGCCGGAAAAGATAGGAAGCGAAATTGATAGGCTCTCGAGCAGCCATATCAATAACCGAATAGAATGGGCGAGATATCCCATATGTACGTTTCTGCAGGTTTAAGATGGCTACTAAAAATTGTAAGGCTGTTCTTTCAGGCTCAGGGCGACAGAGTATAGCATACTCATTTGAAGAGTACCTAGGGAACAATTGAATCATGGTAGCAACCGGAAGGTTAGGGCCATTCTCTCGTCCTTCCGGAGAGAGTCGGAATGCATCAGCAAATGACTGTAGAGTGATTACAGTACGAGATGGTAAAGAGGTAATTGGCCAACTCTGCTCCATAGCAGGTGTGGCAGCGATGGTGGCAATAATTTGGGCGTAAAATGGGTGACATTCCACTGAATGCCAAGGCAATTCAGCGAAATTGGACAACCCACGGACACGCAAGAACTCACCCACATCCGCAGGGAGTCCGTCACGGAACGCAGCGAAGTTTAACGCTTCCATGATGCGCACGCAACATAGCACAAAGACACAGTGAATACAGGAAACACAAAGCACACAGAGCACACAAACACAATAGAGATTAATAGCGAAACAAAAGAGATTAAGTAGATACTTGGCAGTGTGAGGCCATCAAAATTGTTAATCATCGTGCGATGTTGAGATGATAACCTTCATAACTACGGTGTGCATGCATGAGCAGAATAAAAGGCGACAATTATTCATGGTTATGTATCCAAACGAGGAGTTTATGATTATGTAGCAAAACGAGGAGTTTATGGTTTTTAAGCAACGAACACGCAAAACTAAAAAGGAAAAGAAAAGAAAAGAGAAAAAAAAAGAAAAAAAATATATGGGCAACCGCAGAACTCTTCAGTGCGAATCAGGTGCTTGATGATAAGGTCGCAACTTTGAACCATTTATCACTTTTGGAAGAGGAACTCCGGTCAAAGTAGTCAACCGAAAAGTAGCTGGGCCCACTTGTTCAGTAATCCGGTAAGGACCAAACCATCGTAACTTGAATTTTCCAGCAGAACAATTTGATTTTGCGTTATAAAACAACACAAGTTGTCCTACCGTAAAAACTGGAGTTTTAAGATACCGATCATGTGTACGAGCTTGCCACAACTGCACTTCTTGAAGAGTCAGAAAACTTTGCCAGCGATGCTCATCTAATTCTCTGAGTGTGTCCAACCGAAATGGTAAAGACTCTTCAGGTAACAAATTCTCAGAGATGGCCACACGTAAGCTTGGTACTACAAGCTCCATTGGTGCAATTGCTTCCATTCCATATGCAAGTTTGAAAGGAGTCAGTCCGGTTGCGACCTTGTATGTAGTCCGGTATGCCCATAATACTGCAGGTAGTAACTGATCCCATCTTTCTGGTGATTCCACAATTAATTTTCGAAGCATAGTCAATGTTTTGTTGGTACTCTCAGCTAAGCCATTAGCACGAGGATAATACGGTGAACTGAATTTATGCAGAATCTGAAAAGTGTGTGTTAACACTCGCATTAAATTGTTAACAAAGTTGGTCCCTTGATTTGTGAAAAGTTCCAAAGGTAATCCATAACGTGGGAATACGTCCTTCATTAGACATTTTGCCACCGAAACAGCTGTGGCGGACCGTAAAGCCCAAGCTTCTGCCCATCTGGTAGCATAATTTGTGCATGTCAGAATATATCTGTTGTTGCTAAGGATTGCTAGAGGTGTGATTGGTCCAATAAAGTCAAGACCCCATTTCTGAAAAGGTTCTAAAGGTAAGAAAGGCTGCAGAGGAAAGAAATGGCATTGTAAAGGCTGTCCAGATCGCTGATAATTGTCACATTGCTGCACAAATTGAGATACATCTCTGTACATAGTAGGCCATTAGAGTCCACTTTGCAGAATTTTTCGGTGCGTTAAATCTGCTGCAAAATGTCCACCGGAGGGTATTGAATGTGCCAGAGCGATTACTGAGTTTACTTCATGTGGAGGAATACAACGAAGTAAAATTCCAGTGTGATCCATATAATACAACTGTCCGGCAACGAACCCGAATCTGCGACTATAAACTGCAATTTTCCGGTGCATTGCAGGAGAAGTTTGAGAAGAAAGACATCCATCAGTGAGAAAGGTAAATAACTGATCATAGTAAGTAGGTGTCATAGGAGGTTGTGCAGATTCATCACTAGTCGTTTCAGTAACATAAATTGCTGGTGTGGTGTCATCAACACTGACCGGAGCTTCACCGGAATCTAACCGAGAGAGAAAATCTGCTAATGCATGTGCAGTGCCGGGTCGATGAATTACTTCATAATCGAATTCTTGTAACAATAAAACCCAACGTGCCAAGCGGCCACCTAAATGCTGCTGCCGAACCAGATATACCAGCGCAGCATGATCTACATGAAAGAGGAATTTTTGGCCTAGTAAATAATGCCGAAATTTCTTTATAGAATAAACCAAACCAAGACATTCTCTTTCAGTTACTGAATAATTCTTTTCAGCAGGAGCAAGTCGTCGACTTGCATAATAGACGGGCCAAAACCACTTATCAGTTTGTTGCATTAAAACACTCCCAATGGCTATATCTGATGCATCTACGAAAACATGAAATGGGCGTTCCCAATCAGGAGGTTGTAGAATTGGAACCTACGTTAATAAAACTTTTAGACGATCAAATGCAATTTGACATTCTGGGATCCAATCAAACTGTCGAGGAGTACTAGTTATTAGACGATTTAGGGGTATTGCCAAATGGGCAAGCCACCGTAAATGTCGACCATGCCACCTAACTTGACCCATGAATCACGTTACTTCTTTCGACATAGTAGGCACAGGAGCTTCTAACACAGTTGCAATTTTGTCTGGATCAACTTGTATGCCCTGTGCCGATACAATGTGGCCAAGGAGTTTACCACAAGAAACCGCAAAGACAGATTTGGTTGGATTAAAACAGAGTCGGTATTCTGGGCATTTTTCAAAGCAACACCGTAAATGATATAGGTGTGCAACCATCTTACCGAATAAAGAGAAATCATCTAGATATACTTGCATAAAAGAAGTGAGATAGGGTGAGAAGATTTCCTGCATACATCGCTGAAAGGTGCTAGGAGCATTCCTCAATCCAAACCACATGACTGTACAAGCAAAAACACCCCAATTTGTAATAAACGCTGTTTTTGGTATATCTTGCTCAGCCATTCGAACTTGGTTATAACCACTATAACCATCAAGAAATGAATACATTTCATGCCCAGCCACTCTATCCAGCATTGCATCAAGAAATGGAAGAGGAAATGGATCAGGTACGGTGGCTGCATTCAATTTCCGGTAATCGACATATATTCGGAGCTGCTTGCTTTTCTTTGGTACGATTACAATCCGGGAGATCCATTCAGCGTGCTCAATGGGTACAATGAATCCTACCTTTAATAGGCGATCAAGTTCTGCTTTGACCTGTGCCGCATAGTTAGGGTTCATACGGTAGCTGGGTTGTTTAATCGGCTTGGCTTCTGGTTTGAGCACGACCCGATGCTGATAGATTCGAGTATCTAGACCTTTCATATCACGATAGTCCCATGCAAAAACATCAGAGAACTCACGAATAAGCTGTATCAAATTTGCTTGAAATGCTTGAGACAATCCTTCCTTTATCTGGACAGGTCATGGATTTACTTCATCTCCAAAATTATAGGTGATTAACTGATCTTCAGGAACATAGAATTGATGAGGTTTGCTTGGATCGTCAGCTGACTATAAAAGATGTTGTAGAGCGGCTCCTTCCATAGCAACAGTATCTTCGGTCTTCACTTCTTCGGTCACAGGCACCACCGTACAGGCTGCTGGACTCCAGTTATCTACAATAGATTGCAGATCTACAGTGCCTAAGGAAATCAGATCTTCATTGTTCTTTAAAAATGCTTCTTCTTCATCCTCAGATAAGCCATCCAACATGTGGAGTGGCTCTGCTACATATGGCCTGGCATGGAGTTCACAAGGCTGAATGGTATCAAGTTTAACAACATATATATGATGATTATCCTTAAATGTTAGTTCTTGTGCTGACCAATCCTGTATAACCAGAGTCGTCCGAAAAGAAGATTATAATCAAGACTAGACTCCGATAGTTCTAAGCCGACAAAGGTCATCTTAAACGTTGTACCTTGCAAAGTTTTCAGGACATTCCGTACGAGTCCTAACGGATGAACTCGGGATTGATCTGCCATTCTAACGAAAAATTGAACAGGCTCGATTTGCATCCATCCCAACTTTTTACAAAGCGCTGCAGTGGCTATGTTTACACCAGACCCACCATCAATTAGTACTTGAGTAATCTTGTGATTTTTGTACCATACCGTAATTAAAGGGACCGAATGATTCATCGTAGAATCAGCTTTCGGTTGTACCATTGCTGTCGCTGGAATGCAGGAAGATCCAGGACTGAGCTGTTGTTGGATTTGCTGCCGAACTCCCGGTACTAGTGCAAGTAACTGTCCAAGAGGGAGAGTAATGGACGCCTTAGATAAAATTTCCCATGCCTGATCTGCTTAAATTGTACTTTTCACCGGTTCTGAAGATGATGCGTCTGTTACAGAGGTAGAATCTTGTTCCTGCGATCCTTCCTTTGGCAGCGGAACTTGGGTCACCGGAATTGGATCTGGGAATACTGTAGGCTCTTTGGTGGTCCATTGACTAGCTTTGTCATACATTCTCTGTTGTTCATGGATGCCAGGTTCAAACACTTCTGCTGCTGGGTGTAACTGCTTACCAGAACTTGTTTGAATCACTGCGGCCTGAGTTTCCACTGGTGAAATATATACCATATTGGTCATAGGGTTTTGACGCTCTTTCTTCCTCTGATCATATTCACCTGCATCTTTACAAAATCTGCGTATGTGGCCTAACTCACTGCAAAAATGACAGCGAGGGGGTGGCAAAGAATTATTTTCCTGTGATGTTCGTGTTTGCCATCGATTTGTATTGTAATTTGTATTCCGCTGTCCTTGATAATTTCTGTATCCTTGTTGCTGATTATTTCTCATCTGAGGTGGTACATAATGAGTGGTCGGCTGCCCTGGTTCTTGTATGATAGCATTTACGGTTGCTGGTCCCTGCACTTTGGAGTTATAAGCACAGTTTTCGGTGGAATGTCTGGTTGTATTGTAGATAGCGCAATACATCTGATTAAGGGCACATGTGATACTGGTATGCCCTGAATTCTTGCACTTAGTGCAGTACATTTGTCTAGCCGGATCCTCTGCAACAGTTTTACTGGCTTTCAACCACTCCAGGTCTTCGGTAAAGCCTCCAACCTTATGTTCGAGCTGCAAGGCCATTGCAATAACCGCATCTAATGTCATAGCTCCCACACACGGATTATCACAATCTGTCTTAGTTGTGGAGTTAACCCATTAATAAACCATTGAGTGATGACATCATTCGATAAATTAGCATGTGCCAGAGGTAGTTGTCTCAAATGAGTTCTGAATAGGGTGGCATATTCCAGCACTGTTTGATTCAGCTTCTGTCTATTGTTTTGTAAGTAATCGAAAATTTCGGCAGGGTTCTTCTTTAGCCGGAATCTCTGCAAAAATGCATCCCTTACCACTTCATAGGTGCCGAAATGGTTGATATCATACTCTGTAAGCCACCTCGCTGCTTCATTAACTAAGGTTGACTGGAATACTATGGCCTTGTATGCCGGATCAGGTGGATGGTTTAGTACTGCATAACTTATTTCAAAAGTGCATACATGAACATCAGGATCATCACCTAGAAATCCACCGAATTTGGTGTAAGTTACTCCCGTTGGAACTGGTCGAGGTGGAAGTAGTTGTTGTTGTTGCTGTTGTTGTTGTTGTTGTTGTTGTTGTTGTTGCCCACTCATGGTGCTGTTACTATTTCCTGAGTTCTGAGGATGTGGTTCCAGTTCTTCAGAGTAATAGCCTATCCTCTTCTGCGGTATCAAACGTAGGCAAACTTGCTCCGAACAGTGGTGTCCGGAATGAAGATTCACCAGGAAGTATAACACTGTTACTGAAAAAGTGTAAATTTTCTGCAACTGGGACCGAACTACCACCAGAATTAGTGGAACTTCTCCCAATCCAGGGTATTCTTTCAACTTCAATGACTTCTCTCGATAACACACCTCTATCCGTAGAGAGATTTGAATCTTGACCAGACGGTGTCGGATCAACTACACACTGCGTCCTTGTGGACTCCGAAGTTACTGTATCTTCTGTAGACTGCACCGAGATTTCATCGGAATTTACCGGAATTGCAGTATGTTCCACCGCAACGCTACCAGAATCACTACTAATGTGCTTCGCTTCTTCGACGACCAAACCTAACTGATCTATGCTTCTTCCTCCTGGGGGTGTCCTTCGCAAATTTGGTACCACCCAAGGCTGTCTGTACTTTGGATACGACTCGCCGGACCGAGTAACCGGCATATATCACCGTTTTCAAATCTTGCGTACTACTTCTACCTTACTGGCAATTCACAATCAATGGTTACCTTCCCAATCACTTTGCAACACTCTGTTGCTACCTAATATCCCCTTGCGAATATCCATCTTGTAATATAATCCACTCATGTAAATGCACTAGAGGAGTCTTCTAGATGCATATCCAAAGAGATTTGGAACATTAATCTTGTAAATTAGTAGAGATTTAGGCTTTTTCAATAAAGTGTCAGTCTCTTGTGTGAAAGGACCATTGTAACGCACATGTATATAAGTCATTTTGTGACTCTTTGTAAGCACTTTTTGCACTTGTGAGAATAGAGAGCTAAAAAATTCGAATCGGTCTCTTTTTCCTCCTTTATCTCCTTGCTTGTGAGCTTGCATGTGTGTTTATAGCTTAAATTGAGTGCATGGAAGTGTTCTCTTTCCATTTCATTGCTTTTCTCAAGAGTGTAATGCATGTGTGAAGCTTGAGGAGGTGTGTGGCGTGATTGAGTCCCATAGCTCTGTCTTTTTCCCATAACTTGAAGTATAATTGTTAGAATCAGACAAGAGTACGACTATTGGATGTGTCTCATTGAGAGCTTCGAATAGATCATAGTATTGACTATAACGAGGCATGAACGTGTTGGCATTTTATATTTTAATTAAGGCTCAAATTGAAGGGTCTACAAAAGGTCGCAATGAAAAGTCATAATACCCCATGCGAATGGGTGTTACAAGTTGTATAAATATATCACTTGGCTTAATAAAAAGAGAGCGGGCACATTTCTTGGAGCAAGTCTGTGATCTTGTTGGTTATGGCTTTTCTTGCTGTTATATTCATGTTGATCTGTGTACGTCGATAACGAGAAGTGTGTGTGGCTGTAATGTTATATACTTGTTGAGAGGGAAACATTCTTGTTCTTGTCCATTCTTGAAGTTTGTGAGTATGGCGACGTGATGAAATGAAGTTATGGTGTTCTCTCTCTCTCTTCTTTTATGTTGCAGGGAATGTATATCCATTGCCTGTAAACATTGGCGCCGTCTGAACTTACCCCCCCTTGGCTCTACCGGCTCAAGTTTTCGTTCTTCTTCACATCATGCCTGATGCAACAGGTGGCACATAATGTGTCAATTATGGCCTGCCCATAGTGATTGGTGATGCACGCTACATACAGACCCGCCATTAGTGCCAATGCTTGTGCCATTTCCCTGCCCTGACATGACAGCGCAGATTCGAGAGCATCTCTGCTTGACTGCCTGCCAATAAATCATTATCCTCATTGTCGCGTTGTCTGGGATGGCCTGTTTATTTGCAACCTCCTCCAGCATTTCTGGTGATTGGTGCGCGGTGACGGTCATCATATATGCTTGTATACGTGCAACTTCACTCATTCCTTCCCGATCCATTGGTGCAATCACTATAAGCACAGAGTCCCTGTGTGGCAATTTTTCTGATTAGCCCCGTCATGGATGAATTCCCGAACCATGCTCCGTCTCTGATCGTTGGTTCACGTCATGCATACTGCACTCCACCCCTGCGTTTCAATCGATGCCCATGCATTGGAAGACATTTTGGGATCGCCCTTATGTGTTGTTTGCGGGGCTTGCCGATGATTCAGATGAGATGACATCGCTCAACGTTAGTCATTAGATACATAACCCTATAGTTCAGATGATTCAGATGTGATGACATCATGCAATAGCTTCATTAGATACATAATCCAACTTCTTTCTCCGGTGGGCATGCCGCTCCTCTGGCCTGGTGGAATTGCATTGGACTTGGTGACTTTCATTACAATCAAGTTCAAGTACGGTGCTCCGCTCCACATCCCCTCCAGATCCATGTTCCGTGATTAATCTGGTGTTCATACGATCATCTTCCGGTTCCATCGCATGCTCTGACTTATGGCCTCTAACTAGCATCTCATCTAATTTCCATCACGTCACCCTCGGCCTGCCTGCATGTGCGCTCTTAGTCTGCAGAGTGCTAATTTTGTTGGGCTTCGGTGTTTCATCATTATTTTTTTCCGGTGTGTTTCGGTGCTTGCTGAGTCCGGTGATAACCGGATGATTTTGGTGTGGAGGATTTACTCTTTCCGGTGCGGTCGACACATGCTGAGAGAGCATAGTTCGGCCATAGTTGTGCTTTGCACACTCATTTTTAGGCTTAATTCTGGGCGAAGACATCTCCTTCGTGTCATTCCCGACCATGCTCTCTGTTGATTGCTTATTCCGGTGAGTTTCCGATTCTTTGGTGCTAACATGGTATTTATCTCGGTTAAATTTTTGTCCCTCTGTGCATCCTCACCAGTGCCCCAACATGCTTCTGAGTGTTACGTGATGGAAATCTCGACTCTCCAGTATGCGTGGTGCAATCCTTGTGTGTTGATGCATAGGGCCTCATCATAGATGGTATGATTGGGGGCGTGAGTCTCGGGTTTAGTATCTCGCTGATTATCGAATGGCGGGCATGCACGAATGGGGCCCTTCTGATTATCTCTGGACTACTCTCTGGTTTCTCCTCATTTGTTGCCACTGAATGTGATCTAATCAGCCAAGACAATTATTGGGTTCTTGTTCTGTGAGATCGTCCTTGCATCAAACGTCGTTGCCCAGGCCCCAATTCCCATATGGTCCGGTGCTACCCGATGTTTCCCCACTGCGTTCGACAGTCCGGTGCAAGAGAGAATGACAGCATAAGCAAAAATTCATCATCGTAATAAAAACACAATAGAGAGAGAGTGAGAAAAAGAGAGAGAGAAAGAGCGAAAGAAATAAGTTTTTATCCTAGTTTTGAAATTCTGTTTTGTCTGTACCTCTTCATTGTTTAATTTTTTATTTCATTGGCATGCCCTATGATTATGTTCGACATAAATTATTTTCCCCTCTACTTGGTGTTTATAAAGATGATCATCTATGTTATGTGTTTGCTTCACGGGATCTATTGGCTTTGAGGAATGCTTTTTACATATTGCATATCAGGATTCGGGTTCCTTTTGAGGGGAAGGCATGAGTTATGGAAACCCTATCACATGAAAGTTTGTATCCTACGGGCTAGCATTTTGCATGGTGCTAAGAGTATGCATGCGGTATGTGTGCGAGGTAGCGTTAACCCGGCAGAAGCACTCATTTGTTTCGTTTTCGGTAATGTGAGAGTGTGACGTAGCGTTAAGTCAGCAGAAACACTCCATGTGGATTGTGAATGTGAGGTAACATTGATACGGCAGAAGCATTCACTTGTTTTCCTTTTTTCTTTTGTGTATGCATGTTTTGAGTGGTGGACGATGTGGGACTATGGGATACATGCCTTCATGTTGATTCGAGTCTTCATATATTGTTATTTGATACTGATCCACAACAGACAAGTTATGCTTATTTCATGATTTATGTTGTAGTACTTATGGGGAGCCAAATATGTAGTATAAAGGTGAAGATTTGCGATGATAATTCTATAGTTGGATGATCCATCCCTCTTGCAGACATCTACATAGATTGTACATGATAATGATGTATTGTAGGAGGTTATATGAAAATTATGTAATTGATGGATAAGATGAGCAATGTAATTATGCCATTCTTGTACTTCATGCTCATGCATATAGGAGGGCAGACTATGGGTTGTATGTAATGTACTTCCATAACTTGGATTAAGTTCCAAGCACTTTGCTTGGCATTACACATTTCTCCTAGTTCTGGATTATTATGGGCATTATCTTACCTTCCATACCATGGATTTGGGCCATGCACTTTGGTTGGTGGATAATATTTCATAGGGTAATTGCATATAGTATACCTAGGACATTGGTAAGCATGGTGTGGGATTCGAGTCCACCGTGCATGCCAGTGATAATGAGGCATGAACATGTTGGCATTTTATATTTTAATTAAGGCTCAAATTGAAGGGTCTACGAAAGGCCGCAATGAAAAGTCATAATACCCCATGTGAATGGGTATTACAAGTTGTATAAATATATCACTTGGCTTAATAAAAAGAGAGCGTGCACATTTGTGTACATTGATAGTGAGAAGTGTGTGTGGCTGTAATGTTATATACTTGTTGAGAGAGAAACATTCTTGTTCTTGTCCATTCTTGGAGTTTGTGAGTATGGTGACGTGATGAAATGAAGTTATGGCGTTCTCTCTCTCTCTCTTCTTTTATGTTGCAGGGAATGTATATCCATTGCCTATAAACATGACTATATTCAGAGTTTGGAACTGAGAGAAAAATCCATTTTTGTGCTTGCTACTGTTTCAAGTATCGTGACACCATTTCACTTGTGTAGGTGATGTATGTGATAGATTGCACTCATCGGCATGCAATGTTAGCTATTCCACTGCATTGAGCATTACTTAAGTGTGCATCCTCATACACTTGGTTAGGTATATGACACTTCTTGGGTTAACAATTTAAATGTGTGATCATCCCCACTATATGCACTTGTTGGTGATCGAGGTATAGTCTCTTTTGTCATGAGTCCCTAAGTCATTACTTAGGTACACATGTTTTTTGGCACCATTTTTGGGGAAGTAAGATTCCAACCAAGGTACTTGTGTGATGGTAAGATCTTATAGGTGAAGGTACGAGTTGTGAAGAGGTAAGCACTCTGGTTTGGCACGTCATTTTTCATTGCACTTATTACTTTGCAATTTGAAAGTGTATGTAGTAAGTTTGTACACTTAGGGAAGTACGCGTGAAAGAGTAGGAGTAGGGAGTAGATAAGAGAGAGGAGTGGAGTAGGTAGGTAGGTTTCTCAAAATCCCCAAATTTTTCATTTCATTGCTTTTCATCCTTTGGTTAGTCTAGATGTATAAAAAAAAATCAGTCACTATTCACTTGTACTTTGGAAGTATCATGGAGCACAAATGACTAGTATTGTGGGATGACTCATTAACTCACGTGTACATGGTAGATGGGCAAGAGAAGCTACTACAAGCTCCTTCATCTTTGTGGGGAGAAAGTAGCAATCCGGCCACCATTTATGAGTTACAGGATCCTTAAGATCCCTCTCAAATCACCTAGCTTGATACGAATATGAGAAAATATTGACCTGTGAGTGATCTTGAGAGATTTGGGCTGACATATCAAGGCATACTGGTGTTTCCCTCTAGAGATCAAGCTAACACCTCCCATAACCCTCAAGGAACCCATCAAAGTTATGCTTATCAAAACTTCACAAAGATACAACAACAGAACATTCTTGTGAGACCCCATGTTTAGTTTTCAATGCTAGGAACCAATCCTAACTATCAAACCCCCTCCGAAGGAGAGCCAAGGAACAAGAATCCTACCCCTAAGAGACCACCCATAGGTAGAGGTGCTTGTATTCATATGCGGCATCCAGTTGTTCCTATTACAGCTAGACCACTAGAACCCGGAAGAAGATTGTGATGGATTCAAGTGGCCAACTGTATGAGAAACCACTATGATGGGTCTCGTGAGCCTTACAATCAGGTAGCTCAATTCAAGCAAGTGATTCGTGTTGAACAAGTGGAAGATTTCCTAGTTCAATATGAGTCATTTGGTTTGACACTCATTGACATTGCTTTAGCTTGGTTCCAACCTCTTGAGCCTGAGTTTTCTAAATATGGAGCAAGTATTCCATGAATTGATTAAAGAATTCACAAACACTGGCATCAAGGATACTTCTTCATCTCTGATTCACAACTTCAAACTATCCCCTACTGAATTAGTTCCTCTGACGACTAGGAGATTTAAGCAATATGTGGATAGATGCCCTATAGAGGAGAGGCCTACACAACAAAAAATGACTTCATTATTTCTAGAAGGGTTAGTTAATGGATCCCTAAGAGTGCTAATCTATGTAAAGAGATTCCAAACATTGAGTGAGTGTTTGAAGGAGTGCATATATTTGGAAGACAATTTGTTAGAAGACTTGAAGGTTCCTCAACCCAAGAGCAAGAGTGAGGATGATTCTAGTAGCATCTCTAGTTCAACACAATAATGTAGAAGAAACTGAAAACTTAGTGGCCAAGAAATTAGGAGTGCAAGGACAAAAAAATCACCCCAACCCTCAGTGAGAATGCCTATGCTTAGGATATGTGTGCATTGTGGATGGGATCATCCTTCTCATGTGTGCAATAGGGGAGTTGTCCCACCACCTCCATATGCCTATAATCGACAACCAACCCAAGCCCAAGCTCGGTACTCTAGTATTGAAAAAAAATATACTAATCATAGCACTGAAAACTATCCTTACAATAGACAACCTAGACCTGTTCAACTTCCATGATTTAGAACATATGGATACCCACCCAGAGACCAAGGACGAGATGTTTGAAGATACCCTCAATACTAGAACCAACCTCCAATGCAACGTTCATATGGATACTCAGGATACAACCCACTACAACCAATGTCAGGACAACAACCACCGCACCCACAAAATGTTGTCCCTGTGAAGTTGGCTCAAACTGAAGAGAACTTCGAGAGAGCCTTAGTGCGACCACTTCATTAACAGACCCTGAAATTTGTATTCAATTCTATGATCCAAATTGGGGAGATTACTATGCATAGGAAGATAACTTGGCAAACTATGAGCAATCCTATGAGAAACATCCATATGGACAAGAGGCCTATGACAGCTCGTATGGATATGGAACTGCATATGCCACCTTGATGTACACAATTCCTAGAGCCCAAGCATCTTCTAGACCCATGATTAGACCTACAATACCTAGAGGACCCTGTTATCGCTGTGGAGGAGACCAATCTTATTAGGGAGTGCACACTACCTTATCAACCACCTCCTAAGGTGTGGGAAGGATATTGTAGTGATTGTGGAAAGGAGCATTTGTTTAGAGATTTCCCTAAAAACCCTAATATGACAACCCAAACTACTCAAATAAATGTAGTGGAAGTGATAGAGCCTTCTGGAAGTGACAAGGATTATATGGTGTCATTAAAGATGATAACTAGAGCAAGAGCTAAGGAAAGCTAAGGAAAAGCTAAATTTGACTCCACACCAAACTAATTAACATGAAACACCGACACCTCAAATAGCGGTGGACTCATGAGAACCCGAAGACAATTTAAAAGTCAAAAGAACTCAAAGATGGAAGTCTCGATGAGAGAAACTGAGAACTAAGTGGATATAGAAGAAGGTGAAAGGGAAGAGCAGAGAAGATCCAATTCAACCTAAGAATCTTATAGCTACTAAGGATTGGATTAAAGAGGAGAAAGAAAGGTAGAAACAACAAGCAGGATCTATTCTAGCTGACCAAATGCCTAAGGATCTAGCCATGTGGATAAAAGTGTATCAATCTAGGATCAAGGCAAAACCGGGTGTGGAACAACACGAACTAAGTTATCCGAGAGGAGAGAGAAAGTATAGACATCTGTAAAATATTGATTGAAATTGCCCAAAACACATTAGAATGTATAATGGCTCATGACCCACCTGAAGCAAGAAGGGTTATCAAGAATTTCAAGAATGTATAATGGCTCATGACCCACCTGAAGCAAGAAGGGTTATCAAGAATACTGAAGAATCACACACAGAAGATCATGGAAGAAGTTCTTTGATCCCAAAAGTTGAACATAATTGGCCTGAGGACTTATGGGCCAGAGTTCAAGAGGAAACTTGGAGGAGAAGCAAAGGAGTTGCCCCACCTTTTGAAGAGCTAGATGCTTCCAAGGATCTAGGGATGATGAATCAACAGATAAACCATGAGGAATGTTTGGAACTCAATCAAAATGGAGAAGAATTGGAAAGCAATAAACACTCTACCAAACTACATGGGAGAGTATGACCCGAATTCAGAACTTTATCATGCCCCAACCATGAGAATGAAAGGAAAGGAGACCTCAAGCAAAACATCGGATATAGCAAAAAAATTAAAGGAGAAAAAAGTGCAATGCTCTAGTACCCTAGAGGAGATACTAAAAGTCAAACCAACAATTATGGAGGAAATTGTTCAAGCAAATGAAAGTAAAGGAACAGTTAACCAACATAGAAGTTAGTGAAGATGTGTCTAAAATCAAAATGTTGGTAGAAAAGGTAGGGGATTTCAGCAAGGGAGGTGAAGGTAACACATGCCTAACCATTACATTTCAAGGATATACAACGAAAGCCATCTTAGACATATGAACTGGAGCAGGGATGGTGAGAAAAGAAATATGGGAGACGTGGGGTAAACCAGCCCTATGACCCACTAGTATGAAGCTAAAATTTGCTAATGGTCATAAAGAAAGACCCCTGGGACTATTAGAGAATATTGTCCTTACAACATGTGAAGTAGAGTTCAAGCACATGTTAGCCATCTGTCAATTTTAGAAGGCACGTAACTATGAGATGATACTAGGGAGACCTTTCATGAGACAGCTAAAGGTGGTGCAAGATTGGGGAAGAGATGTAATGTACTTGCAACATAGAGGTACAACCACTAGGATAAACCTCCATACTTATTCTTACTGAGATGTTCCACCTTTACAATGGAACAAAATACAAAGAACAGAGGATGACATATCAATCCATTGTGCACGAATGTGTAAAGCAGCTAAGCGAGAAGAAGAAAGGTGATGAATATGGAAAATAGGCTATGGAATTTCTAGACCAATAGAGGACCCAACTTATATGCTGCAAGTATTCCTAGATGAAGAATTTGAACCCCATGGATGGATGGAAATATTGGCCACATTGGACGTGTGTGTTAGTGAGGAAGTCCTAACCATGAATGAATGTATAGACAAGGAGGGATATGATGTAAGTCTATACATGGCTATGTTACAAGAGGCTAAAGAAAGAGAATGGATAAAGAAGGAATGGAAGGAAGATTATGAAAGCATAGAAATGGAGATTAAGACCCAAGAGGAAGGACATTAGCCGGGTGGAGAAGATAAAGAAATTACTAGAGAAAGCATTTCGACATGGCCAAAATGGAAAACAAGAGAACTTGGAAGTAGAAGAGACTAACAGGGAAGAGAATAACCCTCAAGAACACTTTGAAGTACCTAAACATTTTAAGAAATATGAAATAGAGGAAAGAAAGATCGCTATTCAAATGCCTAAACGAGAAACCCAAGAAGGAATACCATATGATAACAAGGAGCAGACCAAGAAAGTCACTCTGACTATAGAAGGGGAAGAGGAGAGATGCACTTACATTGGGAAGAATGTATTTCAAAAATGAGGAACACAAACTAATAGAGTTGATTCGAGATTATAGTGATGTATTCGCTTGGACATACAAGGACTTAAAAGGCATGGATCCCTCTATTTGTTCACATTAAATTCCCATGACTCTGGAAGCTAAACCTTTGAAACAAAGACCATACACCTACAATGACATATACTCTACCAAAATCAAGGAAGAGATATACAAATTATTGGTAGCTGGCTTTATATATGACCTTGAACACACTAAATGGGTGTCATCTTTGGTAGTAGTACCCAAGAAAAATGGTAAATTAAGAGTCTGCATTAAGGTTAATGCAGCCACTATTTGTGGCAGCTACCCTTTACCCATTATTGATCATGGAGAGAGTGGTAGGCAAGGAAGTTTATAGCTTCCTTGATGGATTCTCTGGTTACAACCAAATAGCAATCGCTCTTGAGGATCAACACAAAATAGCATTTGCTATAGAATGGGGTGTATATGCTTTTAGGGTTATGCCATTTGGCCTAACTAATGCTCCCGCCACCTTCCAGAGATTAATGTGTCATGTCTTTAGGGAATTCTTGAGGAAGTATACGTGGATGATTATGCACCCATTCCTCCCAAAGAATGGATCACATCCTTGAGCTGAGGAAAATTTTTGAGAAATGCAAACAATAGAGAGTCTGCTTGAATCTAGAAAAATGTGTCTTCATGGAATGACAAGGAAAGATTTTGGAACATATCATATCCAAAAGTGGAATATCCACAGACCAAGACAAAATCAAGGTAATTTGGAACTACCCAGATCAAAGAATGCAAAAGAATTGCAGGCATTTATAGGTCATTGCAGATATTATCATAGATTTATCCACATGTATGCCATAATTGCAAGACCTCTTTGTGGATTACTAACTCAGTTCAATTGGACAAAAGATGAAGAGAAAGCCTTTAATGAATTGAAAAGTAGACTGAGTTCAGATCCAATTCTAAAGGTTTCAAATTGGAACAAGCCGTTCTATATTCATGTGGATGCTTCCAAATTTGCCATTCGATGAATCTTAGCACAACATGTGGACAAAGGAAATCTCGATCATCCTATAACCTATGTGAGTAGCAACTTAATCAAGCCGAATGTAATTCTACCACCACTGAATGAGAAGGATTAGCATACCTTTTCATCTTGGATTTTTTTCCACAATGGCGTGAAAAATTAATACCTATACTCACGCATGGGTCAAGTCATATTTAGATAAAAGCCAACAATTGTGGAAGGTAGGAATCCTCACATTGTGGTAAGAAGCCTATACCATCACGATTTGGGTGGACTTCTTTTGAGGTGTGTAGAAGAGGAAGAACAAGGGACATGGTTAAAGCATGCCCACACAAATCAATGGAAAAGCCATAGAGGTGTTAGTAATACACTACAAGAGTTAAAAAGGCTAGGAATGTATTGGCAAGATATGCAAAAAGATGTGCATGCTCATGTAATGAATTGTCCTATGTGTCAAGCAAAATGGCCTAAAGAGAACTCCACCCTATACTATTCTACGGTAGCACCTAGATGGAGTTTACCGTTAGTAAAAGTTTTGAAAACTCATGAGCTTCCTGAAGGAGCAAGCTTAGCAAGAAAGCGGGCTTTAGAGGAGCAAAGTAAAGATTATGTACTACCACAACAGCTGTAGCTGATCGTAAAGCCCATGCTTCTGCCCATCTTGTCGCATAATCAGTGCATGTTAAGATATAGTGATTATTGTTGAGAACTGAGGGTGGTGTAATAGGACCAATTAAATCCAAACCCCATTTCTGGAAGGGTTCTAATGGCATTACAGGTTGGAGAGGAAAATGATGTCGTTTTAACGGTTGTCCTGTTCTTTGGTAATTATCACAGGATTTGACAAACTGCAACACATCCTTGTACATAGTCGGCCACCAGAGTCCACTCTGCAGAATTTTGCGATGGGTTAAATCTACAGCAAAATGTCCTCCTGTCGGAATCGAGTGAGCCAATGTGATGACTGAGTTTACTTCGTGTGGAGGAATACACCGAAGTAGAATTCCGGTATGATCCACATAATATAGTTCACCAGCAATCAACCGGAATCGGCGGCTGAATGCTGCAACTTTTCTGCGTATTGCTGTAGAAGTCTGGGATGGCAGGTATCCAGTATTGAGAAAGGTAAAAATCTGATCATAATAATTAGTTGGCGTAGGCAGGTTGGCGCTTTCGTCGTGAGTTGGTTCAGAAGCATAGATCGCTGGAGTTGTGTCATCCATACCTACCGGAGCCTCACTGGAATCTAGGCGAGACAGAAAATCTGCTAAGGCGTTTGAGGTGCCTGGTCTATGTATAACTTCATAGTCGAATTTTTGCAAAAGCAGCACCCATCGTGCTAACCGTCCTCCCAAATGTTGTTGCCGGACCAGATAAATAAGTGCAGCATGATCTGTGTGGAAAGTGAACTTACGGCCCAGTAGATAATGTCTGAATTTTTTGATTGAATACACTAGACCCAAACACTCTCGTTCTGTTACCGAGTAATTCCGTTCAGCAGGGGCTAATCTTCGACTGGCGTAATATACAGGTCTGAACCATTTATCGGGCGTTTGCATTAGGACGCTGCCAATAGCTATATCTAAAGCATCAACAAATACATGGAAGGGGTGATCCCAGTCCGACGGTTGTAAAATAGGAACTTGTGTTAATAAATGTTTTAAACGATCAAATGCTATCTGACATTCCTGGGTCCATTCAAATTGTCGAGGTGTTTTGCTGATTAGCTTGTTTAGTGGTATAGCCAGGTGAGCAAGCCACCGTAAGTGTCTGCCATGCCACCGTACTTGACCCATGAAGCGCATAACTTCTTTTGGTGTAGTGGGCACCGGAGCTTCTAATACTGGCGAAATTTTTCCTGGATCTACTTGGATACCCTGTGCAGATACAATGTGGCCGAGTAACTTGCCACATGAGACCGCAAACACTGATTTGTTTGGGTTCAAACAGAGCTGATATTCTCTGCATTTCTGAAAGCAGCACCGTAAATGGAATAGATGTATTATCATTTTGCCAAATACTGAAAAATCGTCGAGATAAACTTGCATAAATGAAGTGAGATAAGGTGAGAATATCTCTTGCATGCATCTTTGAAAAGTACTGGGAGCATTTCGTAAACCAAACCACATCACAGTGCATGCGAACACACCCTAGTTGGTGATGAATGCAGTCTTCGGAATGTCCTGTTCAGCCATCCTAACTTGATTATATCGACTGTATCCATCTAAAAAGGAATACATTTCGTGCCCTGCTACTCTATCAAGCATGGTGTCTAGGAAAGGTAATGGGAAGGGATCTGGAACCGTAGCTGCATTCAGCTTTCGGTAGTCTACACAAATGCGGAGCTGCTTGTTCTTTTTTGGTACAATAACGATTGGTGATATCCACTCCGCGTGCTCTATAGGTACAATGAACCCAACCTTCAGTAATCTATCCAATTCTGCCTTTACCTGTGCTGCGTAATTCGGGTTCATTCGATAGCTAGATTGTTTGATTGGCCTTGTCTCCGGCTTGAGCATAACCCTGTGTTGATAGATGCGCGGATCCAGACATCCTTATAATCCCAAGCAAAAATGTCAGAAAATTCCTTGAGAAGCTGAAGTAATTCTGCTTGAAATTTTTCTGGTAAGTTTTCTTTTATCTTGACTGGGCGTGGATGATTTGTATCTCCCAAGTTATAAGTTACTAATTGATCTTCTGGCACATAAAATTGTCGCGACTTCTCGGTGTCGTCTGCTGTTTTGAAAAGTTGTTGTAGTTCGGCGTCGTCTATAGCAGCAATATCTTCTTTCTCATCTTCTTTTGTTACAGGAGTCATTGAGCAAACTGAGGGGCTCCAATTATCTACAGCAGCTTGTAGGTCAACGGTTCCTAAGGAAATCAAATCAATGTTGTTCTTTAAAAACTCTTCTTCTTCGTCATCTGATAGTCCGTCTAGCATGTGAACGGGCTCTGCGAAATATGGTCTAGCATGTAATTCACAGGGCTGTATAGCGTCTAATTTTACAACACATCTTCGATTTTTATCCTTGAACGTGAGCTCCTGTGCAGACCAGTCTTGTATCACCTTAGCTTGCTTCAGCCAGGGGCGACCGAAAAGGAGATTATAATCCAAGGTGGATTCCGGCAATTCTAGGATGACAAAGGTCATCTTAAAAGTGGTACCTTGCAAAGTTATTGGTATATTCCGCACAAGCCCTACTGGGTGGACTCTAGACTGGTCAGCCATTCTAACGAAAAATTGGACTGATTCTATTTTAGTCCATCCTAGTTTCTTACACAGTGGAGCAGTAGCAATATTCACACCAGACCCTCCATCAATTAATACCTGTGTGATTTTATGACTATTATACCATACCGTAATCAGAGGAACTGAATGATCGACCGTAGAGTCTGGTTCCGGTTGTACAGTTGCGGTGGCCGGAATGCAAGCAGATTCGACAGCAAATTGTTGTTGGAAATGCTGGCGGACTCCTGGTACTAATGCCAGTAATTGGCCAAGAGGAAGTGTAATGGATGCCTTGGATAGAATCTCCTAGGTTTGTTGTGATTGATTTGTAATTTCCGCCGATTTTGAAAACGATGCACCGACTGGTGCTGATGTATCTGCTACAGATGATGTTTCTGCTTCTGTGTTAGCAGTATGATCTAGTGCTGCTCCCTGAGCTATCGGAGCTTGGGTTACCGGAATGGGGTCAGGAAACACTGGTGGTTCTGATGCGATCCATTGATTAGCCTTTTCATATGTTCGTTTCTGTTCTTGAATGCCAAGTTCAAATATCTCAGCTGCTGGTTGTAATGGTCTACCAGATCTGGTCTGAACAGCGGCAGCTTGTGTTTCTACCGACGTGGTCTGAACCATATTTGTCATCGGATTTTGTCATTTCTTCTTTCTTTGGTCATACTCAGCTGCGTCTTTGCAGAACCTTCTAATATGTCCGAATTCACCACAAAAATGACAGCGCGGTGGTGGCAAATTGAGGTTTTCCGGTGTCTATACGGTCTGCCAACGGTTTGCGTTATAGTTGTTGTTCCTCTGTCCTCTGTAATTTCGATAGCCTTGTTGTTGATTGTTTCTCATCTACGGAGGCACATAGTGATTGGCTGGTTGCCCTGGTTCTTGTATAATTGCATTGACCGTCGCTGTCCCTTGTACTTTAGCGTTATAGGCGCAGTTTTCGGTGGTGTGTCCGGTGGTTTTACAGATGGCACAAAATAGCTGATTCAGTGCACAAGTGGCACTCGCATGACCTGAGTTTTTGCAGGTAGTGCAATATACTTGCCTTGTCAGATCTTCTGCACCGTTTTTGTTGGTCTTTAACCACTCCAGATCTTCTGTAAATCCCCCGACTTTGTTCTCTAGTTGTAGAGCCATTGCAATTACTGCATCTAGGGTCATTGCTCCGACACATCGAATAATCATGATCTGTTTGAGTTGTGGATTCAGTCCATTAATAAACCATTGCGTAATGACGTCATCTAGCAGGATGGCATGTGCCGGTGGAAGTTGTCTCAAATGTGTCCTAAATAAAGTGGCGTATTCTTGCACTGATTGGTTTACCTTCTGTCTATTGTTTTGTAAGTAGTCGAAAATTTCTGCGGGGTTCTTCTTTAGTCTAAATCTTTGCAGAAATGCATCCCTCACTGCTTCATAGGTGCCGAAGTGATTTATATCATACTATGTAAGCCATCTAGCGACTTCATTGACCAAGGTGGACTGGAAAACGATAGCCTTATACGTCGGGTCAATGGGGTGATTGAGTACTGCATAACTAATCTCAAAAGTTCGTACATGCGCGTCTGGGTCATCGCCTGGAAATCCTCCGAATTTGGTGTACGTTACGCCTGTCGGCGGCCGCCTGGGTGGACATACTTGTTGCTGTTGTTGTTGTTGCCCGTTCATTGTGCTGCTACTTGTATAGTGACTACTTCCTGTGTTCTGAGGTTGAATATCTGGATCTTCATAATCTACCTCCTCAGCCTGTGTACTATCTGGTTCGTAAACCTTGCTCAGTATGTTGCGAATCTCTGCTTCAAACAAACTTCCTTCCCTTTTGCAGTCAACCGTAGGGAAGTCTACTCCTAATGACGGAGTGTAAGTTAATGATTCACCAAGAAGTGGTAACCTGATACCGAAAAACTGCACCGAAATATCACCGGAAGGTGTTGATTTTCCACTAGTGCAGGTTGCTTTCTTCTCTTTACTGCTTTCTTTGGCTAACTCGTTGCTATTTGTTAACCATTTGGAATTTCTACTCGAAGCGGTTAAGCTAACTTTAGATTGCTTCCTGGTAGATTCTGGAATTACTGTATTTTCGACAGGTCGTGCCGAAACAGTATCGGAATCTATCAGAGATGCAGAAAAATCAACCGGAATATGACCGGAATCGTCAGTAACGTTTCTTTCTTTCTTGTCCACAGGTTTGGATCTTCCTGCGCTTCTACCTCTTTTAGGCGTTCTTAGTAGATTAGGTATTCTTGACTATTTGTTCTTTGGATACGTCTCATCGGATCGAGTAACCGGCATATACTACTCGTACTATACTTCTTTAAAGTTGTCCAAAAACAATGACTATCCTTGCAGTCGATCAGCGTTTGTTCTAAATATTACGTTCGTCACACAAATGGTAATCTTTATACTTCTTGCATCAGCCAAAACAAAATCTTGATGCCACTTCCCCAGTAGGATCGCCAGTGTTAACCTTTCCGTTGGTAAAGCACCTTTTCCAACTATCGGAAATGCGTTTACCTGATCCTTGGGTTCTTGGGAGTGGAAGGGGTCTGTAAGAACAGAGGCCCTATACTAGTTTTCCCAGTATAACTACGTCAGATATAGGAATTTAATGGAACTTAAGAGGATTCACTTATACGCAACTATTTTAATACTTACTTCGCTGAAGTCCTTCGCACAAGAATCAAGTCACTCGTTCAGATAGATATTAACCCATTCTACAATCGACATCACTGCGACTACATTCATGTAGGACCGAATTCCTGAAGGTCATCTGTACCTGCTCAGGCTTCTTACGGTGACATTCACTTACCATACCACAACAGAGTAACATTAAAACAACATATTCCGCAATACCAGAACCATTAACTTCTACGCGCAGAACTTTTAACTATCCGGTGGATCGTCCCAAGACGATCAGTCAGCCAATTCAGACAACTACACTTTCAGTAAAGATTCACAGACCGAGTATCGGAACTACGACGGGTAAGTTACTGAACCGGGACAGTTTTGTTGGTGCAGATCAATCACCAATTGAAGACTTGGAAGGTTAAAGAGTGAAGGAAAGATCAACCATTGAAGCTTGGAAGAAAGACATATTCAGAGGATAAGAGAAGTGTACACATATGTACATTAGTATAGTCATAGGTGACTCAGATCTTTGTTTAAGTGAGAACCTTGTACAAATTGTCTATAAATACTTTGAGAAAAGTCGGGGCATGTATGAGAGCTTAGGAGAGCATATGTAGAAGCCAAGATTGAGGAAGTTAGGAGTCAAGAGATAGAGAAAAGTTAGTTTGAGTTAGCTCTCATCACTCAGTTGTAAATTTCTGAGTTAATGAAGAAAGTTTGCGCCCGATCTTTTCGTGTCTGCTCCTTTTGTGTTTGATCATTTGTGAAATCCTTTTGAGGATATCTAAGTTGTTAGTTAATGAGCGTGTGACCTGAATTTCAGAGTCTAATTGTAATCAGGCTAGGAGAATTGTTAGTAGGAACATTCATATGTGTTGAGTGTCTACAGTTCTCTGAAACAGGCGCAAATTTCGAGTTTAATCTTTTGGTTAGTGCTCACTCCATAGTTTAAAGTTTTGTGCAAGTAAGCACTTAATCTTTAAGTTGGAAGGTGATCTACTCGTGGCTAAAAGCATTTGGCAAAACGGGTTAGATATTGTGAGAACCAAAGTTAAGAAGTTAGGGGTGTAGAATCGACTGTTCTGAGTAACAGTTTCTGACATAGGTAACTTGTGAAGACAATTTCTCAAGTTATACTAAAGCTTTTCAAGTGATTCAACTTGGAGGTGATGCGCAATCCTTAGGAGATGATTCGTACAAAGTTTCATCAAAAACTTTACATGTTTGATAAGTCAATGTGAAGAAATTCTGCAGCAGACTTTTCTGTATTTCACTTTCTTCACAGATTTTCTTAATTTTGATAATTTGGAGATTGGACCTATAATTTAGTGAAGGTTTTGACTTACTCTTGATATAGAGGTGTTCTAAATTCAAGAGTAGGTTGTTCTTTTGGAGATTAACACTCTCCATCAGTGGTATCAGAGCAGGAGACATCAAAATCAAGGAAAGGAAGGTCCCGACTGCTGCAGATTCAAGAAGTTCAACATTTGGAGAACTAAGAAGTGAAAGCTTGGAGTCAAAAGCCTGAGGAGAAGATTACTCGACTTCAAGAAAGGCAAAAGGAGCATAATTCGAAGTAAAGGTACACACATTGCTTGTAAAGCTTGAAGTTTTCAATACACAGGTGGACACAAGATGGGAGATGCTCTACAGATAGAGAAATTGGATAGGGAAAACTATCCTGCATGGTCAATGAGGATGGAAGCTCATCTTATGAGCAAAGATTTAATTGCTTACATCACAGGAGAAGAAGAGAAGCCACAGTTCAGAGATCCTAGTGTTCCAACTATGGAAGAGTTAGCAGATCTTAAAAATTGGATGAAGAAAGATGCTCAAGCTAGGAGCATTATCTATATGGGAGTCAATGATTACTTGTTACCTCACATTAGAGGTCTTGAAAGTGCAACTGACATATGGAATGCTTTGGAGGAGCATTTTCAGAACACTACAAAGTCAAGGAAGGCATCCTTATGGGTAGAGTTTACTACCTTCAAGAAGAAGGCTTCTCAGTCCATCTCAGATTATGTGACAAGGATGAAAGATATTGCAGATGCTTTAGGAGCTGTTGATGAAGACATTGAGGAAGATAAATTGGTAAGGCAAATCCTTACAGGGTTGAGAGGTGATGACAAATGGAAGCCATTTATTTTGTCTACAGAACTATCACTTGACCATTTCACTCCTGATTTAAATCAATTGTTAGGTCATATGCTAACATTTGAACAGGATGTTAAAGGAGATGGTGACAAGAGTACAGGTCATGCAATGTACTCAAAGGACAAGAAGAAGAATAGCAAAGGAAAACAACAAGCAGGTGAAGATGAAGGAACAACTACTCAAGCCAACTTCCTAAGAGGAAGAGGAGGTGGCAAAGGTAGAGGAAGAGGCAGGAACAATAAAGATGGAGGCAAAGCTTGCTGGATTTGTGGTAAGACAAATCACTTAGCTAATGATTGTTGGCACAATACTCAGAATAATAATGGATATAGTCAAAACTATAATGCAAGAGGAAGAGGTGGCAGAAATCAAAGAGGTAATTACAGAGGTAGAGGTGGAAGGAATTACTTTGGAAGAAATGCAGGTAGAGGATTCCAAAGTCAACAATACAACAACACCTACTACAATTATGCTTCAGATCAAAAGGAAGATTCAACATTGATAATGAATGCAACTTGTGAAAGGCAGAGTGAAGATCAAAGAGTCTTCTACATTGACTCAGGGTGTAGCAATCACTTGAGTGGTAACATATCTTTGATGACTGATTTGGAAAGTAAAGTTTTTAATCATGTTGTTCAAACAGGTGACAACACAAAGCACAATGTGAAGTCAATTGGATCAGTGAAGGCCAAGGATGGAAGCACCTTATTGAGTAAGGTCTTGTATGTTCCTACAATCCCTAAGAATTTGATAAGTGTAGGTCAAATTGTTGAAAAGGGATATGAAGTAAGGTTCACTAATGATGGAGTATATGTGGAAGACCCTAGCCAAGGGTATAAACAGATTGTTTCAGGGAAAAAAGAAGGAAGACTATTTACATTGAAGATTCAGGGTAACATTGGTCATGCAATGTTCACATATGGAGGACATAAGATCTCTGAGTTAGATCTTTGGCACAAGAGGCTTGGACATTTCAATGAAAGAGGTATTAAAGATATGGTTAACAATGGTTTAGTGCTTGGATTGCCTAATGTTGCAGGTCAACATATGACATACAAATGTGAGGCATGTCAATTAGGTAAGGCTCATAAACATTCCTATTCCAAGCATGGTTTTATGCACTCAGAGAAGCTTGAGTTGGTACACACAGATGTGTGGGGACCATCAAAAGATTTCAGTATAAATGGATCAAGGTATTATGTGATTTATGTTGATGATGCTACTAGGTGGATCACTATCTATGTGATCAAAGATAAGTTAGAAGTGTTTAATACATTTAAACACTATCATGCATATGCAGAAAGAATTACAGGTCATAAGTTGAAGAGACTAAGGTCAGATGGAGGGGGAGAGTATTTCTCAAATGAGTTCAGTGATTACTTATGGAATGCAGGTATAAAAAGGGAAATTACTTGCAGGTACTCTCCTCAACAAAATGGTGTTGCAGAAAGGAGAAATAGAACTCTTGTTGAGTTTGCAAGATCCATGATGAAGGAGAAAAATTGCCCTAATTACTTGTGGGCTGAGGCTGTAAATACAGCCACTTATTTGGTCAATAGGTTACCATGTAAAGCCTTGCAGGGTATGACACCATATGAGGCTTGGTGGGGTAAGAGACCTACCTTGGATCATTGCAGAGTATTTGGATGTGTGGCATATGCATATGTGCCATCACAATTAAGACACAAATTGGAACCCAAAGCTGAAAAGTATGTTTTCATTGGCTATGATGATAAGCAGATGGGCTATAGATTGTGGAGTCCATCAACAAAACAATTTATGGTTTCTAAAGATGTTACATTTGATGAACAAAACACTTGGTATGCAGGTACAATCAAAATCAATACAGATGATGAAGAAGAGGTGAGTCAAAGAAAAGGTAAATCAAAAGTTCAAATATTTGATGAGCAAGAGAATAATGAAGTGCAGGTTGAAATGGAAGAGACACCAAGATTTGATTCTGAGTGTGAAGAACCAGAAACCTCAAGGAGTGGAGAACTCAGAAGGTCTACAAGAAATAGGTGGCAACCTACAAGGTATAGTTATGATACTTCATTTCTAGCCACAAAAGATTATGCTTACATGGTGAATACAGATGAAGACCCTTCTACTTATGAAGAGGCAAAAGGTAAGGAAAAATGGGAGAGTGCTATGCAGGAGGAATATGATGCACTATTGGAGAATCAAACTTGGGATTTGGTTCCTAAACCAAATAGTCAGAAGATTATTGGATGCAAGTGGGTCTACAAGACAAAAAGGTTTGCAGATGGAAGTGTGTCTAGGTACAAAGCTAGACTTGTGGTCAAAGGTTTTGCTCAAACATATGGCATTGATTATGATGAGACCTATAGTCCTGTGGCAAAGATGACAACCATAAGGACACTTATTGCTATTGCTGCATGTAAAGGTTGGAAGCTATGTCAACTTGATGTGAAGAATGCTTTTTTGAATGGTTACATTTCAGATGATGTATTCATGGAGCAACCTCAAGGGTTCAAAGATAAAAGGTATCCAGATCATGTGTGCAAGCTCAAGAGAGCTTTGTATGGCTTGAAGCAGGCCCCAAGGGCATGGAACTATAGACTTGTGAAGTTCCTAAAAGAACTTGGTTTTCAGGTGTCTAAAGCAGATAGTAGCTTGCTTGTCAAGGCAAGTGAAAATGGTTTCATATATATGTGCATATATGTTGATGATATAATTCTTACAGGTACAGATGAAGAAGGAATACAAAGGCTTAAGAGGCAAATGGAAAAGGAGTTCAAGATAAGTGACTTGGGAGACTTATCATACTTCTTGGGCATGGAGATTACATATACTCAACATGGAGTATTTGTGACCCAAGAAAGGTATTTGAAGAACTTGTTAATCAAGTTTAAAATGGATGATTGCAGGGTAGCACCTACACCAATGGAGGTGAATCACAAATTGAGTAAGTATGGAGGTGAAGAATTCAAGGACATGAGACAATATCAGAGTTTGGTTGGTAGCCTTATCTATGCTACTCTAACTAGACCTGATTTATCATATGCAGTAGGGGTTTTGTCTCAATTTATGCATTGCCCAAGGAAAGAACATTGGATTGCAGGACAAAGGGTGTTGAGGTACATTAAGGGTACACTCAATGAAGGTTTGTATTATGGGTTTACCTCAGATACAAATATCAAAATTTATAGTGATGCAGATTGGGCAGGTAATCCAGATGATAGAAGATCTACATTTGGGTACATGTGTTATGTGGGAGATAAACTTATCTCATGGTGTTCCAAGAAGCAACATACAGTTGCTTTATCTTCTACAGAAGCAGAATATAAAGGCATGGTTGAAGCTGCAAAAGAAGTGATTTGGCTCAAGACATTGATGAAGAGTTTTGATATTATGCATGGAGTACCAATCATATATGGAGATAACATGAGTTCATTGTATTTAGCTGCTAATCCTGTTTTTCATGCCAGGACCAAACACATTGAGATTCAGTATCACTTTCTAAGAGAGAAAGTGATGGACAAGGAGATTGAAGTCATACATACTTCAACAAAAGATCAGATAGCTGATATGCTTACAAAAAGCTTGGATGGACCAAAGCTACAGAAGTTTAAAGACATGGCAGGTATAAAGAAGAAAGGAGAAGACCTCAATTGATGATTGAGGGGGAGCTGTTGGTGCAGATCAATCACCAATTGAAGACTTGGAAGGTTAAAGAGTGAAGGAAAGATCAACCATTGAAGCTTGGAAGAAAGACATATTCAGAGGATAAGAGAAGTGTACACATATGTACATTAGTATAGTCATAGGTGACTCAGATCTTTGTTTAAGTGAGAACCTTGTACAAATTGTCTATAAATACTTTGAGAAAAGTCGGGGCATGTATGAGAGCTTAGGAGAGCATATGTAGAAGCCAAGATTGAGGAAGTTAGGAGTCAAGAGATAGAGAAAAGTTAGTTTGAGTTAGCTCTCATCACTCAGTTGTAAATTTCTGAGTTAATGAAGAAAGTTTGCGCCCGATCTTTTCGTGTCTGCTCCTTTTGTGTTTGATCATTTGTGAAATCCTTTTGAGGATATCTAAGTTGTTAGTTAATGAGCGTGTGACCTGAATTTCAGAGTCTAATTGTAATCAGGCTAGGAGAATTGTTAGTAGGAACATTCATATGTGTTGAGTGTCTACAGTTCTCTGAAACAGGCGCAAATTTCGAGTTTAATCTTTTGGTTAGTGCTCACTCCATAGTTTAAAGTTTTGTGCAAGTAAGCACTTAATCTTTAAGTTGGAAGGTGATCTACTCGTGGCTAAAAGCATTTGGCAAAACGGGTTAGATATTGTGAGAACCAAAGTTAAGAAGTTAGGGGTGTAGAATCGACTGTTCTGAGTAACAGTTTCTGACATAGGTAACTTGTGAAGACAATTTCTCAAGTTATACTAAAGCTTTTCAAGTGATTCAACTTGGAGGTGATGCGCAATCCTTAGGAGATGATTCGTACAAAGTTTCATCAAAAACTTTACATGTTTGATAAGTCAATGTGAAGAAATTCTGCAGCAGACTTTTCTGTATTTCACTTTCTTCACAGATTTTCTTAATTTTGATAATTTGGAGATTGGACCTATAATTTAGTGAAGGTTTTGACTTACTCTTGATATAGAGGTGTTCTAAATTCAAGAGTAGGTTGTTCTTTTGGAGATTAACACTCTCCATCAAGTTTGTACTTGTACGACTAGCAACCAGACGAACGCGGAGAAAAGATCAGACCAACGGATACACAGGACACTTAGACAATCTTGGAAATAACAAGATTAACTAACACCAAATCACATACAGACGAACAGTCTGATGAATTCCCCAAGAAATCTCGTCGCCTCCCTCTCTCTGAGCGACCCTTTTTCATTGCTTTATATAAGCTTTTACAAGAATGCGCGTAACAGTTTTTTCGCACGTCTTTACAAAGATTTCGTTATACCTGTCCCAATCCGGCGGCCGTCTAACAAGCTTCATATCTTTGAATTCCTCTCCTCCATATCTAGTCAACCTATGATTCACTTCCATTGGAGTTGATGCTATCCTGCAATCTTCCATTTTAAATTTGGTTAGCAAATTTTTTAGATACCTTTCTTGAGTTACATATACTCCATGTTGAGTATATGAAATCTCCATTCCCAAAAAGAATGAAAAATTTCCCAAATCACTGATTTTGAATTTTCTCCATCTGCTTCTTAATCATGTGTATACCTTTGTCATCTGTTCCTGTAACTATTATGTCATCAACATAAATAAAAACATAGATAAATCCATCCTCACTTGCTTTGACTAACAAGCTACTATCTGCCTTTGAAGCTTGAAATCCAAGTTCCTTCAAGAACTTTACAAGCCTATAATTCCATGCCCTTGGGGCCTGGTTCAACCCACACAAAGCTCTCTTGAGCTTACACACATAATTTGGATACACTTGATCTTTGAAACCATCTGGTTGTTCCATGTAGACTTCATCTAAAATAAAACCATTCAAAAATGCATTCTTCACATCTAATTGATAATTCCAACCTTTGCAAGCAGCAATTGCTATGAGAGTCCTTATGGTTGTCATTTTTGCAACAGGACTATAAGTTTCATCATAGTCCACTCCATATGTCTGTGCATATCACTTTACAACAAGCCTGGCTTTGTACCTAGATATACTTCCATCTGCAAACCTTTTTGTTTTGTAGACCCATTTACATCCAATGATCTTCTGACTATTTGGTTTAGGAACCAAATCCCAAGTCTTATTTTCCATCAATTCATCATACTCCTCTTGCATAGCTTTTTCCCAATTCTTCTTTCCTTTGGCTTCATCATATGTGGATGGATCTTCATCTTGTAGGCTGCCATTTGTGCCTAGATGACCTTTTGACTTCTCCACTTCTTGAAGTTTCTGGTTCATCACATTCTGGATCAAACCTTCGCACTTCTTCAACTTCAACCTGTACTTCATTGTTCTCATCTTCATCAAATATCTGAACTTTTGATTCACAACTTCTTCAACATCTGCATGAACATTAAGTGTTCCTGCATACCAAGTACCTTGCTCATCAAATGTAACTGAATTGCTTTGTGGATGGACTCCACAACCTATAACCCATCTGCTTTTCATCATAACCAATGAATACATACTTCTCTGCTTTAGGTTTCAATTTATGCCTCAATTGTGATGGCACATATGCATATGCCAAGCATCCAAATATTTTACAATGATCCAAGGTAGGTCTCTTACCCCACCAAGCTTCATATGGTATCATACCCTACAAGGCTTTACATGGTAACCTATTGACCAAATATGTGGCTGTGTTTATAGCCTCAGCCCATAAATAATTGGGGAATTTTTTCTCCTTCATCATGGACCTTGCAAACTCAACAAGAGTTCTGTTTCTTCTTTCTGCTACCCCATTTTGTTGAGGAGAGTACCTGCAAGTAATCTCTCTCTTTATACCTGCATTCCACAAATAATCATTGAACTCATTAGAGAAATACTCTCCCCCTCCATCTGACCTTAGTCTCTTCAACTTTTGACCTGTAATTCTTTCTGCATATGCATGATAGTGTTTAAATGTATCAAACACTTCTGACTTGTCTTTGATCACATAGATTGTAATCCATCTAGTAGCATCATCAACATATGTGACATAATATCTTGAAACATTTATACTAAAGTCCTTTGAAGGACCCACACATTTGTATGTACCAATTCAAGTCTTTCTGAATACATAAAACCATGCTTATTATATGATTGCTTATGAGCCTTACCTAACTGACATGCTTCACATCTGTATGTCATGTGTTGACCTGCAACATTAGGCAATCCAAGCACTGAACCATTGTTAACCATTTCTTTGATACCTCTTTCATTAAAATGTCCAAGTCTTTTATGCCAAAGATCCAATTCAGACACCTTTTGCTCTCCATATGTAAACATAGCATGTCCAACATTACCTTGTATCTTAAATGTGAAGAGCCTTCCTTCCTTCTTTCCTGTAACAATTTGTTTATACCCTTGACTAGGGTCTTCAACATAAACTCCATCATCAGTGAACCTTACCTCATATCCTTTCTCAAAAATTTTTCCTACACTGATCAAGTTCTTTGGAATTGTAGGAACATATAAAACCTTACTCAAGATAGTACTTCCATCTTTGGCTTTAACTGAACCAATTGACTTTACTTTGAGCTTTGTATTATCACCTGTTTAAACTATGTGATTAATTGCCTTATGATCTAGATCAGTCATCAAAGCAATGTTTCCACTCAGATGATTGCTACATCCTGAGTCAATAAAAAATACTCTCATGTCTTCATGTGAGGTTTCACATGTTGCATTCATAATAAGAGTTGAATCTTCTTTCTGATCTGATGCATAATTGTAGTAGGTGTTATTATAGGATTGATTTTGGAAGTTTCTTTCCACTTCTTCCAAAAAAATTCCTACCACCTCTACCTCTAAAGTTTCCTCTCTGATATCTGCCACCTCTTCCTCTTTGATTAAATTTCTAATCAAAATTACCATTGCTTTGATTATTATTCCAAAAATCATGAGATAGATGATTGGTCTTACCACATATCCAACAAGCTCTGACATTGTCTTTGTTATTTCTGCCTCTTCCTCTACTTCTGCCACTTCCTCTTCCTCTTAGGAAGTTTGCTTGACTTGGAGTACCTTCATCCTCAGCTAATTGTTGCTTTCCTTTGCTAGCTTTCTTCTTGTCTTTAGAATACATTGCATGACCTGCACTCTTATCAACATCTCCTTTGATATCATTCTCAAAAGTTAGCATATGTCCTAACAATTGATTCAAATCAGGAGTGAAATGATCTAATGAAAGTCCTGTAGACAAAATAAAAGGCTTCCACTTCTCATCTCCTCTTAGCCCTGTGAGAATTTTGTTGGTGCAAAACAAGCCTTAACACTTGGCTTTGTCTTGTACCTTGAAGAGCATTGGATATCAACCTTGAAGGTGTTACAAAAGTTCTTGGATTAATTCACTTGAAGGAAGACCATAGGAACACATGCCTATGTTTTATTATCTTTTATCCAATGTAAAAGTCAATATGACTTAACTCACTTTATGTAATCATACCTACCTTCAAAAGTCGTGGAATTTGAAAGGTATGAATGGAGAGAATATCTCCATATGATTAGTTGAGAGATTTGAGGGAGTCTTCATTTGAATTTGAAATTCAAACTCACTTTAAACTCCTATAAAAGTCAATGTAAAAGTCGCGGGGATGTTACACTCTTCCCGAGGCTAATTCAAGCAAATTAGTGAGTGTGTGAGAGCTACTATTGAGCCTACACCTCTGAGTACCATTGGGCATCACTATACATGCCAATGGGAATGTACATTTGATAGATTCAATACATATACTCATAGTCATTATCTCTGTGTTTTCTCTGAGTGACTACCTCCAAGTCTGTCAACTTCAACAGGGCATATCTCAAGATCTACTGAACCAAATTGGATGATTCAAAGCTCATTGGAACCAGCTCAAAGCATTCTACAACACTACAAAATTTCAAGTCATTCTATTCAGCCAATTGGGAGAAATCTTAGTCGAGGCAGGCACTGGTATATTTCTGTGTTGTTCCTAAAAAGTCGGGGATGTCCCTGATTTTGCTAAAGATCATGCTCAGTGTATAGTTTGTTAATTGGAGTGATTTAACTTGCTAATGGTAGCTTGTTAAGTTAATTTAATACTCCCAGAAGGAATTAAACCAATTGCAAGTGTACTGGTCACACTAAGCTTAGGACTGAGCAGGTATCAATACAGGAATAGAAAGTTTTTTGGAGTTGTGAAGGTTCAAAATCATCTGTTTTGATTTGGTCATTACTCAATCATTTTGTAAAGCACATATATAGTTTCTTGGTGTCATTTGGAAGCTCAAGGAGTCTCCTAGCCATATCTGAAGAGAAAAGAGGGCAGGTGTGAAGCAGGTCTAGCAGCACCAACTTGATCTTCTGATTGTACCCAGCCATCACATCCAACAGTGGTATCAGAGCAAATAAGGTAATCATGGGTGATGGTTTCCCTTCCTTCATTGACAAATTGGATAGAAATAATTACCAGGCATGGTCATTAAGAATGAAGACTTATCTACAAGGGAGAAGCTTGTATGGATACATATCAGGAGATGAGGAGTTGCCCTCATTCAAAACCAGAGGCCTACCTACAAAGGATGAGCATGAGAGACTTAATCAATGGTGTGCTAAAGATGCTTTGGCAAGGTCATATCTTCTAAACTCTATCTCTGATTTTCTTCTACCTCATGTTAGGAACTGTAAGACTTCCCAAGAGACTTGGGAAACCTTGTCAACATACTTTTCATCAAGCACAAGGGCCAGAAAGAATCAGCTATGGATTGAGTTTACAACTCTTAGGAAGCAATCAAAACAATGTGTCTCAGATTTTGTCACCAAAGTCAAAGACATTGCAGATCAACTTGCAAGTGTGGGAGAAGAGATTGAGGAAGAGCAAATAGTCAGACAAGTGATCAATGGACTAAAGGCAGATGACAAGTGGGAGAGTTTTACCACTTCAATGGACTTGTACATGGACATCCAAGCACCTGATCTAACAACTCTGATTGGACAACTATTCACACATGAAGCAAAGATCACAAAGAATGGAGAGCAATCAAAAGGTAACAATCCCTCTGCCCTATATACTGATAAGAAGTCTAAAGACAAGGGTAAAAGCAAGAAGGTTGATGAAGAAGGATCCACCTCCCAAGCAAACTATGCAGGGAGAGGTAGATCATCTAGAGGTAGGGGCAGAGGAGGTAAGTCAGGTAGGGGGAGACCCTATAACCAATCTCCATGCAATATTTGTGGTTTGTCTAACCATACTACAGATGAATGCTATAAAAACTACAAGAACCAAAGAGGAAGAGGTCACCAAAGAGGAGGATACTCTCAAGGCAGAGGCAGATTCAATCAATCTCAAGGCTACCATGGCTACAACAATAATTACAACAACAACTACAACAATAGCTACAATCACAATGGCAATTATCAAGGAGGATACAGGAACAGAAAGGATTACAACAATTATGCAGAGGATCAAGATGATTCCTTGTTGATTATGAACATGACATCTAAATCAGGTATCAATGATGATCATTTGTTCTATATTGATTCAGGTTGCTCCAACCATGTAGCTGGGAATGTTGCCTTACTCTCTGATTTGGAAGAACCTAAAGGCAAGCACCAAGTGCAGACAGGTGATGACACTAAACATTCAGTGGTTAAAGTAGGTAATGTCAAAACAAGTGATGGTAATCAGAATTTGCTAAGCAGAGTATTGTATGTTCCAACAATCACCAAGAATCTGATGAGTGTAGGTCAGATTGTTGAAAAAGGTCTACAGGTCAGGTTCACTCAACATGGTGCATATGTGGAGGATCCAAGACATGGATTCAGAAGGATAGCCAAGGGAGAGAAATCAGGTAGATTATTTACCTTTGAACTTGAGGATACTAAAAATATTGCCTTGTACAAATATAAGGACCAAACCCTATCAGAATTGGAGATGTGGCACAAGAGATTAGGTCACATTGGAGAGAGGACCATAAAACAAATGAGCAGAGATCAATGTGTGCTTGGGATACCTAATGTATCCAAGCAACACATGATATACAAGTGTGGGGCTTGTCAGTTTGGTAAGTCACACAGATTGCCATACACCAAGAAAGGATTTATGCATGAAGACTACTTGGAATTGGTGCATACAGATGTGTGGGGACCAAGCAAGGAGCCATCCATATCTGGATCAAGGTACTATGTATCTTTTATTGATGACTATAGCAGATGGACTGTCTTGTACTTCATGAAACATAAAGATGAAGTATTTAATTGTTTCAAAAGGTATCTTGCATTAGTTGAGAATCAAACAGGTAGACATTTGAAGAGGCTAAGGTCTGATGGTGGTGGAGAATACTTCTCCAATGACTTTGAAGAATTCTTGCAGGAAAGAGGCATCAAGAGGGAGATTACCACAAGGTACTCACCTGAACAAAATGGGGTAGCTGAAAGAAGGAATAGACTCATTGTGGAGACAGCTAGGTCTATGCTTAATGAGAAAAAACTACCAAATTATCTTTGGGCAGAGAGTGTATCTACTGCCACATACTTAATCAACAGGTTGCCATCAAAGACACTTGATGGAATGACACCCTATGAGGCTTGGCATGGTAAGAGACCATCTCTAGATCATTGCAAGATCTTTGGGTGTATTGCATATGTGCATATTCCCTCACAGGTAAGAGGAAAGCTAGACCCTAAGGCTGAAAAGTGTATCTTTATTGGTTATGATTTGAATCAGAAAGGATACAGGTTCTATAACCCCTCAAACAAAGGCTTCAAGGTAAGCAGAGATGTCATCTTTGATGAAAATGATTCATGGTATGATAATGAGTGCAGGAAAGTTAGCCTACCTTATGATATGGAAGAAGACTTTCCAAAGCTTTTCAGGCAAGAACCAACTCAGAATGAGGATACAAGCTCAGATGATGAAGACACCATCAACATTGAAGAATTCAAAGCTTGGAAATCCAAAGGGAAGATGAAGATGAAGCAACTTGAAGACAATCCAGAATCCTCAACTCAAGCTATGAGGAGATCTTCAAGGGAAAAGAAGAAACCTATTAGGTATGGATATGATACTTCACTTGTAACCAAGCACTCTATATATCTTGCAAAGGATATCTTGAATCAAGAACCAGGTACATTTGAGGAAGCTATTACTAAATCAGAATGGAAGGAAGCAATGGATGAAGAAATGGAGGCTCTCAAGGAGAGTGATACTTGGGACTTGGTACCCAAGAAGGACTCCATGAAGGTGATAGGATCCAGATGGATCTACAAACTCAAGAGGAACTCAGATGGTACAATAAACAGGTATAAAGCTAGGTTGGTAGCCAAGGGTTTTGCACAAACCCAAGGCATTGATTATGAGGAGACATTTTCTCCTGTGGCCAAAATGCCAACTATCAGAATTATGGTGAGTGTAGCTGCATCCAAGAATTGGAACATGTACCAATTGGATGTAAAGAATGCATTCTTGAATGGATGGATATCTGAAGAGGTCTACATGTCACAACCACCTGGCTATGAGGATCCCAATAAGGTAAATCATGTTTGCAAATTGAAGAAAGCTCTGTATGGATTGAAGCAGGCACCCAGAGCATGGAACTATAGGTTGACAACCTATCTCTTGGATCAAGGATTTGTGATGAGTAAAGCAGATACTTCATTGTTTATAAAGAAGAACAATTCAGAGGTAATATACTTGTGTGTCTATGTTGATGACATCATTATTACAGGAAATGATGTTCAAGGAATTAGACATATCTAAAGTCAAATGATGAAGGAATTCAAGATCAATGATCTTGGATTATTGAAGTACTTCCTAGGGCTTGAATTGGTCTACACAAACTCAGGTATATTCATTACCCAGAAGAAGTACATTCAGGACATGGTCAAGAAGTTTAATTTGCAGGAAGCTAAAGTCTCAAACATACCTATGGAGGTCAACCACAAACTCAGTGCACATGAAGGAGAAGAACTAAAGGATATAACAGGTTACCAAAGTTTGGTAGGTAGTCTTAATTATGCTACCTTAACCAGGATTGAAATATCATATGGTGTTAGTGTACTTAGCCAATTTATGCATAAGCCAAGAGTACCACATTTGGAGGCAGCCAAGAAGATAGTAAAGTACCTAAAAGGAACACAAAATCATGGTTTGTATTATCCATATTCATCAGACATTGATATCAAGGTATACTCAGATGCAGATTGGGCAGGTTGCAAGGATGACAGAAGGAGTACATCTGGTTACATATGCTTTGCAGGAGATAAACCAATTTCTTGGTCATCCAAGAAACAACCCACAGTGGCCCTATCATCTACTGAGGCAGAGTACAGAGGGCTAGCCAATGCCACTCAAGAAGCAATATGGTTGAAGCTACTATACTCAGAATTGGGCCTATACACAAGGCCACCTATCATATTTGGTGATAACACAAGTTCACTACATCTAGCAGCTAATCCTGTGTATCATTCTAGGACAAAACACATAGAGGTTCATTACCACTATGTGAGGGAGAAACTACTTAGCAAGGAAATCCAACTATCATATGTGTCTACTAATATTCAATGTGCAGATTTGCTTACAAAAGCCTTGGATGGGAGCAAGCTATGCAGGTTTAAATCCATGATAGGATTACAGGATATCATTGAAGACTAAAGATGAAGACTCAAGCAAGTGTTTGGCTTGAGGGGGAGCTGTTGGTGCAAAACAAGCCTTAACACTTGGCTTTGTCTTGTACCTTGAAGAGCATTGGATATCAACCTTGAAGGTGTTACAAAAGTTCTTGGATTAATTCACTTGAAGGAAGACCATAGGAACACATGCCTATGTTTTATTATCTTTTATCCAATGTAAAAGTCAATATGACTTAACTCACTTTATGTAATCATACCTACCTTCAAAAGTCGTGGAAATTGAAAGGTATGAATGGAGAGAATATCTTATATGATTAGTTGAGAGATTTGAGGGAGTCTTCATTTGAATTTGAAATTCAAACTCACTTTAAACTCCTATAAAAGTCAATGTAAAAGTCGCGGGGATGTTACACTCTTCCCGAGGCTAATTCAAGCAAATTAGTGAGTGTGTGAGAGCTACTATTGAGCCTACACCTCTGAGTACCATTGGGCATCACTATACATGCCAATGGGAATGTACATTTGATAGATTCAATACATATACTCATAGTCATTATCTCTGTGTTTTCTCTGAGTGACTACCTCCAAGTCTGTCAACTTCAACAGGGAATATCTCAAGATCTACTGAACCAAATTGGATGATTCAAAGCTCATTGGAACCAGCTTAAAGCATTCTACAACACTACAAAATTTCAAGTCATTCTATTCAGCCAATCGGGAGAAATCTCAGTCGAGGCAGACATTGGTATATTTCTGTGTTGTTCCTAAAAAGTCGGGGATGTCCCTGATTTTGCTAAAGATCATGCTCAGTGTATAGTTTGTTAATTGGAGTGATTTAACTTGCTAATGGTAGCTTGTTAAGTTAATTTAATACTCCCAGAAGGAATTAAACCAATTGCAAGTGTACTGGTCACACTAAGCTTAGGACTGAGCAGGTATCAATACAGGAATAGAAAGTTTTTTGGAGTTGTGAAGGTTCAAAATCATCTGTTTTGATTTGGTGATTACTCAATCATTTTGTAAAGCACATATATAGTTTCTTGGTGTCATTTGGAAGCTCAAGGAGTCTCCTAGCCATATCTGAAGAGAAAAGAGGGCAGGTGTGAAGCAGGTCTAGCAGCACCAACTTGATCTTCTGATTGTACCCAGCCATCACATCCAACAAATTTGTCTTACCAACTTATCTGCTTCAATATCTTCATTAACTGCACCTAAAGAATCAGCAATGTCTTTCATCTTTGTCACATAATCAGATATTGATTGTGAAGCCTTCTTCTTGAAGGTAGTAAACTCTGCCCATAATGGAGCTTTCCTTGATTTGATTGTATTTTGGAAATGCTCTTCCAAAGCATTCCAAATGTCACTTGCACTTTCAAGTCCTCTGATATGAGGAAGCAAATAATCATTCACTGCCATATATATTATGCTCCTTGCTTGAGCATCCTTCTTCATCCAAATCTTTATATCTGCAAGCTCCTCCCTAGTTGGAACACTAGGATCTTTGAACTCTGGCTTTTCTTCCTCTCCTGTGATGTATCCCATCAGATCTTTGCTCATAAGCTGAGCTTCCATTCTCATAGACCAAGCTGGATAGTTCTCTCTATCCAACTTCTCAATTTGGAGACTATCTCCCATCCTTTCTTCACCTATACTATCAAATCTTTAATCCTTATAAGGAATGAATATACCTTAGCTTTGATGTTGCTTCTTCTGATCCTTTTGATAACCTTTATGTGTCTTCCTTCAGTCTTTCTTCCACACTTTATCCTTTTGAACCTTCAAAATGTGAAATTTATATATCTGCAGCAGTTGGAGTCTTCCTTTCCTCAATTTTGATACTTCCTGCTCTGACACCACTGATGGAGAGTGTTAATCTCCAAAAGAAAAAGCTATTCTTGATGTTAGACCACCTCTATATCAAGAATAACTTTAAACTCCAACCAATTTTGGAAGACAATCACCAAACTATCAAGAAGTTAGCTAACTGTGAAGAAAGTCATTTCACAGAAAGTCTGCTCCACATTAATTACTCATTGATTAATCATTTGTGTAAAGTTTCTGATGAAACTTTGTAGGATGTGTTTTCTAGAGTTTTTGCACCTCCTCCAAGTTAAAACACTTCAAAAGATTTAGTAGATTATGAGAAATGCATCAAACAATCTACCTATGTCTGAAACTGACTTCTTGTAGAGTCAACTTTGACACCTGCAACTTCTAACACATAGTTCTCCCAATGTAGAAGCCATTTAAGCAAATGCTTTTAGCCATAGATGGCTTACCTTCCAACTTAGATTTTGAATCCTCATTTGTGTAAAAATTTACACTGTGCACTGAGAATTGATCATTTCGTTGACCATCGAATCTGCACCTGTTTCAGAAGACACTCAGCATTTTCTCACACATAGATGTTTCTACACAAAATTCTCTCCGCTTGTTTGCAATTGGATTCTCAAAATTTAACCATAGATAGATTAACTATGAACTTAGATGTATACGAAAGGATTTTTGATAAAATCAAACACAGAAGGAGAACTAGAGGAAAGATCGATGCGCAATTCTTTGAACATTCTTTCTATTCAACTCTTCATACATCTAATGGATGATACATCCAATACACATCATCTATGCTTCATTTCACTCTTCTATTATGACCATCTACACGTATCTATATATACATATGAGTATTGATTCATCATTACTTCAAGTATACTTCATTTCTTCACTTCTAGACTTCTTAATCACCAATTGTTGATTGTCCTGTACCAACAATTGGAAGGTAAAAAAAACTGTCATTTCTGTTCATTTTCTGATTTTTCTTCTTCATCTTCATCATCATCATCAATTTCTTCTTCATCTTCATCATCATCATCACCATCTTCATCCATCTTCTTCTTCATAGAAATTTCTTGTTTTTTTATGCATTTTCACCATTTTCATACCATTTTTCATGCATTATTGTGCGACAAGGAGTTAGGAAGAGCAAGGGAGAGCAAGTGCCTGTGTTTTCTCACGATTTTCTACACATACGGAGCTCACCATTGCTCGACACTCAAAAATTTGAATTTCATGCCAAAAAACACGATTTTGATTGAAAACGCAATTTTCATAAAATTCAAAATTCCCTCCACCAAGATCCAATGTTTCCCATGGCCTCCAAGGAGTAGGATCATCCCAGGCTCATGAAACCCAAAGGGAAAGAACTAGAGAGAGACCTAAGGTAAGCTTTACACACAATGTGGGTAGATACAGATCAAGACGGGAAGGTGAAAGACTTGAAAGAGAAAGATATCAAGCACATAGGCATCGAACAGATGCACAGGATTTTCCATTGCCTAGACCTCTAGAATACCAAAGAACCCTTAGACCCACTCAAGTGATCAAGGCAATGAAGAATATTTTAACACGACAGAAGATCCTTATGATCATGTGGTCGAGTTCAAACAAGTGTTAAGAGCTGAACAGGTTGAGGATTTGTTCACCCAGTACAAGGCATTTGGTTTGACTCTTAAGGGTAGTGTCTTCGCTTGGTTTCAACCACTAAAGAGTCGCAACTATCGAGATATAGGTCAACTGCTAGAGGAATTCATTGTAGAATTTTCCAAGAGTGGTATCAGGCATTTACATCATCCTTGATCCACAACTTCAAGTAGACACCCCAAGAAACAGTGCGACTTGCAGGAAGACGATTCAGACAGTACTTAGAAAGATGCCATGTTCCAGAATTACCCACACTAGCCAAACAAGTGGCCTTGTTTTTAGATGGCTTACTAAGCACAAAGTTGAGATCATATGTGCACTTGAAAGAGGCTAGATACATAGAAGAGTGTGTGCGGATGTGCATTGACATAGAAGATAACTTGGGTGAAAAGTTAGGACTATCCAAACTCTATAAGGACTCTGATAGTTCTACTAGCCATACTTCGAGGATCTCCACAGAAATAGATGAGATAGCCGAGCAAGTTGCCAAGAAGCTAGGAGTCCAAAATAGACAAACACAGAGAGTCACCTCATTGAGCCGATGTTATACTTGCAGAGGGGACCACATGGCTAACGTATGCCCAATGCAAAACCCAAACATAAGAGAAAGGAATGCCCTATATTGCACTATTGAGAGGAAGTACACGAACCACATGGCTCAGGATTGTCCTTACAATAGACAAGCTATATTATCAGCAACCTTACCAACCAGGTAGGTATCATAATCAATACCAAGAGCCATATTATAAACCACAACAGCAATATCAGGCACCATATAGGCCACAACCAGTCCTAGGAAACTAACCACCAGCTCCTACCAATGTGATTCCAATGAAGTATGTAGTGGCAGAAGAGAACCTTCATAGAGCATTGGTGCCACTAACCCCATTGGTCCTAGAAAATGACTCTCATGCTCATAGTTCAGATTACTCCCATGAAGGTAGTCCACATGCTTATTACACAGAGTCAACTGAGCATAGTGAAATTTACTCATATCAATATGAGGCATCACCTATGGAACAAAATTGGGAGCCTGAATACTCCAATATCATGTGTACAACTCCTAACCCTAGGCCCCAATTGAGACAAATGAGACCACAAGCCCCTAGAGGACCATGTTTTAGATGCCAGGGTGATCATTTCATTTGTGATTGTCCCCACCCATTGTCTCCGAGTCAAGGACAGGCTATCACAATACAAGCCTTTTTTCGTGAGTGTGGCAAAGAACATCTCTCGAGAGATTGTCCAAGAAACACCCAAGGTTACACCCATTAATGTGGTAGGCTTAGTGGTGGATCCAAGCACCAGTAGCAGTAATGTGGCTCCTATATAAGCAGTCACTAGGCCACAAGCCTTAAAACAGGATAAGCCAGCTGAACACTTAGAGTCAAGTGAATCAGGAGAGCCTAGTAATTGAAAAACAAGAACATGGAAAGATACCAGAGAGAAGGCCAATTGCAAGTGGAATAAAAAGTTATCTGAACTAGAGGAAAGCTTGAAAGACGTAAAAACAAAAATAGAAGACATTGCATCTCAAAGTCCCTCGCATGTTGAAACTCCATCCATACCACCTCATCCCACCCCACCACCCATTGTAAATAAACCACAACCAGGGTCTGTTCTTGCAGATCCAACCCTAGAAGTCTTGGACATGATGTTCAAGGCCTACCAGGCTCGACTTCAAGAAGGGCCAACAACTGTAAACCTAGACAAAAGTTATCCTAGAGCAGATTTAGAGATTCAACAGACAAAAATGTGCGTGAAAATGGTAGAGCTAGCTCAGGCTATGCTCGAGACAAGTCAATCGTTCAATCAGACAAACTCTTTCAAATCGGATTTCCATTTCTAGGGCTTATTAGAAAAATTAGAGCAGTTGGTAAACAAGCCTTGGGTTTCTTTACCTCCACAAGCTCAACTAGTTGTTGAGAGAGAAAGCTCTCCACCAGTGAAAGCTTATGTTCCTAATTCCATGAATGTTGGAACACCTCTTTCAATTCAAGAGCACTCTCAAGAGTTCTTGCGAGAAATACAAGAAGAGAAAAGGGCCAAGGAGAAGGGTAATCCCTCTCCTATTCCTGAGATTGATGATCTTCATGACCCAAGGCATTCCTTCTGTCTATGGAGACCAAATAGAGCAACAAGAAGATGAAAGATTAGATTTTGCATCTAATTCTTTACAGGAGTTGCCATTATTCATAGCCCCATGGGAATTTGAATCTCTTCAGATCGGAGCTCCCACAATATTGGTGAGACATGAACACTCAATGGTTCAAAGGAACATCGATGTCGTGAAGAACACTAAGGTTCACTCTCATCTCACCATGGAATAGCTACTAGAAGTAAAACCCGAGCTATGGAATCATGTGAAGGATTAGGTCCCATAACTTGATTCCGATATGCCAAAAGGAGGCCCTAAGCAGAAGGTACCATAGATACCTCTAGACAAAATAGGGGACATGAGTGAAGGAGAAGAAGGTGATATGTATCTTCCAATTACCCACCAAGGTTACACAACTAAAGCGATCGTAGATTCAGGTGCTAGTGTTGCTATTGCGACCATTTCCTTGTGGAAGCAATGGAGCAAACCCACATTAAGACCAACTAGAATGAAGCTTCAAATGGCCGACGGTCATTTTGAAAGACCTCTAGGATTGATCGAAGGGATAACTCTAACCACTTGTGGTGTAGATTTTGAACACACATTCGCTATATGTGACTTTAAGAAAAATAATGTCTATGAGATGATCTTAGGAAGACCCTTCCGATGAAAAATGCAAATAGTAAAAGATTGGGGAACCAACTCCTTGTACTTATAGCACTTAGTGGTTACAACCAAGGTCAACTTGAAGGATTACACCTTCAGAGATGTACCACCCCTACAATGGAATCCTATCCACAAAGCAAAAGAAGATTCTATCTCTATGCATTTGGGAAGTTCACCTGATCCATCTTGGATGCATGAAGATACTCATTTGTGGATGTGCAAGGTCGCAGAGGAAGAGGAAAGTCGCCTAAAAGCGAGAGAAGAAGGAACTTCTCCAAGAGATAGACCAATTAAAGACCCAGCCTATACACGGATGATCTTTCCAAACGAGGAATTTGAGCCTCATGGTTGGGCAGAAATCTTGGCCACCATGGACATTGTTGTCAATGAAGAACAATGGACACCTCATTGTGATGAGGAGGGTTATGATATTTTAGTGTTCATGTGTCAGCCCTTGCTGGAATGTGACCCTAGTGACTTCATATAAGAAGAAGAGAACAATGAAGATCTAGAGTCCATTGTGATGGATAGTTGCTTTAATTCAGAAAGGCACTATCTAGAAGATGTAGGAGTATTTAACCAAGAAGAGGAAGAACCTCTCACAACCATTAAAATTGTAAATTCCAAGGAAGAAAGTGAGGGTAGTCAAAAGAAAAAAGAAAAGAAACGTAGTGAAACAAGAAGAGGAGGATTTATTGTTCGAAGTACTAGAAAATTTCAAGAAATATGAAGTTGACGATCGAAAAATTTTAGTACGAATGCCTAAGAGAGAGGTCACGACAGGAGAAACATATAATAATAAAGAAAAGACCAAAAAGGGTGTTGTGACCATTGAGGAGAACGAAGAGAGATGTACCTACATAGGGGATGCCCTAAGTGCAAAGGAAGAAATGAAGCTCATAGGTCTATTAAGGGAATATAGGGACGTGTTTGCATGGCATTATAGAAACTTGAAGGGGGTAGATCCAAGAATATGATCTCATACAATCCTGGTTACTCTTAGTCCAAGGGAAAGTGTCTCACACACATCTATGTTTTGTTCAACTAACTTGTACTAGGCCACTTTCTTTTACTTTGAGTCCACAATTGCTCATGAATATGCCCTCTTTTGGGATCCCCAACGGGATTGTCAAATGTTGAGTCCTAAAGCCCAAGGATAAACCCAAGGAATAGAGGTCTACATATGCTTATGGTTGCCTAAATTGCTCAAGATAATTCCACTTCTCTTGCTCACTTACCCTTTGCACACACCCTTTCTCTATTCCTACCAAGCACTCTTTCCCACATACAACTCAGAACTACAATCATACATTCATATTCACTCAAGCTCTCACCCTTATCTCTCCTTCGATCTCACTCCATCCTCACTACCCCTTATCAATTCCTTCCTAATTTCCCACTTCTCAACCCCTCTCTTTCTTCCCTTTTGACAAGCCTACTCACCTCGCTCTCACCATGAGACATTATCACTCACTCAAACTCCCACTTGAGGACACAGTGATGTAGATCCAAAATCGCACAATCAGATGCTCTTATGTGAAGATGTTTCCAAAGGTTGAACATGACACGTTGGTCAAACAAAGAGATGTTTTTGCTTATCTACCAAGCATCTATGGTAGTTGACGATGTCTTACTGTAAATCTCCTTTAAATCGAAAACTTTATATAAATAAATGTCCTATCTGTCTCCTCGTCATGTGATTTTGAAAATTGACTATATGACATATGTTAGAGGGCCGTCGAACCAGGACGGATGAACCCGGACAGGTGCTGTAAAAAGTGGATTCGCGGAAACATTGTAGTAGATTTCTATTTAAAGCGCATAAAGGAAAGCGGTAAAGATGAGTAGTAGTAGTTTTTCGGAAGGAGTCTCTGTTCTGTTGGGCATTGTAGCGAGTAGGGTTGATCACATCTCGAACTGAAGTGTTTGGAAATTGCAAGTATCGTATTGTATTCTGTCTGTCTGTTATATTGAATCACTTTGGGAGATTGCGAGCATCATATTTTGAGACTATGTATGAGATATTGATGAGTACATTGAGTTCTGTTCTATTTTATTCGTATCTAACTATTCTGCTATTCTCCTTGTTGAACCGATTTCCGTTCGGTAGTCTTGTGTTGTGAGTCTGTTTGATGATCAGTTATATATGATTCTGGATCTTTCTGTCGTGAAATAGTGTGTTTGTCATCCTGCGAGAGACTGTGTAAGGTCAAAGTTAATCATCTACATTTAGTATCTTTTCGGTTAAGTGACCAGATTCGATACAATAGTCTGCGTTCACTGAGAATTCGGTAAAGATCTGTATGTGAACAGAAGTATTGGTAAGTTTGTCAATTGCGGTAGGAATTTGTGACTTGAGTCAGTATACGATAAGTTTGGCGTAATCCCGATTATAGTTGTCTGTGTATTATTGTTCGCTGTACTTACCTGTCACATGGAATCGTCATATTGAGTAGTATTCAATTACTAAAAAGTGCGTATTCTATTATTTATAAGTCACAACAGGACCTCTACTCCATTACTATAGCAGATTTAGTCTAAAAGTCCTAATATTCACCGTGCTGAAGAGTGGTCAGTATTCAAACTCACCCACTGTGCTAAGACGTGATGGAGTATTTATGATTGTGTGAAGAATTGGGAAAATAGTACAGGGCCTCTGTCTAATAGACCCCTACCACTCCCAAGAACCCGAGGACCCGATAATACTCTGAAAGTTCGATAGAAGTATTATCGTTTAACATTGGCGATCCTACTGGGGATGTGGCATTAAGATTGCTTGGTATTTTGTTCGAATTAAATTTTGTTGGATAAACAATAGCAACAGAATCAGATTGTTGCAAGACTGTTCTGTTCGTAATACTATATGATTAGTACGGAAATGCTACATGCCGATTACTCGATCAGGTGAAAAGTATCCCAAGAATCACCAGTTAGGGGTAATAAGAACAACTCTGGGAGGTACTAGTGCCAGTTGTCGAAAAAGTGACGAACGATAAAACTGATTCCGGTGAAATCACGGTAGAACGTAGTACATCTCTAGAACTGTCTGGTATCACTACGGTGCAGACTGTCGAAAATACAGCAATTTTGGAACCTACCAAGACGCAGTTGGAATCTAGTCTAAAAGTTTTCGGAATAGATTCAGATACGATTAGAAACACTTTAGGGAAGGAAATTAACACAGGCGAATCAACACTGTATCCAGTCACAATTTCGAATCCTTCCGGTGGAACTTCGGTAAGAAAAACACAGTTTTTCGGTGACGATTCAGCAGTTTCGGCTGAATCTTTCGCTCAACTACAACGTTTGGAAGCAAGTCCTCCTACTCTGGATATCAAGGAGGAAGGAAGACTATTTGAAACAGAAATTCGCAATATAGTAAGTAAGCTAATTGCACCGGAAAGTGTGCCATTTGGTGAAACAAATTCCGGTAGTTCAGAAACTCAAAACAGAAATACAGAAGGAGTGTATAATACATTTACGATGAATGAACAACCGCAACGACAGTTAGGTCAACCCAGATCGGCTCCAACGGGAGTAACATACACAAAGTTTAGTGGATTTCCAGGAGATGATCCAGATGCTCATGTACGCACCTTTGAAATCAGTTACGCTGTCCTCAACCATCCACCGGATCCGGCATACAAAGCATTTGTTTTTCAATCTACACTTGTGAATGAAGCAGCAAGATGGCTTACTGAATACGATATTAATCATTTCGGTACTTATGAAGCAGTACGAGACGCTTTTTTGCAGCGATTCAGGCTGAAAAAGAATCCTGCAGAGATCTTTGAGTATTTACAGAACAACAGACAGAAAACAAATCAAACTGTACAAGAGTATGCTACCCTTTTCAGAACACATTTAAGACAGTTACCCCAGGCTCATGCTAATTTACCAGACGATGTTATTACACAGTGGTTTATCAATGGCTTACTTCCTCAACTTAGGCAAATCATGATTATAAGATGTGTAGGAGCCATGACCCTCGATGCAGTGATCGCAATGACCCTTCAGCTGGAAAACAAAGTTGGTGGATTTTCAGAGGATTTGGAATGGATAAAAACAAACAAACATGTGGCTGAAGATATAACTAAGCAAGTATATTGCACCACCTGCAAGAATTCAGGACATACTAGTGCCCAGTGTGCGTTAAATCAGACCTATTGCGCCATCTGTAACATTGTTGTACATACCACTGAGAATTGTGCATACAATGCCAGAAGACAAGGAACAGCAACAGTTAATGCAATTATTCAGGAACAAGGGCAGCCAGCCAATCAATATGTACCCCCACATTTGAGAAACAATCAACAACAAGGTTATCGACATTATCGAGGACAGAGGAACAACAACTATAATACACCGCGCTGGCAGAATGGACCACCACCGGAAAATCATAATTTACCACCACCTCGATGTCATTTCTGTGGACAATTGGGCCATATTAGAAGATTCTGTAGAGATGCAGCGGAATATGATCAAAGGAAAAAGGAACGTCAAAACCCAATGGCCAATGTGGTAACAATCACACCTATAGAGACGTAGGCAGCAGCAGTTCAAACTCGTTCCGGTAAACAATTGCAACCAGCAGCAGAATTATTTGAACCAGGGATACGTGAACAACACAGAATGTATCATAAAGCTAGCCAGTGGACCACCGTAGAACCACCTGTTTTTCCAGAACCTACTCCAGTAATCCAGTCCCCGGATACGACACAAGCTCGTGCTGACAATACAGAAGCAGGTACATCATCTGCAGTAGAATTACCATCTTCAGACCAAGCTTCATCTTCAACAGTTAAGGAAGATGCAAATCAATTGCAACCAGCATGGGATATATTGTCAAAAGCATCCATCACACTGCCTTTCGGGCAATTACTGGCATTAGTACCAGGAATACGCCAACAATTTCAACAACAGTTTACTACAAAATCTGCTTGCATTCCGGCTACCGCAACAGTACAACCAGAGCCAGACTCTATGGTAGATCACTCAGTTCCTCTGATTACGGTATGGTTTCATAAACATCAAATCCCACAAGTTTTAATTGATGGGGGGTCTGGCGTGAATATTGCCACTGCGTCACTTTGTAAGAAGTTAGGATGGACTAAGATAGAACCAGTTCAATTCTTTGTTAGGATGGCTGATCAATCTAGAGTTCATCCAGTAGGACTGGTCCGAGATATACCCATAACTGTGCAAGACACAACATTCAAGATGACTTTTGTTGTTCTAGAATTGCCGGAATCCACCCTAGATTACAATCTACTTTTCGGCCGTCCTTGGTTGAAACAAGCCAAGGTAATTCAAGACTGGTCAGCCCAGGAACTTACGTTCAAAGATAAAAATCGCAAATGTGTTGTAAAGTTAGATGCGATACAACCCTGTGAGTTACATGCTTGACCATATTTTGCCGAACCAGTCCATATGTTAGATGGGTTGTCTGATGACGAAGAAGAAGAATTTCTGAAGAATAATGTTGATTTAATGACATTAGGAACTATTGATCTACAGTCTATGGTAGATACCTGGAATGCTTCAGTATGTACAGTAATACCCATTGCCGAAGAAACTAAGGAGGAAGATACCATTTCGATTCACGGTAATGAACTACAGCAACTTCTCGAACCATCAGCTAATACAGAGAAATATCAACAATTTTATGTTCCAAAAGACCAGTTAATTACTTATAATCTTGGAGATGAAGATCACCCTCGTCCTGTAAAGATAAAGCAAAACTTACCTGAAGCCTTTCAAGCAGATTTAATTCAGTTACTCCAAGAATTTACTGACGTCTTTGCATGGGATTACAAAGACATGAAGGGCTTGGATCCTCGTATTTATCAACACAGAGTTATGCTAAAACCAGAAGCGAAACCGATAAAGCAAATCAGCTACCGGATGAACCCACATTATGCATCACAGGTAAAGGCTGAACTTGATAGGTTATTAAAAGTTGGATTCATAGTACCAATAGAACATGCGGAATGGATTTCACCGATTGTGATTGTACCAAAGAAAAACAAGCAATTGAGAATCTGCGTAGACTATCGGAAATTAAATGCTGCAACAGTACTGGATCCTTTTCCGATTCCTTTTTTGGATACTATGCTTGACAAAGTAGCAGGTCATGAAATGTATTCATTTCTAGATGGATACAGTGGATATAACCAAGTAAGAATGGCTGAAGAGGATATACCAAAAACTGCATTTATTACAAATTGGGGTGTCTTTGCTTGTACAGTAATGTGTGTTGGAAACAGTGAGAGACACAGACGACATGGAAGCATGTAAAGACGGAGCAGGGAGCCAGTGGGATCATTTTTTCAAAACAATTATGTTTTTATTACTTCTTCAAACATCCAACAGAGATTTTCATCACTCTTGTAACATATGTAATATAGACAAAACCCCATTTTGTAATTCATAGCTCCATTTTGTGCAAGCCGAGGAGTCCTCGAGCTTGAGGAGCTTAGGTAGAATGCTCGTACCGAATTTCGTTATTTTTAGACATCGTTTACCCTTCCAAATTGCCTCTAGGACCTATTTTTTAACTAGGCCGGTCACTAGATGTGAAACCGGTCAAAACTAGTCTAGAAACTATAAAAAGAGCTAGAGAGCTCATTTTTGAGGTTGGTTCATTTTGGTTAGTGTGAGCTTAGAGCTAGTTTGAGCTTGCAAGAGCATTCTTGAGTAATAGAGCTAATTTCCCACCTTCCATTGTGTCTTGCTTGTCTCTTCATTGTGTGTGTGTATGTGTGTGTGCATCTTTGTGCTTCTCACCTTCACTCTCACATCATCTCACATTCACGATCTTCATATCACTCCTACCTCTCCCACGGATTGACATTAAGGAGGTGAAGCTTCTTAACGTGGTTCTCACCATTGTGCTAGAGCAACACCAAATTTGGCGCCGTTGCCGGGGATCGAGTCTAGGACGAATGTGTGATGGTAAGAGTATAGCAAGAAGTGGCGTTGGAAGATAAAAATTTCAGTTTTTGTTGTTGTTTTTACTTAGTTTTTAGTGTTTTTCACCTTCCCCATACTCCATCTTCATCATCGCATCATCATCTTCATCTCCAAAAAAATCAGAAAATTCACCATATCCACCCATTCACCTCATTTTCCCTCATTTGTGCATGCGAGAGAGCGACAGAGAACTTTGGTGCTTGTGTGTGCTTGTGTTTTCTTGAGTTTTCTTGCAGGTACAGAGCTCTAGTGCATCAGGAAAGCTTGGAAAAGGTAAAAATTTACTCTCTGTCAAAGATCTGCCGAGTGTGGCGGACCATCACGATGGTCTGCAACCTTCGAAATTTTTGGTAGGCGACCACACCACGAGGTAGGCGACCCTTGTGCTTGCACGAATCCACAGGCGCATCTCAAAAATCATCAATTTGGTGGACCATCGCGATTGGCTCGGACCATCGCGATTGTGTCACACCATCGCGATTGGCTCAAGCCATCGCGACGGCTCGGCCGGACCATCGCGACGGTTCACTTTTTCGGACCATCGCGACGGTTCACTTGAGCCATCGCGACGGTCCACTTGGACCATCGCGATTGTTCAGCTGACCCCGGACCATCGCGATTGGCTCACGCCATCGCCACGACAGTGCCACGTGTCAAGACAGACCATCGCGACGGTTCGCTTTTCGGACCATCGCGACAGCCCAAAATCGGACCATCGCGATTGGCTCACGCCATCGCACTTGTGACCATCGCGACGGGTCACCCCGGACCATCGCGATTGTCCACCTTTGACCATTGACCGCGCCATCGCGATTGTCCGCCTGATCACGCCATCGCGACGGTTCATTTTTTGGACCATCGTGACGGTCCATTTTCACGCCATCGCGACGGTTCATTTTTCGGGCCATCGCGACGGTTCGACCTCACGCCATCGCGACGGTTCATTTTTCGGGCCATCGCGACGGTTCGACCTCACGCCATCGCGATCGTTCACTTCGGGCCATCGCGACGGTTCGCTTTTTCGTGCCATCGCGATTGTCCAAATTCCACGCCATCGCGACGGTTCGCTCGGACCATCGCGACGGTCCCAGACCATCGCGATTGTGCACCCCGATCGCAAATTTTGGGCTCCAATTTTTGACCGAATTTGAGGGTATTTTTTAGAAATTTTTGGACCATTAGACTCATAGGAGACCCCTTAGCTCATATCTGAAGGAAAACCTGATTGTCAGTTTTTACCCCCCAGGGCCTGAACGCTCATAACTTTTTCATCCGAAGTCCGTTTTTTGAGCTTAATAGCTCGTTAGAAAGCTCGTGACGAGTACTACGTGACCTCAACTGTTTTTTTCATAAAGAATACATCTATTTTTGGATAAGCTATTTTGAGGTTCACCTAGTTTGGGACTAGGAAGCCAGGGGGCAAGTATTGAAATTTTGGGCAAAAGGGAAGGGACTAACAAGGTGTATTTACTCAAGTGTTTGATCATCCAATTGTGAATTGGTCTAATAGTGGATCTTTCTAGGTCTAACAAGGGCAATCAAAGGCAAGCAAGCAAGGCAGTGAAGACAGTAGAGCTTGGGAAGCGCGGCTTCTTGAGCATCAGAGCAACCAGAAAAGCCGACTCGAGGTTGGAAGATTACTCAACCCCCTCAGTCAATTCTTAGCTTAGGCTAAACGGTAGTTATGGATTAACGACGATAGGAACGCCTCAAGTTCAAGATACCTAATTCTTTCAAGTTTAAGACTTAAAGTAAAGGTGTGTGTGACGAAAACCTAAAGAAAAGAACATAAGTCTGACGGAACGAGAACTCAAAACTATAACGGAAAGTCGAATTCCTGACGCATATATTAAGACAAGAATCCAAAGAAAAATAAAAAGAACTAAGAAAGTAATAACAAAGAACCATTGACGATCTAAGTGTGTAATTGAGTGTGCAAGGAAGAAAATTAATGAACCTTAGATCGGGCAAACATATAGGTAAGTCAGACCGACGAAGCCTTAGATCATCAGAGGCTAGTGTAAGAACTACTGCTCGATCGTGGGCTCAGCAGTTGAATAGTAATTACCCCTACGAGAGCTCAGAGACTAGCGAATCAGAAATGGCATTTAGCGCAGACAGACCAGAAGGAGGGTCTCATGTAGCATACCTAGAAAAACCAGAAGGACCCTATAGAACGCAACTAGAGTTTCTCCGAACCAACCGACTAGGTGCTCGCATCTATGAGGATGGTTTGCAAAGGCAAGTGGTGCAAATGCACAACCCTGATCAACCCATTGGATTGGAAAGACCAGTGGTGAAATTTGAGAGAGACGCTTACATAGACAAAGAAGGAACCATGTACGTTCTAAGTACGCAGCCAAACGATACGAATGAGTTTGGCACAATTCAATTAGAGACGGAAGCGAAATTTCAAGGAAAAGAACCGTTAGAAGAACCTAGAACACCTAGAGGGAAATCCGTATTAACAAGAGTACTCATCCCAGAGTGGATCTCTCAAGATAACAGGAGCACCGAGTTGTTTGTAAATAAAGAGACAGATGAAGCCTTTTGGAGGTACAGAAAGGAACACCCTGGTGAGGTAGGCATCATTACGATTTATGAATTCAAGGACCCAGATACACTTGGAAAGGTTGTATACCTGGATGAGACTTCAGAAAGAGTCTTTGTGGTGCCTGAACGCGCTAGAAACACATACACATGGAGAGGTGAATTGGTATTCCCTCCACCTAGAACAAACATGAATGCAAATCAACAAGGGGCAGGAACATCCTCAGCCCATGGACATCAAAGAGAAGGAAATAAAGAGGGACCAGAAGTAAGCTTTAATCATCCCATAGGGAGAGATAGAACAACCACGAGCACTAATAGAGCGGATAGACAAAGAGATCATGGAATACCAGGTGGTAGAGATGATTTTCCTCTACCTAGACCACGTGAACACACAAGAGTATTGAGACCCACACAGTTAGTAAAATCAATGAAGAATTACTTTGATGGGACAGGAGATCCCTATGACCACGTCGCAGAATTCAAGCAGGTACTAAGAGCAGAACAAGTCGAGGACATGTTCACGCAATACAATGCATTTGGACTAACGTTAAAGAATACCGCTTTAACTTGGTTCCAACCACTGCAACAAAGGCAATTTAGAGACATCCATCACTTTTTAGAGTCATTCATCACTGAATTCTCTAAAAGTGGGATTAGGTATGACACGTCTTCGTTGATTCATAGCTTTAAACAGACCCCTCAGGAAACAGTTAGACTAGCAGGACGTAGGTTCAGACAATATGTCGAACGATGTCCAATGCAAGAGCTACCCTCACAAGCCAAACAAGTATCACTGTTCCTAGATGGCTTGTTGAGCGCTAAACTACGCTCCTATGTGTACCTAAAGGAACCCAGAACGCTAGAAGAGTGTGTAAGAATATGTATAGACATCGAGGACAACCTAGGAGATGAATTAGAACTCTCAAAGGTCTATAAGGACTCAGACTGTTCTTCTCTAGCATCCACAAAATTGTCTAATTCGATAGAGGACCTAGCAGAAAAAGTGGCCCAAAAACTAGGGGTTTCTAGTAAACAGGTGCCCAAGCTGCCAACCAATGTACGTTGTTACACTTGTGGTGGAAATCATTTGGCAAACATGTGCCCCAATGCACCACAACCACAAGCCAATCCTAGTGGCCAATATTGTACAATTGAGAGAAGATACACGAATCATACGGCTCAGGACTGCCCATACAACAAACAAACTGTGAGACAGAACTACCCGCAAACTTACCAGCAGCCAGGTAGGTATCAAGGCCAATACAATGCTCAGCCTTATTACTATAGGCCTCCCCAGAACTACCCATACCAGGCTCAACAGAGACCTCAACCCGTCTTAGCTCAGCAGCCACCCCCACCAGCGAATGTCATCTCAGTCAAATACGCTGCTGCAGAAGAGAACCTAAGTAGGGCCTTAGTGCCTTCTTCACCCCTGATCACAGAAAGTGACCCGAACTCAAACAGTTTTGACTCTACTCATGTAACTAGTCCACCCGCTTATTACATGGAGTCACCAGAACATGTGGAGACATCTCATTATGATAGTCCACCAGTGGAACCTAGTTGGGAGCCAGATTATACTAATGTGATGTACACAAACCCAAACCCACGGCCCCAATTGAGACAACAGAGACCACAGGGCCCTAGAGGACCATGCTTTAGGTGCCAAGGAGATCACTTCATAAAGGATTGTCCACATCCCCCAATAGCAAGGCAATCACAGTACTATAGCATCCAAGGCTTTTGTGCCGATTGTGGCAAAGAGCACATAATCAAAGATTGTCTTAAGAACCCAGTTAACGCTTCGAATGTGACACCGATCAATGTGATAGGTATTGTAAACAACGCAGATGGATCCAACCCTACATACGTGCCTATCCAAGCTATAACCAGAGCACAGGCGCTCTTACAAAACCAACAGCTTAATCAAGAGAAAGCAGCCGGAACTAGTGAAGTTTCAGAATCGAGTAGTAAAAAGACGAAATCTTGGAAAGATTCTAGAGAAAGAATCAAGAGAAAGTGGAGTAAGTGAGTTGGAAGGAAGTTTAAAGGAATCTAGAGCCAAAATACAAGAATTGACTTCACAAGAATTAAACCAAGAAATCCCAGCTCAGAAATCAGGATCAGTTTTAGCGGAACCCATACCAGAAGATCTAGACATGATGTTTCGTGCATATCAGGCTAGAATAAAAGAGGGACCTCAAGTAACGGAAATGAGTAAAAGCTACCCTCGAGCTGATCTAGAAATTGAGAGAACTAAACTGTGCATGAAGATGGTAGAACTAGCACAAGCTTTGTTTGAAGCCTCTAGATATCTTAATTGGAATAACATGGCAAAACCGGAATTACACTTTCAAGGACTAATGGAGAGGCTAGAACACTTGATAGAAAGCAAAGAGAAAAAGGATCAGCATAGGAACCCTATTGTCACAGAGACACAAGAAAGGAATGCACCATCCCTGTCTCAAGTACCCAATACAGAAAGTCAAGATAACCTATCTTCCATACATAGGTACTCACATGAATTTTTGAGAGAAATACAAGAAGAGAAATGGAGAAAAGAACAAGGAACCCATCCTCCTATTCAAGAAATAGACGATTTGCAAGAACAATTTCCCCAAGACATCCCCTCTATATATGATGATGTAGAGGTGGAACAACTGAGTGAACCCACAGGATTTGAATCTAATTCTCTACAAGAATTACCTCAGTTCACAGGACCTTGGGAAGCAAAGTCTATTAGCATGAGAGCACCCACGATAATAGTGAGGAATGAAGAATCAGTGATCCCTAGAAACACGGAAGTGATCAAGAATACCAAAGTACAGTGTAATCTCACTCTGGAGGAATTGTTAAAGGTAAAACCAGAATTGTGGAAGCACGTAGCAAATCAATTCCCTGAGCTTGCTACCACGCCCTCTCAAATAGGATCACATAAGAAGGTACCAGAGATACCCGTGGAAAAGATTGGAGACGTAAGCGAAGGAGAGGAAGGTAACACATATCTTCCAATAACCCATCAGGGCTACACCACGAAAGCCATCTTAGATTCAGGAGCCGGAGTAGCCATCGCTACCACCGCTTTATGGAAACGTTGGGGTAAGCCAGCACTCAGACCCACCAGGATGAAACTACAAATGGCTGATGGACACATAGAAAAACCATTAGGCTTACTAGAAGGCATATCTCTCACCACTTGTGATTTCGCCATTTGTGATTTTGCGAAAAATCGTGCTTATGAGATGATATTGGGACGACCATTCATGCGTCAGTTGCAAATTGTACAGGATTGGGGAACTAATTCTTTGTACTTGAAACATTTAGGAGTGACTACCAAAGTCGATCTTAAAGACTATTCACATAGAGATGTACCCCCAATACAATGGAATACCATCCATAAAACACGAGTAGAGACGGAATCCGTGCACTCATTAGAATCAGATCCTTCTTGGTTGCATGAGGATACCCATTTATGGATGTGTAAAGTCGCCAAACAAGAGGAAGAACGATTAGAAACAAGGACCTTAGGTGCAGAACAACATCCACGAACCCTTCAAGATCCAGCCTACGCACCTGTAGTATTCCCAGACGAAGAGTTTGAACCCCATGGTTGGGCGGAAATTCTAGCAACCATGGATGTAGCCATCAATGAAGAACAATGGACACCCCACTGTGACGAGGATGGCTATGACATTTCAGTTTTCACGATAGAGCCAATCATGGGCGATGCAATTTTAGAAGAGTGTGAACCTAGCACTGATGCATTTGAGGACGCAAGCAATTTTGATTTAGAATCAATTATCATGGACCCGCCCTTTGCATCAGAAGAAGAATATTTCTACGAAGTAGAGACTCACACTCAGAGACACGAGGAAATTACGAACGAGGTGAGGTTAGCCACGGAAGTGACTAACAAAAGTGAAGAAAAAAAAAGAAAGAAGAAAGAAACCATGTCAGAAAAAGAAGAATCTTTATTTGAAGTACCCGAGAATTTCAAGAAATATGAAATTGAAGATAGAAGAATCATGGTACGAATGCCCAATAGAAAGGCGAATGACGGACAAGTATATGATAACCGAGAGAAAACCAAGAAAGTAATAGTTGCCATAGAAGGAGAAGAAGAAAAGTGTACATACATAGGGCATGATTTGACGACTGAAGAAGAAGAAGAACTAGTGGCACTATTGCGCGAATATAGAGATGTTTTTGCTTGGAGTTACAAAGATCTGAAAGGAGTAGATCCAGATATATGTTCTCATAGAATCCCTATGACTCCAGATGCAAAACCGACAAAACAGAAACCTTACACGTACAATGATAATTACGCTGCGAAGATTAAAGAGGAGATAGATCGCTTGATAGAAGCAGGATTTATTTACGAAATTGAGCATACTGAATGGGTATCCCCCATTGTGGTTGTGCCCAAGAAGAATGGAAAATTGCGAGTGTGTATTAACCTTAAAAAAGTTAATGCCGCCACGATTAGGGACAGTTATCCTCTTCCTATCACGGAACACTTATTGGAAAGAGTTGCGGGCAAGGAAGTTTACAGCTTTCTTGATGGATTCTCAGGCTATAATCAAGTAGCCATTGCTCCAGAAGATCAACACAAGACGGCTTTTGCCACTGAATGGGGCATATTTGCATTTCGTGTGATGCCATTTGGCTTAACAAATGCACCCGCTACTTTCCAGCGACTCATGTGTCATGTTTTTAAGGAATTCTTACGCAAGAGCTTGGAAGTTTACGTCGATGACTTATGTGCTCATTCAAATGTAAGACAGACACATATCCCAGAGTTAAGACAAATATTTGACAAATGTCGAGAATATCAGGTTTGTTTGAACCCAGAAAAATGCGTTTTCATGGTCAGACAAGGCAAAATTCTAGGACACATTGTGTCAAAAAATGGAATCTCTATGGATGAGGAAAAGGTGAAGGTAATTGCAGAATTACCTAGACCAACTAATGTGAAAGAGGTACAGGCATTTATGGGCCATTGTGGTTATTATAGGAGATTCATACACATGTATGCAATCATAGCCAAGCCTTTGTACTCTCTTTTAACCAATTTTGAATGGACAGAAGAATGTGAAAATTCATTCAATGAACTTAAACGACGCTTGTGCTCAGCACCTATATTGACAACCCCAGATTGGAGTAAGCCATTCCATGTACATGTGGATGCATCCAATTATGCCATAGGATGTGTGTTAGCACAACCCACGAATGAAGGTAACATAGATCTCCCCATAGCTTACGCTAGCAGACAATTGAACGCAGCAGAAAGAAATTACACCACAACGGAACGAGAAGGATTAGGAATGATCTACGTAGTAAAGAAGTTTAGGCACTACTTGTTGGCCAACAAATTCAAGTTCTTTACAGATCATCAAGCCCTATTATATTTAGTCAACAAACCATGTAACACAGGACGACTGATACGTTGGTTTCTATTGCTCCTGGAGTACGATTTTGAAGTGGTAGTTAGGAAAGGAAAGACGCACCTTAGAGCCGACCACCTTTCAAGATTAACCTCAGGAGAAGCTCCTCAAGGAGTAGCGGATGAATTACCAGATGCATACTTGTTTAACCTTGAGATAGCACTAGAATGGGCTAAGCCTATAGTCCCCATTCTCACATATGGACCCAAGAATCCTAGGATAAAGATCAGAGAAGGAGAGATTACCAAGTCTCAGAGGTACCAAATAATGGCAGGAAGCATATATAAACAGGATAATCAAAAGATTCTTGCTTGTTGTGTAGATGAATCAGAACATGCGAATTGGTTGCAATTAGCACACATAGGTGCACTAAAGCAACATCATTCAAAACATCGAACATTACAGACTCTGCATAGATTAGGAGTATATTGGCCTACGATGGAAGTAGATGTCTACAAGTTGTGTAAGGAATGCCATGTTTGCCGTGAAAGACCACCAGTAGAACATGCTACACTATATCACGTGTCTCTCACACCAGACTGGAGTGAACCTTTAGTGACATACTTGAGGACGAACACATTCCCTCAAGGAATGACCTTAGCTCGACAACGCAGTCTAGAGCAGGAAGCTCAAGACTACTCACTTATTGGCGATAATTTATACAAAAGAGGACGAGATGGATACCTAAGACAATGTGTTCATGAGAGGGAATATCTTAGCATACTAGAGACTGCACACCAAGGTGTTGCAGGAGGTCATTTTGGACCAGATAGGATAGTCAAAGCCATCCTCTTTGCAGGATTATGGTGGCCCACTCTTCACATGGATGCTCATACCTATGTAAAGAGATGTGATGTGTGCCAAAGAACTCAGTTTCCTACTCGCAGAGATGAAATGCCATTGAAACCCATGATGGGCGGACGTGCATTTTCAAAGTGGGGTATAGACTTTGTAGGACCCATCAACCCCCCTGCAAAAGGTACACATGCGGAATACATTATTGTTGCCACAGATTATCTAACCAAATGGGTAGAGGCAAAAGCCACAAAAAAGAATGATGCTCACACGACTGCAAAATTCTTATTTGAAAATGTCTTTACGAGATATGGATTGCCTATAGAGTTAGTGAGCGATCGAGGCACTCACTTTCTAAACCAAGTCATTGAATATTTGTTACAGGATTTTATGGTGATTCACAAGAAATCTGCACCATATCATCCCCAGGCCAATGGTCAGGCTGAAAGCACTAACAAGATACTTTGTAACGTACTGACGAAACTCGTGAACAACAAACGTTCAGATTGGGACAAACAGTTACACCACGCTGTTTGGGCATATCGAGTGGCCTACAAGACCGTACTCAATGCAACTCCCTTTCAGATGGTTTTTGGTCAGAATGCAGTGCTTCCATTGGACTTCTTGATACCGACCCTTAAGGTTGCACAAGAACATAGTAGACCGGCCATGAATTATCAGCGAGAATAATGGACTTGGAACGATTAGGAGAAACCAGGCTAAAGGCAGCAGCAGGAATATACGCAGCGAAGAAGCGACAGAAAGCATATTTTGATGCACATGTGAAAGATAAAGGCCTAAAAGAAGGAGATTTAGTTCTAGTGTATACACTGAAACAGCACGCACGGAAGTTAGAAAAGCGAGGTTATGGACCTATGATCATTAACAGACTTTCGACAAGTGGAGCAGTACAGTTAGCCACCTTAGAAGGAGATATAATGCCTAATTACATTAGTGGCTGTAGAGTCAAGCTATATCAGGAACCTCTTACTGAGGATATGCTTAGACGACTCACATTGGCAAAGAATCGTAAGGAGGAAGAAAATAGAATACGAGCGGAAGCTCAGGCAGAAGCAATAGAACGCATTAAGCGCATGAAGCTAAGAAGACAAGGACTAGGGAGAGAACATTATAACCATCTGGAAACATCACCCAGATATCCCATGGCCATGTGTCAAGTAAAGTCAACCACTCATCCTAGCATAGTGGACAGGAGACCATTCATTACCGTTAGGCTAGAGCACGGCAAACCATACCAAGAACTCAGGGCTTTAATTGACTCAGGTGCTGCGACTAGTGCGATTAGATGGTCCCACTATAAGGATTCAGGAATAGAAATGCGGCCAATTGAGGCATACCTCATAGGCCTAGGAGGCATGGAAACCCCTTGCACGGGTGAGGTGGACCTTCCTATCCTCATTAAGGATTTGACCATGACAGCGAAGCTACTAGTGTGCCATGATGACGACCTGATAGAACCCCTAATCCTTGGCCAAGATTGGCTATACGATCACTCAGTGGACCTAAATCTTAGACAAGGCTCCTTACAGATTGGAACCTTAGAGCAGAAGCGAGTGATACCGCTTGACTTCCCTAACGGTATTCCAACTGACGGTTGTGACCCTAGACCCTATGAAACACATGCGACGGAAGACCAGAAGATCTTTAATCAGACCAGTCGCGTTACGTCCACACCAACCCACTCGGGCTTGGCTATGGACAATTGTCAATCAGAAGGACGACAGGAGATCTTCCCTGGGACTTCCTGCAAACTAGAAGAGACAGTTACCCAAGTGCAAGGGCAGATGGACACAATCAGTGGTCAGGTGGGTTGCATCAGCGGCCAAATGAGCACGACACCCTGCGGTGCTCATCCTTCCAAACTTGTTGCGGACTGGCCTAGATTAAAGTTAAAAAATGCATCACTTCCTAATGGGCAGGTCACGCAAGTATTGGATCTCCCTTCTTTTCCAAAGCAGCGCGTCCCTACGACCTCTCTACCTCCACCACGACAGAGTCAACCACGACGAAGGAACCCAGACCGACGGCAGTATCAGAAGACACAACAAGGAAAGCAGTCTAGGCCACCCAAAGGAAGCGGCACCAGACAAATATGGGTGCCAAAAGGACAAAAAGCACCGAAGAACTCCAACCAAGCAGAGATTGACAAGAAAAAGACAAGGCAGAAACAGAATCAGTATCCACCATCCCCTCGACCTTCTTCTACAGGTCCGAGCATTCGACAAATTTGGATCGCCAAGAAATACCTTACCCATAGACCCACACCCACGCAGATTTGGGTACCCAAACCATGTATCATAGCTCAACCCTTAAGCCATGTAATACATACCCCTCACAAATCTTTCCATCCCTCAACACCACCACACCCGATACTACCTTTGACCCCTCAGCAGAAACCCACCACCCACTCAAGGACTCTTAGGAAATGGATACCGAAGCGTGTCCAATCGTCTTCCCCTAACCCACTGTCTAACTACCCCCCGACTAACATACAACCTTGTACTAAATCACTAACCTTTAAACCTTGTATAAATTCACCCACCATCATCACACATCACTCATAATCTCGTCTCATCAAGAAATGTATGCATGATCTGAAACGTGTAGGTGTCTAGAGACCTGCACTAGTGTTGCAAGAAGCATTGCATCCATCACATCACAGCACTTGGCTACACGGGTTACGCATCAGTTATGGAAAGGGATTGCGGTCTCACTTTAATGGGATCATAATTAATTTCCATGCTAATGTGTTAATCTTTTGCAGCAGATCTTTCTCATTAACGCATCAGTCATCATGCAAACCGATGAAGGACCATCAGGAGCAGGCCCCAGTGTAGCGGCAGTGCCCCTCAATGTTTTACGAGCAGAATCCCACCCGACTGCTCCACCGCCAGAATTCCAAGGATTTCCAGGGCCCATGCCTATCGACAACCCACCTATGGGCTACACAGAAAAGATACACCGTAATTCTCATTGGTTTCAGGGACTTGCAGGACCCTTAGCGGACGCGGATTTTATATTTGAATCTAATTTGACATTTGATGACCGCACGTGGGGAAAATACCAATTCTTCTCCAGAGAGTTCGAAGACCTACAGAACACCCAGGACCTAACTCACGTTTGGGCCAGAGCAGGTTTCACGGAGTATTTCAGTGATCCTCTGCCCAAACCTGACTTTTACAGGTGTTATTATTTAATCACTACCTTGCTGGCCTCGGAGAATAAGGATATCCCAGGAACTTTTATTTTGCCTTCTTTAGTGGATGATCCACCCTACAAAAGGTTTTACCTCTCAAAGGATTTAATCAGAGCGGCCATCAAAATTCATGGCACCCACACACCCACAGATCGAGAAAGATTAATTCCAGACCCTATGAAACGTGGGGATGTCACTAAGTGGGAGGAGATCTCAGCAATTACACCTGAGCTGTCAAAGCCGCTACGGATATGCATGCAACACTTCGCATTCCCCGCTCAGGACAGATTTACCATGCCCCATAAAAGAATCTGGTTTGGATTGTACTTAGCGTGCACGGGACCTCAGACTGTTGATCTGGCGAGCTGGATCATTGATCAAATGTATTTGGCACAACACAGATGGGAACGCAAGAAAGTGCTTAATGGATGTTGTGTGCTGACAAGAATTGTTTATATGTGCTTGGCTTATGACTTGCCAATTGAACGTGCATTAACAGGAGAAGAGTTGAAAGCATTCAAAGGAACGACGAAGAAAGCCAGGAAGCCCAGTAGAACACGGGCAGGTAAGCGCATGAGAGGCACCATTCCTTGCCTTCAAGTGCCAGAGTCACCATCACCACAACCCTCTCCAGAGCAATTACCGACAGAAGCCGCTCCCACAGTGCAACCTATTCGCATAAGGTTGTCTAGACCAGTGGTCACGGAGGGCACTACTAGTATCGCTGCACCTCAGGCAGCTGCAACCACAGAACGCACCACCACGACAGCAGAAGCTCCCACCACTATTGGTGCGGAAGCCTTTTCTTTACCAATACCACACATGGAGGCAGAACCAACAAACACAACATTCGATTTTGAGATGCCGGATGCATTCTCAAATGAATTCCAGTTTTCAGAGGCACAGATGTTCTCCCAAGAATATGAATGCCCCAGTTACCCTACCACACCGCGGGATCTGCCACAGGGACAAGTTGTGTCAAGCTCTGATGATGAACGAACAGCCACAAATGACGAAGAAGGTGACGATGAAGCCAGCCAGGGCACGCATGATTCCCAAGAACAAGGACAGACAGACGGCCAAGGTCAACAAACCGATGCACACGGTGACACCAGCACGCACGAAGAGGAGACTTTCGAAGCAGCAGCTTACACGCTGGCAATCAAGAAATTATATCGTACGATGGAGAAAGTATGGGCACGGAAGAAATTGACTAAAGCAGAGAGCCAGGCCCTAATCGAACAAGAACTAGTCTCCGGAGGATTTGAAGAAGTCTACATCAGAGGGTTCAGAGAACTAGTCCAATCCATCGGCTCGGTCGAAGCACTGAGGTATTTACAAAGGAAGCCACTCCCCCAATATGACCCTCGCAGGGTTCACCTGCTATCGAAACCCGGTGAATATATTCGAGTTCCGGTAGGTGCTCAATCATCCCACCAGGCACAAGATGCACGCCTACGGCCGGAAAGATCCTTCACCGAAGAAGCCATCCTAGTCGACTCCCCGCCACGTACTACCGTTGTACATACTACCACTATCCTTGAAATAACATCCACACCATCTACTCCTCTCTCACCTCATATTTCACCAACCCATCCTGTATCCCCAGCACACCCACCTGCTCCTCCCACATCCACACCAGTCCATGGCAACATAGCCACAGCCTTTACTCCGCCCATTCATGCCACCATGCCCGCACCCACCCCACCTCGTCTACATGCTAACCCCTTCATCCCTTCATCCTTCCCATCTTTTCCCCCACCTTTAAGACACCCTTTCACCTTTCTAACCCCACTAACCTTCTCACCAGTTTCACCTCCTCAACCCACCATAACCCCTATTTCCCCTTTTCACCCAGCTGCTCCAGCCATCCCCCCTGTAAATTACTCTACATTTGTAAATCCCGTCTTCACACCTACACAACCACCCACTTACACACCGCTTTTCACAGTCACCGCACTTGACACGTCCAATGACATGGACATATCACCATCCACCTCACCAGCACCCACTCCACTCACAGCACCATCATATTTAGGTACGTCACAATTTTCCACGATCACCACTGCATCCACCTTCCCAACCCCATTTCCCATTCCCGCTGCATCTACTTCCATTGCATCCTCACTTGGCACTCCATTACTATTATCGCCCACCATAGACACTGCACTTCAACAAATGTTCACATGCATGTCACAAGTACGAGATGAGTTCGCATCTCTGGGCAACAATTATCAACAGCTGCAGAGGACGACCAATGAATTGCAGTCGCAGCTCAATTCATTATCAATCGAGAATGCCTCGTTAAATACGCGACACCAAGAACTAAGAGAGGCATATCATAAGCTAGAGCTAGAAAGTGAAGAGAAGACAAAAGAAGCCACTGCTGATCTGGACAACCTGCTTCGAGCCCAAACAATTAGGAACGCGACGCTGACAAGGAATATGGGTCTACTCAGGAGACACCTAGCCGCAGCCCAGGAGGAGAACGTGAGACTCCAAGCGTAGAATAGAGAAAATTTTGAAGCGGCACTGGACCACCCTGAACAACCATTAAGTCCGAGCAGATTCAAGGCAATCCCATCTGAATCGATGCGGATGTTGCTAGATGACCATGTTCGACTGCTAGAGGACTACGATCGAATGAACGAAGAGCATCAGAAACTAAAAGAAGATCACAAGTTACTACAGCTCAGAGAACCGGCACCACAACAACTACCAGTGGCAGCAGAAGTACCAGAACCTGTGGACCCCTCTCTTGAACTCATAGAGGAACTAAACGCATTACGAGCCCAGGTAACCACTCTCCAATCACGCATAGATGAATACGAAGCACCACCACGGCCTGATTCCCCACCGGAGACGACGAGAACATAACCATTCCGGTGGAGGACACGTTTGAAGAAGCATACGAGCCAATACCCATCCCAGGCGGACAAGTCACGACCGAAGGCCAGATGACCTATGAACTTCCGACCCCCGCATGGATGAAGACTGTGGAGGAGATTGGAACAACGCACTCAGCTAGAGTCGGGGCCCAGCTACATGCTATGGCCATGATCGAAGAACGAATTTTGCAATCTCCCTACTTTGCTCAATTGGCCCCACGCAGGTACATATCCGGGCATGAGCTTCAATACAAACCTTACTTCATGCTAATGGCCGAATACCAGCTGGCCATAGAAAAGCGAACTGGCAAGAAGCCATCACATGCAACCCAGTTCGAGCCTGAAGACTTGCCACTGGATGCGCAACAAGGCACTATTTATCAACCAGATTGGCGTACACGTCTTTTACAGGAGTACCCAGAAATGATGAGCACATGGGTGAAAGCGCCCTTACATTTAAAGTATAATCCTTGCTGGGGACCAGTACCACGACGCCGCTCCTGGACTGCATTCGCTATCAAAGTACAAAACAATAGGCAGTGTCAGGATTGGCTGAATTACCCCTATTTCAAGCCACCTACCGAGTTACCCACTGTTGGCTATATGATGGCCACAATCCGTCACTAGCTCCCTCGCCTGAAGCATATGGATGATATCGCAGCGCATATGACTGTCAAGATATTTGACATGATGCAAATGATATTTAAAGTCTTCCGACGCGTCAAGGCACCACATGTAAACACCCCGGGATTTGAGCATGGTAACTTTGATCTAGTATATGACATGAGCACAACGCCATCGCTCCGGGTGTGTTATGCCTGGCACTGTAGGATAAAATACCTCCCGGCATGCTACAAACAAACCTTTGAAGAGATGTTCACCACCGGGTTTTGGGAATACCATTCCGAGGTATTCATCAGCAGGCCCACACATTTATTGCAACTTTTTGCCTGTGAGCGAATGGTTTATTCCACGCATTATCAACTCCCGCCACCCGACGAACCGCAACCGATCGACTGGGAGAAGCTCGAGGCTGATCTGGCCCGAGGCATTCGAGTATCTGAGCACACCCTCGCTCACGACCTCCTACAAAACTACATCCGGCAGACCACACAACAAGGTTCTGTCGAGGACGACAGAAGCGAGAGGGAGGGGGGTGTTGGAAACACTCAGAGGCACAGACGACATGGAAGCATGTAAAGACGGAGCAGGGAGCCAGTGGGATCATTTTTTCAAAACAATTATGTTTTTATTACTTCTTCAAACATCCAACAGTGATTTTCATCACTCTTGTAACATATGTAATATAGACAAAACCCCATTTTGTAATTCATAGCTCCATTTTGTGCAAGCCGAGGAGTCCTCGAGCTTGAGGAGCTTAGGTAGAATGCTCGTACCGAATTTCGTTATTTTTAGACATCGTTTACCCTTCCAAATAGCCTCTAGGACCTATTTTTTAACTAGGCCGGTCACTAGATGTGAAACCGGTCAAAACTAGTCTAGAAACTATAAAAAGAGCTAGAGAGCTCATTTTTGAGGTTGGTTCATTTTGGTTAGTGTGAGCTTAGAGCTAGTTTGAGCTTGTAAGAGCATTCTTGAGTAATAGAGCTAATTTCCCACCTTCCATTGTGTCTTGCTTGTCTCTTCATTGTGTGTGTGTATGTGTGTGTGCATCTTTGTGCTTCTCACCTTCACTCTCACATCATCTCACATTCACGATCTTCATATCACTCCTACCTCTCCCACGGATTGACATTAAGGAGGTGAAGCTTCTTAACGTGGTTCTCACCATTGTGCTAGAGCAACAATGTGGTTTGGATTGAGGAATGCACCAAGCACATTTCAAAGATGTATGCAGGAGATATTTTCTCCTTATCTCACCTCATTTATGCAAGTATACCTTGACGATTTTTCAATTTTCGGTAAGATGATTGCACATCTGGTACATTTACGATGTTGCTTTCAGAGATGTAGAGAATATAGATTGTGTTTAAACCCAAACAAATCTGTGTTTGCGGTTTCATGTGGTAAGTTACTTGGTCACATCATATCGGCACAGGGTATTCAAGTCGATCCTGATAAAATTTCAGCAGTATTAGAAGCTCCGGTGCCTAATACACCTAAGAAAGTAATGCGGTTTATGGGTCAAGTGAGATGGCATGGAAGGCATTTACGGTGGCTTGCTCATGTGGCAATACCACTGAACAAATTAATTTCCAAGACTCCACGGCAATTCGAATGGACTCAGGAATGTCAGATAGCATTTGATCGACTGAAACAGTTATTAACACAGGTTCCCATTTTACAGCCACCAGATTGGGATCACCCATTTCACGTATTTGTTGATGCATCTGATATAGCAATAGGAAGTGTACTGATGCAACAAAGAGATAAATGGTTTAGACCAGTATATTATGCTAGCAGAAGATTAGCACCAGCAGAGAAGAACTACTCGGTAACTGAGAGGGAATGCTTAGGACTAGTGTATTCGATAAAAAAATTCAGACATTATTTGCTGGGCCGAAAATTTACATTTCATGTCGATCACGCTGCACTTGTTTACTTGGTTCGGTAGCAACATATAGGTGGCCGCCTAGCACGATGGGTCCTACTATTGCAGGAATTCGACTATGATGTCATTCATCGGCCAGGTAGTTCACATGCTTTAGCAGACTTTTTGTCACGCTTAGATTCAGGTGAACCTCCGGTTGGCATAAATGATACAACGCCAGCCATCTATACTTCAGAACCAACTACTGAGGAATTGTCAACCCAACCAGTACCAACTACGTATTATGATCAGTTATTGACCTTCCTTTTGGATGGATGTCTACCTTATGAAGTCCCTACAGCTACACGCCGAAAAATTGCAGTTTTTAGTCGAAGGTTCCGCTTAGTTGCTGGAGAACTCTATTATGCAGATCATACAGGAACCTTACTCCGATGTATCCCTACACATGAAGTAAATTCAGTCATCAATTTAGCTCACTCAAGTCCAACAGGAGGACATTTTGCAGCAGATCTTACTCACCGAAAAATTCTGCAAAGTGGACTTTGGTGGCCAACTATGTACAGAGATGTATTGGAATTTATCAAAACTTGTGATAGCTGTCAAAGAACTGGACAACCACTACAACGCCATTACTTTCCACTTCATCTAGTACTTCCTTTAGAACCATTTCAGAAATGGGGTCTAGATTTTATTGGTCCAATCACACCTCCCGCGGTATTCAGTAATAACCGGTATATATTGACTTGCACAGACTACGCAACCAGGTGGGCAGAAGCATGGCCTTTACGTTCGGCTACATCAGTTGAAGTAGCAAAATGTCTATTATCAGATGTCTTTCCAAGATTTGGATTGCCACTAGAGCTTGTTTCAGATCAGGGCACCCATTTTATGAACAATTTGATGAAAGCATTAACACAGTCATTCCAGATCAGTCATAAATTCAGCTCATCATATTATCCTCGTGCAAATGGATTGGCAGAAAGTACCAACAAATCTTTGCTGAACATGCTTCAGAAATTGACTAGAGAAACACCGGAAAGATGGGATCAGTTGCTACCTGCAGTCTTATGGGCCTATCGCACTACATATAAGGTAACCACCGGCTTGACACCATTCAAGTTAGCCTATGGACTAGAAGCAATAGCTCCGATGGAAATTGTAATACCAAGTTTAAGAGTAGCAATTTCTCAGAAGCTTCTACCCGAAGAGTCATTGGTATTTCGGTTGGAAACACTTAGAGAATTAGATGAGCACCGATGGCTCAGTTTCTTAACTATGAAAGAAATCCAACTAAGACAGGCCAGGACACATGACCGCAATTTAAAGACCTCAGTATTTTCGGTAGGACAGCTTGTTCTTTTCTACAATGCGAAGTCCAACAGATCAGCAGGAAAATTCAAGTTACGTTGGTTTGGTCCATTCAAGATTTCAGAATAAGTTGGTCCGGCAACTTTTCGGTTGACTACGTTGACCGGAAATCCATTGCCAAAGGTAATCAATGGGTCGAAGCTGCGGCCGTATTATCCCAGTACTAATACGCATTAAATTATTCGGCGGCGAACCACGTTTTGTATAAATTTTTGTGTTTTTCTTTTTTTTCTTTTCTTCCTTTTTAGTAGTGTTTTGTACGAATCTTTATGTTACTAGCCGCCTCTCCCTACCGGTCACTCAAGCACACACGCCAGCATGCAAACAGTACCTTTCACGCACCGAACAATGATACCCATTCCCCTTCCCTTTCTCACCGTGTTCTCCTTATTTAACCCCCTCGGTTGCGCCTAAACACTATTGTGTTCTCGAGACTATACGTATTCCCTTGTCTTCTGTGTTATCTGTAAGAGTGCTTGTAAACACCATGGAAGCGCTAGCCAACTACGTTGCTTTCCGTGATGGTATCCCGACAGACGTCGGCAAATACCTGCGTTGTAGAGGATTGTCCAACTTCGCTGAGTTGCCTTGGCACTCAGTGGAAGCCCATCCCTTCTCTGCACAAATCATCCACGCCATCGCCCAATTCCCCGTCACCGAACGACAGTGGGTCTTCCCTTCTCTCCCATATAGGACCGTCATCACCTTCCAAGCCTTCTCTGCAGCCTACCGCCTCACCCCACAAGGACGCGAAAATGGCCCTAGCATCCCTATTGCTCGCATGACTGCACTCTTTCCCCGCTCCTCATCCAACGAATATGCCATTCTCTGCCGCCCAGAACCCGAACGATCCGCCCTACAGTTTCTTGTAGCAATCCTCAACTTGCAAAAACGAACCTACGGTATCTCTCGCCCCTTCTACTCCACTCTAGAATTAGCCACCCGTGAACCTGTAAACTTTGCCTCTTATTTCTTCCAACGAATCCATAAAGAATCCGTCGCTATAGTGAAACAACACCAGAAAGGCAGCTCTCCGCGCTCTCGCCTTCCCCACATCATCTCCTTTCTCTTCCCAACCATTCTCGCTGCACAACCCCCACCCACAGGCCCAGCACTTAGGCACGAAGAATCAGCACAACCACTCGAGGAAACTAAAGAAGACGACGAAGAGATCAATCAACTCTTCTGCACGAAGCGAATCAGGATCAGCTCTTCAGAAAGTGAAGTCCAAGGATCCGCCGGAAAGAAACACGACGCCGAAGAAGATCAGCAAGAAGAAACTTACCACGACACCGCCACTTCAATACACAACGACACTTCGACAGAGCAACAAGACCAACAAAACCGAGCAGATACAGAGATACTGTCCACCGAAAAGGAGTCTGAGCATCAAGAGGACGAACCGGAAACTGCCACAAAAGCATTGGATGAACTTATTGAGGCCATCAATCATACAGAAGCCGAACAACAGAATGTTGCAAAGGTAACCACCATTGACTCTGCTCTACCCATCCCACCTGTCAACCCTGACCTCCCACCGGAACCATCCCGCCAACTCGGTTCTGAACCTACACCTTCCTCCTCTTCCTCCCCTAACTACTCTCCGCCAAACTCCCAAAACCTACTCACTGATACCTCCTCTCAGCCTCGTCAACCACCACCACCCACCGTATTTTCAGAACTAGCATCCATGGGACAGTTCCTCATGCAGTTATCACACCAACTGCCCATACAATTTAAGGAAGCCACGGACAACCTGAAGGCCGAATATCAACACAAGGTTGACGTACTGGAAGCAGACATCACCCCCCTCCAGGAAGAAATCGAAGCCACAAAGATTGAGAACCATCAGCTCCAGACGCAGTTAGCAGAGCTTGTAATTTTCGGCAGAACAGACCTTAGTAGAGCAACGAGATGCAGCCCTTGAGCAACTTACAGCCAAAGATCGACTCCTACACGCCGCGCATGAAGAAATCCGCGCCCTGAAGGCCACCCTCCACGAAAATGAACTTTTGCAGTCAAGAATACAAGTATTGCAGGAGTTCTAAAAGCAGATATTAAAGGATGAGGGTGTAGAACTAAATGCCACATTGATGACAAATGTGGACATAGATTTATTAAAACAACAGTTGGATAGCTGTGCTCAAAATAGCTGGACACTTTTTCGCAGGAGATGGCTGGCTATACTTGTTCCGCCACTAGAACAAGTGCGATCAGAAAGGATTGGGGAGTCAAACCCTGGTATGGACCGACAGGCACTGCAAAAGGATATTTCAGCCAGGTGGTGATAGGATACTGTATGGGTACATGGCTTCTGCAGAAGACATGGATATTTTCAACAAGCATAGCACAGGCATATCTAAGTTGAAATGGGAACTAAAGCGGTACAAACACGCACAAACTTTCAAGAAGAAGAGGATTCAACAGCACAGAGGGTACTTTGATTCCATAGACGAAGCGATTAAAGCACATGACAAGGCCAATTTACAAGGTCAAATTGTCTGTGCTAACTCACGAATAGCTTCTTTTGATCTCGAGGCAGCTAACAATCATATCATTGTCTGGCCTCCTATTGTATGTATATATGGACATGCTTTTCAGGATGGCTTAGATGTTCAAGAAGCTATTCAAGTCAAAAAGGAAGAGCTGCAACTTGGGCATATAGAGCGCTACGAACAACTTGAGAAAAAGCTGGGTAAAGAAGAACAACAGCCAAAACAGGCGAAAATGCAAGAAGACATTGATCGCTTTTGAACTGAGCCTGAGAGAAACTGAAGAATACGAGTATAAAAAGCGTGAGCTTTTGAGGCAACAACATATAAGAAAGCGGGACTTCATGAAGAGGCAACTAGACCAGCTATACGAGTTTGAGGAAGTTCTGGAGAAAGAGAAGACCTATCACGTACGGTGACACATTTGGGGTTGAAGGGCCAGGCACGCATATGGTCCTCAAGGGCATAGGGGAATGAGCCTGCTTATATTTGCTGAATCACCAGTAGGATATTGGCATGCTGAACGTTTAGCCAGAGCCTTTCTGGATGCATGTAAAGGAAGGGAACATTGGGATAGCCCAGGCAAAAGGATATTACTAACAGTACTGCACCTGCGGGTTCGAGTCCACCGTGCGTGCCAGTGTTAGAGGGCCGCCGAACCAGGACGGATGAACCCGGACAGGTGCCGTAAAAAGTGGATTCGTGGAAACATTGTAGCAGATTTCTATTTAAAGCGCATAAAGGAAAGCGGTAAAGATGAGTAGTAGTAGTTTTTCGGAAGGAGTCTCTGTTCTGTTGGGCATTATAGCGAGTAGGGTTGATCACATCTCGAACTGAAGTGTTTGGAAATTGCAAGTATCATATTGTATTCTGTCTATCTGTTATATTGAATCACTTTGGGAGATTGCGAGCATCATATTTTGAGACTATGTATGAGATATTGATGAGTACATTGAGTTCTGTTCTATTCTATTCGTATCTAACTATTCTGCTATTCTCCTTGTTGAACCGATTTCCATTCGGTAGTCTTGTGTTGTGAGTCTGTTTGATGATCAGTTATATACGATTCTGGATCTTTTTGTCGTGAAATAGTGTGTTTGTCATCCTGCGAGAGACTGTGTAAGGTCAAAGTTAATCATCTACATTTAGTATCTTTTCGGTTAAGTGACCAGATTCGATACAATAGTCTACGTTCACTGAGAATTCGGTAAAGATCTGTATGTGAACAGAAGTATTGGTAAGTTTGTCAATTGCGGTAGGAATTTGTGACTTGAGTCAGTATACGATAAGTTTGGCATAATCCCGATTATAGTTGTCTGTGTATTATTGTTCGGTGTACTTACCTGTCACATGGAATCGTCATATTGAGTAGTATTCAATTACTGAAAAGTGCGTATTCTATTATTTATAAGTCACAACAGGACCTGTAGCTCAAGCGTAAGCACCACCTCCTTTACTTGTCAATCCGCGGAGACGTGAGGACCGGTATGAAGACCACGAGCAAGTGAAGGCACAAGTGCGTGAGTGAAAGCACACAAACCTGCACACACATACACACACACGCGCACAAAGTAAGATCAAAGAGAGGAACAATGGAAAGCCTAGATTGCAAAAGAGTTCTCTTACAAAAGTTCTATTCTCTAACAAGCTAACCTCAAAAATGAGCTCTCTAGCTCTTTTTATAGTTTTTTGACTAGTTTTGGCCCTGTCCAGACCTAGTGTCCGGCCTAGTTAAAAATTAGGTTCCAGGGCTTATTTGAGGGCTCAAACGAAGTCTAAAAATTATGAAAATTGGTACGATGGTACTTCTAATACTCCTCAAGCTCGAGGACTCCTCGGCTTGAACAAAATGGAGTTACTCAAAATAGATAATGGTATTTACAATGGTTTCTAGTGATGAAAATCACTATTTTTGTAGGGGATTCTTCTGAAAATTTGACATACACTTCTTGGAGCTCCCTACTTGCTCCCTTTCCTCGTGTGTCCACCTTTTGATGTGCTTCCATGCTTTGTCCTTGACTTTGAGCTTCAACACTCCCCCCCCGCTCGAGTCTGTCGTCCCTGACAGACCCTTGTTGGAAGGGCTGTTCTGTGTAGTGCTTTGAGAGGTGGTGTCCATCCGTTGTATGAGCTGGTTCCTTGGATTTCAGCAAGAATGTGTCGTTGTGAGCTTTCAAAACTGCAAGTTGCTCAGAAGAGGTTGTCAAGAGTGATTTGGAGCAACTACTAGCTTCAATTTGCTTCCGAGATATGGATGTTGTTCCCATGATGTCTGCTAGCTCTTTTAAAGCTGATGTTGAGAGCATTCATGCCAACTACTCATAACCCATAATGAATGATGGGTAAGTGTGTTCGTGCCTGGGTTGAAAAAAGTATGTGCCTTGTGCACGGCCTTGTAATGTAGCCCTACGCATGCTTACTTGGAAAATGCATTGGAAGAAGTATGGTGCAAAAATTGCGGGTCTTGAGCTAAGTGCTCAAGGGTATGCTGACGAAGAGGTTTCCTAAACTATCATGGTTATGGTGTTTCCAGAGTAAAGATACTTACCATGGCGAAGGTTGATGGATGTTTGCCTCTTCGTGTTGTACACTCGGCCTTTGGGATGGAACCTTGTTGATGAATGTCCATGTTGATTGTCCACTGATGAGATCTTTTGAGTGGTGGATCCCCTCTCCTCTTTTCAAAGCAACATTTGTCACTAACAATGTGCATTTCTGAGCTTGGGCTCATGCACGTTCACTTCCCTATATTGACACTCAGAGGAATATTGGACACGTGCCGGTTTCTAAGAGATTACCATGCTGATTGACATAGACCATTCACCAGTGCTACTGTTCCATACTGGTTCAGGAAATACTGAGAATTGAATTGCTTTATATTCCTTGGCAAGCAACATCGGGTAACTACACCAAGCTGAGTTTCACATATGCTCTTTAGCTCACCATATGCAGGAGTCTTCTCCTCCAGAACTACCTTTTGCAGATATCTCCTTGGATGCTCTGGTACATGAAGTAGTTAAGCATCACTCAAGTTGCGGACCTTCAAGCTCTTCATTCCTACCATGGTAAGAGAAAATCATAGTTGTAGATGCCATGTTCATGCCAAATGCTTGTCCTCTACCAGATAAGGCAGCAATAATCTCACTGCTGGCCGAGACACACTGCGATCCAAATTGATAAATGCCTAGTAATCAACAGTTCCACCTTCAACTAAGCATGACTCATTCATGTTTCATAAGCCAAACCTGGGAACAAGCTCTCTCCCACTTTTTTTTTTTTTTTTTTTTGAGAAAAAGGATATCACAAAACAAGAACACAAAAGTTAGTATCAATAGAAATGTTCGACATATGTCACTGTGCTCTTGTGCATGGGATTCTCAAGTGTGTCTATGCACGGCCGTGTAATGTGGCCCTATATTAATGCATACTTTGTAAATGCATGACCTAAATGGTGCAAAAGACAGGGTTGTGCAAGGAGCACATGGTTGTTGCTCGTTCGAGGCTTTCGATGTTATTTGTGGAGGTTGATGCCGACCTTGGTGGAGGTATCCATTGAGTCTCGAACTGATGTAATCCTCCTTATTGGAGTCCATTTTAGAACATCATTTGGCACTGTAGAGGTCACTTCAGGCGTCTTTCTCTTTGGATGCTTTCTGAACTGTGGTATCCAGTGTGGTTGATGCTTTGGTTCGGTGGAGGCTACTTGCACTTTTGGCTTCCAAACCCATATCCTTTTTGCATGTCTTCCTACTAATGTTGAAGAGCTGATTTGATCTTCCTTTGGTCTCTGTACGTGGTTCTTACCCTTTTCTCTTTTTGGCTTCTTTGTTGAAACCTTTTGCATGTGGGAGAACAAAGGTTGTTGTGGGTGTAGGATCTTCTTAGGTACCCACATCTGTAATTGCCCTTGTTGAGCTGCAGCTAACTTCTTAGGCACCCAAACTTGTTGGATATCTTGTGATGGAGCTTGTCTGAGTTGCTTCCTTCGTCTTCTGGCCTGGTTAGTGTGCATGGATGGGATTTGTGGGGGTAAGGCTGGTGGTTGCTCTCCTTTGCGTACCCAGATCTGCTTCATGCCCGGAACCGCTTTTTTATCGAATGGTGTCTTTCTATTTGATGTAGCAGTTGTCGTGAACGGTTGTGTTTGCTTGTGTGGTGGGCTCACTACTGTGGCTACTTGAGTCTTTGGAGAAGAAGAAAGATCCACCCGCCTTCGAACCTGGTCTTCCACGATTGACTCCTTCTGCATCATAGAGCTTTTGACACATACAACATCTTCTTTCATATGATTAGTCTTGGAAGAACTAAGAGAGTGTGTGGTGCCATGATCTAGGAGCATGCAGTTCTCTAATTCTAATGTAATGCATTGTTCATGTACCCAAACTTGAAGAATTTGACTTCTTAGGTTTAAGTTAACTGCATGGTCATAGATCCAATCTTGACCCAAGACAAGTGGTTCTGTAAGGTTCTCATCTTGACATACTAGCGCTTTGACTTTCATTGGAACATCTTGAAGGTAGATGGGAAGTTCCACCTCGCCCAAACAAGGGGTTTCCACACCTCCCAATCCTATGAGATAAGCTTCTATGGGATTGATGTTCAACCCCAAGTCTTGGCAGTAGGAAAGTCTAACTGCACTACTTGCTGCACCTGAGTCAATCAATGCTTTCACCGTCCTTGCACCCTTCCCTTGTCCTATCTCTATGGTCACAAAGGGTCTTCGGTCAATGACCTGAGAAGTCGCAATGCCTGACTTTTGACACATATCCATGTGATATTTTGGGGCTTTTGAGTTGACATCTAGGCCTAATCGCCTTAACTTATTTCGCCTAATACGCTCTCTGGCCTCTACCTGTGCTTCGTCTCTCACTCTTAACTCTTCTTCTTTTCGCTTCTTAGCAGTGTTGAGTCTCATTAGCATATCCTCAGTAAGAGGTTCTTGATATAGCTTGACTCTGCAGCCACTAATATAGTTTGGCAAGATATCTCCTTCTAGAGTGGCCAACTGAACTGCACCACTAGTGGAAATTCTATTAATGATCATGGGTCCATATCCTCTTTTTTCCAACTTACGGGCATGTTGTTTTAGTGTGTATACCAACACTAGATCTCCCTCTTTCAATCCCTTATCCTTGATGTGTGCATCAACGTATGCCTTTTGCCTCTTCTTTGCAGCGTAGATGCCTGCTGCCGCTCGTAGCCTCGTTTCACCCAAGCGTTCGAGATCAAAGATCCTAGAGGACAATTCATGCCCATTCCACTCATACTCTTGTGCTACTTTTAAGGCAGGGATTAAGAAATCTAATGGTAGCACAACGTTCTGTCCGAAGACCATCTGAAATGGGGTGGCGTTGAGTACCGTTTTGTAGGCAACTCGATAAGCCCAAACAGCATGATGAAGTTGTTTGTCCCAATCAGAGCGTTTATTATTCACCAATTTTGTCAATACGTTACAGAGGATCTTATTGGTACTCTCGGCTTGTCCGTTGGCTTGTGGATGATAGGGGGCGGATTTCTTATGTATCACCAAGAATTCTTGGAGAAGATTTTCAATGACTTCATTCAAGAAGTGTGTGCCTCTATCGCTCACCAACTCTATTGGTAGTCCATATCTCGTGAACACATTCTCGAGTAAGAACTTAGCCGTAGTCTGAGCATCATTCTTTGTTGTGGCTTTGACTTCTACCCACTTTGTAAGGTAATCTGTGGCTACAATGATGTACTCTGCATGGGAGTTTCTAGCTGGGGGGTTAATAGGACCTATGAAGTCTATGCCCCACTTCGAAAATGCACGTCCTCCCATCATTGGCCTCAAGGGCATCTCGTCTTTTCTCACTGGATATTGTGCACGTTGGCATGTGTCACATTTCTTCACATAGGTATGTGCATCCATATGAAGAGTGGGCCACCAAAGTCCTGAGAATAGAATGGTCTTGATCACTCGGTCAGGACCAAAATGTCCACCAGCAACACCGCTGTGTGCAGTTTCTAAGACTTTCAAATAATCTGATTCGTGAACGCACAGTCTTAAGTAACCATCTTTGCCTCTTCGGTATAGGTTGTCTCCTACTAGGGCATAGCCTTGAGCCTCTTGCTCCATGCTTCTTCTTCTTGCTAGACTAGCCTCTTTGGGTAATTTTCCCGATCTCATAAACTCTACCAATGGAGCACTCCAATCTGGAATTAATGACACTTGATAAAGGGTCGCATGCTCCACTGGGGGTCTCTCTCTGCACCTTGGACAATTCTTAATCCACTCATGTATTTCTTTGTCCATGCTAGGCCAATACACTCCTAAACGCTTTAGATTCTGCAATGTTCGTTGTTTAGAATAGTGATTTCCTAGCAATCCTTCATGAGCTTGCTGCAACCAACTATTATGTTCATCATCCTCGACACAACAAGCTAATACGCCCTCCGTATCTTGTTTGTACATGCTTCCTGCTAATATGTGATATTTTTGTGATTTTACAATTTCTTCTTGTGATGTTTTCACATTCTTATTTGCAGGGCCAAAGGTTAGGACTGGTACCAACTTATTTGCCCATTTAGGAACAACTTCTAAATTGAACAGATAAGCATCGGGTAATTCGTCAGACACTCCTTGCGGTGACTCTCCTGAAGTGATGCAAGAAAGGTGATCTGCCCGAAGGTGGGTTCTACCTTTCCTGACAACAACTTCAAAGTCATATTCCATTAGTAAGAGGAACCATCTTACTAAGCGTCCAGTATTGCAAGGTTTATTGACCAAATATAACAAAGCTTGATGATCAGTGAAAAACTTGAACTTGTTGGCCAATAAATAGTGTCTAAACTTCTTCACAGCATATACCATGCCTAAGCCCTCTCGCTCAGTTGTGGTATAGTTCCGTTCAGCTGCAGTGAGCTGTCTTCTAGCATATGCTATGGGCAAATCTAAGTTTCCTTCACTTTTGGGTTGTGCTAGCACACATCCTATGGCATGATTGGATGCATCCACATGGACATGGAATGGTTTATTCCAATCAGGAGTGGTGAGTATTGGTGCCGTGCACAAACGTTTCTTCAGTTCGTTGAAAGAATTCTCGCATTCGTCGTTCCACTCAAAATTAGACAACAAGGCATAAAGGGGTCTAGCTATGATCGCGTACATGTGGATAAACCTATGGTAGTATCCACAATGGCCCATAAAGGCTTGTACCTCTTTAATATTCCTTGGCCTTGGTAGCTCCGCTATGGCTCGTACCTTATCTTCATCTGTTGAGATTCCATTCTTAGAAACAATATGACCTAAGATTTTACCTTGACGCACCATAAACACACACTTTTCTGGGTTTAGACACACTCGATATTCTCTACACTTGTTGAAGATTTGTCTGAGTTCAGGGATGTGAACCCTTCTTTCTTGGGAATGAGCACATAAATCATCCACATACACTTCTAAGCTCTTTCGCAAGAACTCTTTGAAGACATGACACATGAGCCTTTGGAATGTTGCAGGTGCATTGGTGAGCCCAAATGGCATCACCCGAAATGCAAAGATTCCCCACTCTGTAGCAAAAGCTGTTTTGTGTTGATCTTCTGGGGCAATGGCTACTTGATTGTAACCTGAAAATCCATCAAGGAAGCTATAAACTTCCTTGCCTGCAACACGCTCCAATAGGTGTTCTGTGATTGGAAGTGGATAACTATCTCTAATCGTAGCGGCATTAACGTTTTTAAGGTTAATACACACTCGCAACTTCCCGTTCTTCTTGGGTACCACAACAATGGGGGACACCCATTCGGTATGCTCAATCTCATAGATGAATCCAGCCTCAATCAACCTATCAATTTCTTCTTTGATTTTGGCTGCATAGGTATCATTATATGTGTAGGGCCTCTGTTTGGTGGGCTTAGCATCAGCAGTCATGGGGATAGTATGAGAGCAAATTCTTGGATCTACCCCTTTCAAGTCTCTATAGTGCCATGCAAACACATCCCTATATTCCCTTAATAGAGCTATGAGCTCCATTTCTTCTCTTGCACTTAGGTCATCTCCTATATATGTGCATCTCTCTTCGTTCTCTTCAATGGTCACTACAATCTTCTTGGTCTTTTCTTTATTATCATATGATTCTCCTATGATGGCCTCTCTCTTAGGCATTCATACCAAAATTTTGCGGTCGTCAACTTCATATTTCTTGAAGTTTTCTGGTACTTCGAACAATGATTCCTCCTTTTCTTGTTTCACTGATTTTCTTTTCTTTTTCTTTTGACTACTCTCACTTCCATCTTTTTAGTTGACTGTTTTAATACTTGTGAGAGGTTCTTCTTCTTTCTGGGTGAACACTCCTATATCTTCTAGATAGTGCTGCTCTGAGTTAAAGCAACTATCCATCACAATGGACTCCAGATCATCGTCATTCTCTTCTTCTTCTATGACATCACTAGGGTCACATTCTTCTAGCAAGGGTTGACACATGCTAGAACCAATATGGAAGCGAAAAGAATGGATGCATGAGAGAGATGAGAGATATCGACAAGGAGCAGAACCAATCCCCATGGAAATGTATAGAGCATCCGAAACCCAAACCCTAGGATGCTAGATCGAGCAACCCCACTTAAACCTAGGAGTGGGAACCAAGGAATATCACATGGTGGATGCATTCATTGATACAGGAGTAGCATTAAGTTGCATACGCTCTTGATTAGCACAACAATTAACAGCACAACTTTGATCCACTAATGCATATATGATGGGGATAGGAGGGATCACCATTGAATGTTTAGGTGAAGTTACTGTATCTTTACAGTTAGGTAACAATTCGATGCAATAGAAGCTTCTAGTTTGCAATGATGATGACTTCATAGAGGAATTAGTGCTAGGTCAAGACTGGATATATGAATTCGAGGTGACAATCCAGTTAGCTTTAGGCTGTATATCAACCAAGATTGGGCAATGAGAAATCTTTGGCCTATTAGATGAGAGACCTCTCAAGACTATGAGCCAAGGATTTAATGACTGTGAATGTATCCATGCTTGTGAACCTATACCCATGTCTAGCCCATTCTAACTAACTTCTGTTTCTGACCTAAATCCTAAAACCCCTAATCATCTCACACTTGATACTCAATTAAATCTTTCTTCTCAATCTAGCCAATGTGAGAGACAAAGTGAGGTTTCTACTACTAGTGAGCGACAGAGAGTCCAACAACCCAAAACAGAATTTCCACATAGTTATCCACCAGTGAGGTAAGGAATTAAGCAAATATGGATTTGCAATGATCACATGGACGACTATAAGCATCAGATTATAGAGAATCAGAAGCATCTAATCGAAGGCTATAGAGATCAAACCAACCAACCAAACATCACAATAAACAAATAATATCGGTGTGAATAGCAAAGAAGTTGAGGGTGGCTCAACGTTCAAAAAATCAAATATGGATACCCAAGACAACATTAAAGGTCACCAAGGAGCAGCCACAAAAACTATATGGAGGTAAAAAACGATCCAAGAAATCCTCCAAGAGCCAAAGAAACCACAAGAAGAGAAGACCACCCTGCAATCAAAGAGAAACTCCACATTGGATATGATACATATGGAGAGTGAAAGAGACAAGAAACCAAGAAACTCCAGAGGGCATAAATACCTTCAAGAACAACACTCAAAGCACCACGATCAGGAAGATGTGGATCCCCAAGTCAGAACTATAGATGCCATCAACACAAGTGAAGACTTCCTCTCTCACTCATGTTGAGTCCAATGAGCCTCGAGTACGTAGGATAGGGCCACATTACAAGGCCATGCATTCTGCACACAAGTTTCTCTGTATCAATAGTGTTGCACATTTCCCTTCATGGGAATATGAAATCCCTTGTACTATATACTAATAATAATGAACAAAAAAAAGCATTGCTTTGACTATGATATTGACTTTTTTGTTTTCCTTTTGGTAAAAAATAACAAGAATAGGTACTATATTTCCTGTACAGTCTATGAGTGGGGACATGATGCACAGAGTGGACGAATTCACTATGATAATAAAAGAGATTGATCACAAATTTAATACTAATCAAATCAATCATTCAATTGCAGATGGATTCCTCTAATTTTGAAGCTATGCATATGACTTCCCTGATTCGGAAGCTACTCAAGAAGTGGAAGTACTTGAGTTTCCCTTCGAATCTACAACTAAGGCACGCTGACATTGGTTTCGTGATGATCAGCCAGCAAGAGAACATTTGTTCCTCATTACTATCAAAATCATGGATAGGGATCATCAATTTCTAGTAATGACTCGGGACTTTTGAGTTATACTGCATGAAATGCCAAGGATAGTAGAAGTATGGACACAACCTAGAATAGACTGTTGGAAATTTAGTAGGCCCATTATGGATACCATAGGTCCAAGGTTCCATAGGTCCAAGATTTACAATATTAATTCCAGCAATCTTCCAATATTGACAAACCATGAACATACCACAAAGTTAATCATACAAATGATGAGACAAAGATAGAGAGAGATTAGACAACATGTGTAAAGTGTTACATAAGCCACTGCTTACTCACACTAGCATACATACAAATGTCAATTTACAATGTGGGAGCAAAACTCTCAACCACTCTATGTGAATAGAAATATATGGATGAGTAAATGTACAAATGTAACAAACATATTCAAATGTATGGACAGAAATCTGAATATATATGAGATGTGTGACCTAATAGGTTGTAGAAGAATGAATATGAGTGACAGAAAGAGGAAGGATCGGTCTAAAATTGATAATCAACAAACCCTCATCTAACCTTAGACTATGGAAGACCCTAAGTTAGACATGTGTGTGAAAAGATCACATACTTACAAAAGTAGCAAAGAATGCTAATAGGTTTGTTGTTAGAAATCATCAAACTCATATGAACACACCTTCTCGAACACCTCATCCAAATATGCATAGAACATACATGTACTGATTCTCTTCTACCTATGCCGAATAGGACTCCTCTTGATATGGATGACACTACCTCCATAAACTCCAAGTAGTACCTATGTGCATGAAGAGAATACGTACCTGAATTCTTAACACAAGTTGTAAATCTTATGTTAACCACCATCCAATGTCTTTGAAGTAGACTGAAATCTTCATGTAGAAGACAATCTTCAAATACATCATGTGAATGGTCGATCCACACCACCAAGCTACTAATAGATAAGTCCTCTACATAAGCAAAAATGTGAGCACACTCTTCTTCTCCAAGAAAAACTCCATAGCTGCTCCTCAACATGCTCCAAAATAGCAACATGGCTGCCCCATGTGCTAGAAGAACCACCTCTATTGAAGTAACAAAGCTACCAAATCTTGTGTTGAAATAGGTGTTGGATACCTTGAAGTGACCCAAGATTGTTCGTATATAGCATAGCTCTCCATTAATAAAGCACTTCCAAAAGCACTTCTCAATAAAACTCTACGATCGCTATCGTCTTCAAAAGCAAGAAAAACACAGGTGCTCACGCTCGTCCGTCGCTGTTTTTCAAAAAGATAATACAGCTTTTCAACAAAATCTTCCGCACGTTGTTGCCAACCATGAGACTTGAACTCGGGCCGATTTGATGGGAGGATAACGATCTAGCCATGGCGCCCACCGCCCTTTGTTTAGGATGTGTTACATATACTGTAAGCTCTTGAGTAAAATGGACCAATGGACATTGTTTCCAACAATCCCCCCTGCAATGTCATATTGGTATAATCTGGACTGGATCTGCAAACTTCATAAGCTTCAAACTTGTACTCCCAAATTGACCTTTAAATCTTTTCTTGAAAAGTCTTCTTCAAAACTGAATTTGACTTTCTTCAAACTTCAAAAACTTGAACTTGCTAAATATGAACCATAATACGTGAGAAAATATGCAAAGTAGATATCCAATAGTGTAAGCAATTGCTTGCTTGACAACAAATATAGCATGTACTCACTCTGAACCTGCTATCTCTTGTCTTCTAATACTTGAAAACATACACTAGGATCCAAATATTTGCATTTATCTTATGAAAGTTTTCTCAACGTACTTCTACTATGTCATGTAAATACACTAAACAAAATCAAGAAGTGAATCCTCGAACCTGTGATTGACAACTCACAACTTAGTGTATTATGAACACTACTGGTTCATCTGTGACTGTACTTCAAGTCAACTCAACTCAACTGAAATCAACTGAAATCAATTCATGAGTCTCATAAAAAATATCATATCTATGATGTCATCATGTCTTCATCCGTAAATCCTTCATACGTCTTTCCTTCAGAATATGGTATAAACATATATGTGCGCACTTCTCAAACATACCTCTCTGAAATATCAAGCTTCTCTTCAATAGAACTCTGGAACCTTCTCCTGAACAGGAACATCCTAACAGGAACTTTCTCTAGACATTCTCCTTCTTCCTTCTTCTTTCAAAGCTGGAACATAAAGAGAACTTGATAAAGGAAATATAGGAATACCTGATATAGGAATACTTGTAAGTATCAATCTACATTCTTTCACATATGGCTGAAAATAAGTCTTCATGTTTCATCACCCCCCTAGATGATTTAACACTAGTATCCATAATTCCTCAAATTATATCAGACTTTATGAAATCTGGAACATCTTACTTCTTTCAATAAATCTGATCTTCATTGATCAATGTCCGTATCTGAAACAAAATCTCTGAACCCTTTTTATTAGCACTGCAATTGCTAATAGCTTTCACTATAACTCTTCAGCTTCCCATATTGTAGAATAAGGTTAGCTGATCCTAACATAACAAAACCTTGCTGAAAGCATTTTAGGATTCATAACCTTCTGCAACATAACAAGTATCTTTTTCTATTCCTCTGCAACACTAATCTGATAGAATCTGAATCTTTGACTTACGTTGTCGTCGTGATCAGGATTCAAGCCTTGAACATCAAATTACAGAGACCAAACAAAGTCCTAATAAAAATGATTTTATGAGCGTGATGTTCGATATGGACATTATCAACACATCTGATACCGGTGAAATCTATTCCTTTATGTGGATCTGATTGCATATAAGCACTCGATATGTTTTCTTTCTATTTATTGATATTGAACATTGTGACTCCGGTTGTTTGAATGCTTTGAAATAGAGGGAATCAATGTAATAAAAGTAGTGAAATATGAGTGCATGTAATTTAAGTGTGACTTATGTGCGCGAAGATGAACTTGTATATGTAAAGATTTATATATATGCATAAATGTGCTTTAAGTGGAGCATACAGGTCAGGATGCGGAGGACTTGGTATGCTCTCTATGGGCCATATATTAATTCCTCAAAGTGATTTACGGTATAGTCAGCAAACGGATGTTGGGGTGACTCATTTTCGTAGTGGAATGAGTCATGAGGATGAACAACTTATTCCCAATTTGTACCGGTATATTCAGCCTTGGGAAAGGAATTCGGGGACTCACAGCGTGTGTGGGCGGAATATACTCTGAAGCGGCAAGAAGCTCAAGCCCAGAACAGAAGGATGACACATGGAAGTCGGGAGGCAGCTCTCTGGGAAAAAAAGGTATGCGCAAGGATATGGGGGGAAAAGGAGGATAAGACATCGGGCGGCAACGGTCATGGCCTTGTGCGGAAGTACAATCTTATGTGTTGCAGTCAGTGCTTTCGGATATATGCGAAGGATATCGGCTTTGTCAAGTATCGGTGATTGAACTTATGGTCCCGGTTGATGACAAAAATGTGCAAGCTCGTTTTGTACACCAGAGTTTGGGATGCTGATGCTGATTCTGATGTAGCCTGATTCTGATTCAGATCTAGCGAAGCTTAGGTTCCAGGACTTCTAATAGCAGTCAGCTCAGCCCAGGTATGAGAGGAGGTCAATGATTGTGATATTGAACAGGAGGATTAGAGGGTAAACGTAGTGACAGAGAGAAGTAGAGAGCGACAAAATCTTTCTGGAGCACTGCTGATCGAGAGAGGACTTTGATACATACCAGAAGAAGTGCGCATGCACAAGAAGGTCAATTTTGTATGGAAATTCTAGAAAGATCGCCTCTGATTCTGAATCAGTAAACAAAGTTTGAATAATCTTCCATATATGTTCTGACGTGAATATATGCGTACTATGGTCACCTTTGAATTGTTGCTTCAAGTCAAGGTGATATCAGTCAACGACACTCTGATTATGGATGTCTTCGAGAATTAAAGGAGGTAAATTTTCTTTCGATTACAGCTTTTCATCTTGACCTTTATGGTTTGATAAAAGGAAAGAGTCATATTCGATGAATGAAGAAGAGGTTTTGATGAGGAACGCGATGGAAATTTGAGGAGCATCTTTCCTGTGCTGCATATGACACAAAGGTTCACAAATGGTTACACGCATTACATTCTGTCATTCCAACATTTGTTCTGACAGTTGAGCGTAAACTGAGCGAATTTGATAGAAGAAATCTCCTTTTCTTTCACTTCTGAGATGACATCAGTTCGCATGCACTTGATTCAAACATGTTTGAGGTCTAAGAAAGCATAAGTTATGTGAAGTGTGGTCCGATGTGCGCATATGAGATTGTTTTATGCTGTCACTCGCATCTATATAAAACAATAATAAAGAAGCAGACATGCAGTTATGGTTTTGAGGAGGTACAACTCGCATCCTACAAATCAACGTGTTTTACTTGAACTTGTTTCTTGTGAACGATCTTCACCTTCTGATAGCTGTTTCATAGCTATACTTTCTAGCTATAGGCCTATAATTGTTTTTTTTTACAGTACATGAATATGTTGCACCTGATTCGATTTGGAATAAGTTTCCAACAGCGTTCGTGAGTTATTGCGCATGTGATTTACAGTATGAAATGTATTAATTTGATTCACGTTGGCCAGGTTTTGTAACAGCGCAAAACTTGCATGTAAAACTTTAAGAAATGTAGGCTTTGGGATTGATTTTGGTTAAAGTTTTGATATATAAATAAGTTGCTCGAATATAAGGTTTGATTTTTCTTTTTTTTTTCATGCTATCATGTAAATAAGTCTTAGCGCAACTATTTTCTCATATGATAAACTCGAGGTTTTTTGAGATCTATGAAGCAAAGTTTGTCTCCGCATTAGTATGATATCAGTTCAAATGATAAATGAATGGAGAAAGCCAGCGTAGTTCTCTTGCCTTGGCGATTTGTATTCGAGTCCATGAATATAGCGACAAAATACTACAAGCTAAATTCTTATGCAAATCTTTCGCATTATATGCTATTTGAAGCTAATACTCGAAGGAAGTGTCCTAACGGTTCCGATTGATTTGCTCTATCCAGATCTCTGGCAAATTTCATACAGTATATTATACATTATAGTTGATATATATATATATACAAAACGATATATATTAATATATAGATTGTAGAGAACAACTTTATTCAATCCAATTGCATACATCATTTCTTTACATTCGAATAATACAGCGTCTACCACTACAAATGAATGATTTGATATTTTAAAACAATGAGCGACTAAGTTTTTATGTTTTGTTTAAAGTTATAAATTATAAACAAACAATGATATGTGATATTTGTATACATGACGAAAATTTGGATGATCGAACCGTAAATAAGCTTGGAACAACTATGAAAAATTGAATTGAATCAAGCTGCTAATCATAAGAATTGAATTTTCTCTTTTACCTGAGTTTGCTTTAAGCACCCGACGTGCGCCGTTATTTTTGGCGGTCGCCCTGATCCTCCGACCATCTCTTTCGCGCCGACATTACAAGAGGTTTGACTTTACAAGGCCTTAGGTTGACCCGAGAGAAATACCTCTCTCATACTTAATTGTAAATGGCTTATTAAGTGAGGTATAAATTTCTTTGAAGGTACTTTGTATACACTTTGAGAAATTTTATCCTACTTTCCCCTCCTTTTGAACAACTCGACGACATACCTGGTGAACCCGACGTGAAAGGAGGAGAGTGTAGAGATCCTGATCCTAGTTTAAAGAGTGGTGCAGTTGAGTGAGCTCATTGTGCTTGACCATTTATGGGCGACGCAACGATGGATGTTATAACCCAACTTCTGCGCTTTCAGCAGGACGAGAAAAGACGGAGTGCCATCCAGGAATTTCATGAGCGAGTAGTCAGAAGAAGTGGATATTTCAGTGGTAAAAATGTTACTCGTTTTTGCAAGGAATATGAATTGGAGGCACGATACCTTGGTACGGGTCTAACACCATTAAGTGATCAAGAATTAATTGACAATTTTGTTTCCGTTTCAGAATTACATTTGCGTGACCGACTAGTTGTGGATGCACCTCGACTAGTTATAGAAGGGCAAATAAGATGGTCACAATACAAGATGATACTCATAAGGATGTTTGCACTGGATGACGAAGATAAGGTGACTAGATCCACATTTCTAAAGTGGATACATAAACCAAAAGATCAATCTGTTCTAGATATAAAAAGAGAGTTTGATCAACAATTTGCAGATTTATCTGATTATGATAGGAGGGCTATGGATCAAGAAAAGGTATCCTTGTTTCTTCGGGCTATAGATTCAAAAGCCCGAGAAGAAATTTTTCCACAATTACAACAAATAGGAACTGAGTCTGGTCTTACCGAAGACTGGGGTAATGTAGATGAAGCTGTTAGGGGATATGTAGAAAAGCAAAGAACTTTGTCTAAGTTCATGCAAAGCTAGCATGACGATTTGCAAGAAGAACAAACTCAGGCTGTTCAGCAACCTGTACAGAACCCTCAGGTAAACCTACCAATACCAAAGGATGTTGTGCCCACTAATACAATGGAAGATATGTTCAAAAAGTTTAGTGACCTTACGATTCAAAGTATGAAGCAGATGATTGAATCTCAATCTTTACAAGCACCGGCACCTAAAAATCCAAAAGCTCCAGAAATTAAAAGATGTATTTGGTGTGACTCTTTGGAGCATAACAGATACTCATGTGAGAGCTTCAAAGAAGCATTAGCAAAGAACTTGGTATTCGTTAAGGAAAAGATGATATATGATTCTAAGACTGGAGAAAAGGTAAACATTAATTTTGGTCGGGGAGGAATGAAAATATTCTTCCCTGGCACTTGTGAAAACGTTGCTTCAACATCGCATACGTATGCATGTCAGGTAGTTGACGAAAATAATGACTTAGAACCGTGGTCTAAAGTAATAAAGTCCTTAGACCGCGGGAAGATGCATCATGAAATTTTAAAGACAGCTAGTAATGAAATCCGAGGGGTAAGTGGATGGGATGATCCAGTAGACACTCTTTCGGTTGTTACATACCTATGCTCTTCGGTAGAGCATGAAGCAGTAGTGGAGGAGAAACGAAGAAGAACCAATGAGGGTGAAGAGGAGAAAAGGAGGACTAGGCGTCAAGTAGAAGCCTCGCATGAACAACCTCAAATACCAAACCAAAGCCATCCAACACAAACAAACCAAATAGATCCATCATCACAACCAACAATAATCCAACCAAATAAAATTCCGACTCAAGTTCAAATTCCTACTTCTGCTGAGATGCCAGTCTCTACCCACGATAATATTCCTCCTCAAGATCAAGAAATGCAACCTGTGAAAAAAGGTCAAGGAAAAGTGAGAAATCCCTCATATATGCTAAAATCGCATATAGAGCAAGCCACAAATCTTAAACAAGTTCTCGAAAAAAGAGTGCTCGATAGTGTAATCGAATTTACACTCGGTGAGTTACTCGGAATAGCAAAAAGAGAATTTCTAGAAGTAATAATTGACCTCTTAAGAAGGAAACGACAACCAATAGCTGACATGCAAGAAATTGAAAGAATGGATGAAGAGACTCCCGATCATACTGTGCAAGCGCAAGTTCAAGAGCTAAAAAATATACTTGAACCAATTGAGACTAATGTTCAACCGTGCATGCATGAGGAAATATCCTTGGAAAAGAGTTCTTCCGACATAACCCCTTCGAGTTATTACACTAAAGATCATTGGGCCCGAGCCACAACTGAGACGTTGGTAAGATTAGAAAAAATTAGCACTCCAGTTGTCGCTCTTATTGATCATGGGTCTGAAGTTAACTTGATGTCTAAAGATCTCTATATGAAGGGGAAATGGCCAATAGACATGCAGCCTAGTTGGAGAATTAAGGCTGCGAACTCAATGCCAGGTGAGTTGTTTGGTGCATGCCCGCAGGTTCTAGTTACAATTGGAGATGTCAGTGATTATCAAAATTTTTTCGTACAAGATCATTCTAGTTACTCATTGATTCTAGGGCAGCCATATATTACTGCCTTAAGAATGGAAACAAGAGTCTTAGAAGATGGATCGGCTTACGCGCGAATCCGTAGTAAGGATGGGAAGAAGGCAGTTCAATTCATGACGGTATGTGTGGATCACATCAGGAATAGAACTTCTCTTCGGACAAGGCCTATTCCTGAAGAATACGAGGATCAAAGTTTTTAAAGGAAGCTTTCATAAGTCGGGACTATGAAAGCTTGAAAGGTGAAAAGATCCCGAATGTAAATATGTTTATATCAAGTTTTATCGCACTTTCTTCGACAAATTCATTTCAGTTTCGTGTTTTTTCTGAGTTAAAAAAGTGGGAAAAACAATACATAGTGGATCTTCAAAGAAATTTCCATGGATGTAGAGTACTTAACTTCGACGAGGAAATCTCTGGAGTCTTTGATGAGATATCCTTTGCAGACACATTGTTTGATCTGCAAGAGTTAGTTCAAGGAAAAAGGAATGATTATGTGATTCAAACGCACTCTATTTCCATGTATAAGGAAATAGCAAAGTTTGAGCAAGATGAAATAGGTAAAGAAGTCTTCGTTGAAACAAAATACAAAACAATTGATAAAAAGATAAAGCCAGTCGCAGTTCCACTTCCTGAAGATAGTAATAAACTTATGGATGATGTAAAAAATCAGCCACCTCTCAGAGATAAGAGAAAAATAGGCCATGAATTCACTAAAGAAACTCTCGAGCAAATTCAATTAGGGAAAGATGGTTTCCTCAGCGATAAAGAGAAGGATGTATTCTCTCGGATGTTATTTAAGCATGGAAAAGCTTTTTCTTTCAATGCACAAGAAATTGGATGTGTAGATCCATCTGTGGTGACACCTATGATAATTTTCACAATTCCACATGTACCTTGGAATCTCAGACCGATTCCGGTACCAAAAGCTCATATTTCAAAGCTAATTGATCTGTTGAATGACAAAATTAGAATGGGGATTCTTGAGCCATCAAGTGCTCCTTATTCTAACCGTTGGTTTACTGTACCAAAAAAGAATGGGTCATTAAGATTTATCCAAGATCTACAGCCAGTGAATAAAGTGACAATTAGAAATATGGGAACTGGGCCTATTGTAGACGAATATGCAGAAGCTTTTGCAGGAAGATCTATTTATTCAATGGGAGATTTACACTCTGGATATGATCAATTCCAGCTAGCTCTTGAAAGCCGCGATTTGACGACTATGAGGACGCCACTTGGGCTTGTGCGCATGTGCACTTTGCCGCAAGGTGCCACGAACTCAGTGGCACATATGATGAATGGTATGCATAAAGTTCTTAGGGACTTCATTCCACATCTGACTATGCCATTCATTGATGATGTTCCTATTAAAGGCTGTGAAGAAAGAGATAGAGACGAGACTCTTGATGAGGATGGATGTAGGAATTTTGTTAAAAAGCACATAACTGATTGTGAATCCATTCTTAGTCGGCTGGAAGAGGTTCATTTGACATTGTCTGCTGAAAAATCAGTATTTGGAGTGCAAGAGGTTTTAATTGTAGGAAGTTTATGTGGACCTAAAGGAAGAAAGCCATGTCCAAAGAAAGTAGATGCCATCCGACACATGAAAGAGGTCTGCTCCTCGATCACTGAAGTGAGAAGATTTCTTGGGGCATGTGTTTTCTATGTTGTATGGATTCCCCATTTTGCCCATATTGCTGATCCACTTTATCAATTACTTAGAAAAGGGCAAAGATTTCAATGGAAAGATATCCATACTCAAGCAGTAAGAAAATTAAAGAAAGCACTTGCAGAAGCTCCATTGCTCAGAAAGGCTGATTATACCGATAATAAAGAAATTTATATCACCATAGATACAAGTCCGACAGGTATAGGTTGGGCGATTGGCCAAGAGGATGATGAAGGAAAAAGATATGCAATTTGTTTCGGGGCTAAAGTTCTAAATGTTCGTCAGAGAGGTTACCCTCAAATTAAGCGAGAGCTTTGGGGGATAGTAACTGCACTTAAAAATGATAAAGAATATCTGATTGGGGCAAATGTGGTAGTAGAAACAGATTGTTTACCATTATTGGGAATGATCGTGAATTGTTCCACTGCAGATATTGCCATGTTAAGATGGATAGCATATATTAAGTCGCTAAACCCTGAGTTTGTTCATATAGCTGGAAGGAATAATGTGGTGGCTGACATGCTATCACGAGCTATATATGAAAATGAAGATTTGATGACTTCTAATGATGAAGAGATAGGTCTAGACTTTTATGCTTCACATGTACATAATCTAAGCCTAAATGAAGCATCTACTGGACTAAATAGAAAAGAGCCTAAGCGTCAAAATGAAAGGCTTGGAATTTGTACTGAGTCTTCAAAGGAAGTTCAAAATAGCTTAGGAAGAGGGAAAGATAACAGATGGATAGAAAAAGAACCTTACGAGATTCAAATAGGATTAACAGAGAGATTCAATGAAGACGAATATGAAAACGAGTGGAAGGAAATCGGGAGATATTTAAGTATGAAGTGTCCTGATTTTAGTTGGAGCAAAGAGAAATTTCGTACCATTCGAAGAAAGTCAAATAATTATTTCCTAAAAGATGGATTACTCTGGAAGCGAAGCATTGGAATGGGAAAGATACCCCAGCGAGTTGTAGGTTCTGAAGAATCGAGAGGAAGGATTATGCGTGAAATGCATAGCTCACTATGGGCCGGTCATAAAGGCTTTCAAGGAACTTATGAAAAGATAAGGGAAAGATACTGGTGGCCTGGGATGTATGTGGATACCCAAAATTTTGTAGCCACTTGTAAACCTTGCCAGATGTACTCCAATGTTAGACACAGAGATGAATTACATCCAACATATCCTCTTAATATTCACTATAAGTGGGTTGTTGATTTAGTTACAATGCCATTAGGGGTGCATCAGATGAGGTATATTGTATTAGCAAGGGAAGACCTAACAAATCATGTTGAAGGAAGAGCTCTAAGGACGAAAACTACAAGCAATGTATGCAAGTTTCTACTAGAAGACGTGTTTAGTAGATTTGGTTATGTGGAGAAAATAGTTGCCGATAGAGGTGAGCTTGATGCTCAGGAAGCTGAAGACTTCTTTAAAAAATATGGAATTCGATTATCTCTCACCACCGCTTACAATCCTGAAGCTAATGGAAAAATTGAACGTGGTCATCCACCAATTATTAAAGCTTTGGCTAAGGCTTGTGAGGGGAAAATAAAGAATTGGCCAAATTACCTTCCATTTGCCCTTTGGGCAGATAGGATGACATATACTAGAACTACCGGATATATGCCAACGGAATTGATGTATTGTCAGAAACCTATTTTGCCGACGGAGTCACATGCTTTAGCGTGGACTTCCTTGCCTTGGGAAGATGAGGTGTCAAGAGAAGATCTTCTAGCAGTGCGGATTCTTCAACTAGAAAGAGGGAAAAATCTGGTAGAAGAAGCTGCATTTAAACTTAGAACTTCTAGAGAGAAAAATAAAATTGCATTTGACAAGTCCCACAGATTAAGGCCAAAGAGGTTGAAGGAAGGAGACTGGGTACTTGTTTATGATAGCTCATTGAATACTCAATATGAGGCTCGAAGAAAACTGGTTAAGAGATGGTTTGGTCCCTATGTGGTATGTAAAGTTTTTGATAATGGAACATACTCACTTAGAGAATTAGATGGGACTAAGTTAAAGGAATTAATTGCTGGAAAGAGAGTTAAGCTCTTTAAAAGAAGAGAGAGTGAAAATTATGAGACGGTAATAAATGAAGACGAAGAAGAGGAAAGTGAAGAGGAAGGATGTGAAGATGATAAAGATGAGGATATCAATAAGGAAAAATGATTAAATTAAATTACATCGTAAGATGATGTATATATACATATAAAAATATATATATATATGTATGTATATAATAAAAACTATGTAGACAAATAACAAGATATGAATCCGTCTATATGTAATAAAATAGGTAAAGCAACAATTAAATTAAATGTATGTGCTTTACTTAGTCATAAACTTCTATTAATACTAATTTTTGTTTCTTACAGGGTACTGACGGAGATTTGTGATCAGACCATTAATAGGAAGTTTTTTTTTTTTTAGGTTTGATTGGACTGTTTGACTATCTTAGGATCTGAAATGGACAGTGAAGATTCCAATGATACATCCATTCCTGAGGGTAGCATTCCTCAAAGATTTAGAGAGACGTCAGGGAGTGTGCCTGAAAGGAGGACCTTAGATAGTTCTTTTATATCAACTTACTTGCTCCCTTCACCTGAAAATGAAGAAAGAATTCCTGTAGAAGAGTTTATTAAAGATCGTATCACTAGGGAGACCTTGATTCCATCATCAAATGAAAGAAGTATACTCAGGTATCGAAGGGCACGAACATATGGAGAAGATGATACTTCGGATAACCGTGAGTCATATATGGAAGTGGACCCAACAGCACTTCTTGTATATAGCCGTGACTTAGCAGAGTATGCAGAACTCTTACAACAGCTTGCCTTGTTCCGTAGGGAACGTGAAGGGGGTGAGACGTCCTAAAGATAGATTAAAATGTTGTATTAAAGATATGTGTAAATAATGTCTGTTTTGAATCAAGTTAGGTTTTTTTTTATGAAGAATAAAGTCAGGGAAGATCCTTGGAGATCGGCAAGAAAATAAATACCAATGTATATAAATAAAGCCAGGTAATACTTTCCTTCTTTTGAATAATTGTTTTTTATATAGATTCGTGTGAAATAAGCCTCTGATTTTTTGCAGGATGACCAAGTTCAAGTTTTTTTTTTAAAGAAAGAATGATTAAAGGCGACAAGCCCGAGCGGCTTCTGATTGTATACTGGTGAGATGTTATTGTTTGAATTTCTTTTCCTCTCATGTATGTATGTGTATATATGTATATATATATATATATCTATATGAAAAGACTACATGGGTTGGGCATATGATATGTAAATAAATGCATAATTAAGGAAAATTAAGTAGAAAATCTTGTGCCACTAATTAGATTACATGTAATGTATAAGGGCCAGGATTATATGAGTAAGGTTAGAGGATGGACTAGAACTTTCGAGAGCAAGACCTAGGAAGGTGAAGGGAAGACCTAAACTAAGTATCTGTATATAGTAGTGTTTACAAATACTTGATGAGTGAGACACTTCGACTTCTACTCTTGACCTCTCATCTGACCTAATCTTCAGACAGATTATATCTTGAGAAAAGAATTCTTATACCAGCCAGCTATCTATATGTATGTGTATGTGCTGTTGGGTGCTGCGATGAGCTAGTAGGCGGGTGGAACTACCTTGGTCGGGTGATCAGGGCCACGAGCTGACGCTAGTTGTGTCGTATGGCCTAACCTACATGTTGTTACGCGCTCATACGGGTTGATAGGCGGGTGGAGTCACTCTGACCGGGTGGTCAGAGCCACGAGCTGACGTTGATTTCGTATGAGGCTGACATTGTGAATCGTGCGCTATGTCGGGTCGGTAGATGGGTGGGCTAAACCTGGCCGGGTGGTCAGGTCCACGAGTCGCATCCGATTTCGACATAGGCCGAAAAGTGTGGAAAAATAAATAAATAAAAATAAAAGCAAAGATATAAAGGTTGAGCTGGGATAAAGAATTAAAATAAAGAAAAGCAGAATAAAAATATGAGAAAAATAAGAAAGGGGTCTGAAGGGGCTTCAGATGATAGAAGATCAATAGGGAAGCCAGAAGCGAGTTTCATAAATTGAGTTAGTGAAGACTAGTATATGCAAATGCTTCGGATAGGCTACTAGATCTGACCGGGTCGAGTTAACGAGAGAGCTAAGAAGTTTTCGATTTACTCATATGATTTCTAGTCTAAGTACATTAGTGTAATCTGATATGTTGTACGAGGTGTTTTTGTCTACCTTCTTTTTTTTTTATTTATGCCAAGTTTAATATATATTCGGATTTCATGCATCAAGTTAAAATTTTCTTTAAGTTCTGTTTATATGCTATGACTACTTGATCCTTGCTTGTGTTTGATGTTGTGTATGCAGGTTGATTGGCACATCCGGGGGATGCACAGGTTCGGAGGGGGTGGATGTCGTCGTGATCAGGATTCAAGCCTTGAACATCAAATTACAGAGACCAAACAAAGTCCTAATAAAAATGATTTTATGAGCGTGATGTTCGATATGGACATTATCAACACATCTGATACCAGTGAAATCTATTCCTTTATGTGGATCTGATTGCATATAAGCACTCGATATGTTTTCTTTCTATTTATTGATATTGAACATTGTGACTCCGGTTGTTTGAATGCTTTGAAATAGAGGGAATCAATGTAATAAAAGTAGTGAAATATGAGTGCATGTAATTTAAGTGTGACTTATGTGCGCGAAGATGAACTTGTATATGTAAAGATTTATATATATGCATAAATGTGCTTTAAGTGGAGCATACAGGTCAGGATGCGGAGGACTTGGTATGCTCTCTATGGGCCATATATTAATTCCTCAAAGTGATTTACGGTATAGTCAGCAAACGGATGTTGGGGTGACTCATTTTCGTAGTGGAATGAGTCATGAGGATGAACAACTTATTCCCAATTTGTACCGGTATATTCAGCCTTGGGAAAGGAATTCGGGGACTCACAGCGTGTGTGGGCGGAATATACTCTGAAGCGGCAAGAAGCTCAAGCCCAGAACAGAAGGATGACACATGGAAGTCGGGAGGCAGCTCTCTGGGAAAAAAAGGTATGCGCAAGGATATGGGGGGAAAAGGAGGATAAGACATCGGGCGGCAACGGTCATGGCCTTGTGCGGAAGTACAATCTTATGTGTTGCAGTCAGTGCTTTCGGATATATGCGAAGGATATCGGCTTTGTCAAGTATCGGTGATTGAACTTATGGTCCCGGTTGATGACAAAAATGTGCAAGCTCGTTTTGTACACCAGAGTTTGGGATGCTGATGCTGATTCTGATGTAGCCTGATTCTGATTCAGATCTAGCGAAGCTTAGGTTCCAGGACTTCTAATAGCAGTCAGCTCAGCCCAGGTATGAGAGGAGGTCAATGATTGTGATATTGAACAGGAGGATTAGAGGGTAAACGTAGTGACAGAGAGAAGTAGAGAGCGACAAAATCTTTCTGGAGCACTGCTGATCGAGAGAGGACTTTGATACATACCAGAAGAAGTGCGGATGCACAAGAAGGTCAATTTTGTATGGAAATTCTAGAAAGATCGCCTCTGATTCTGAATCAGTAAACAAAGTTTGAATAATCTTCCATATATGTTCTGACGTGAATATATGCGTACTATGGTCACCTTTGAATTGTTGCTTCAAGTCAAGGTGATATCAGTCAACGACACTCTGATTATGGATGTCTTCGAGAATTAAAGGAGGTAAATTTTCTTTCGATTACAGCTTTTCATCTTGACCTTTATGGTTTGATAAAAGGAAAGAGTCATATTCGATGAATGAAGAAGAGGTTTTGATGAGGAACGCGATGGAAATTTGAGGAGCATCTTTCCTGTGCTGCATATGACACAAAGGTTCACAAATGGTTACACGCATTACATTCTGTCATTCCAACATTTGTTCTGACAGTTGAGTGTAAACTGAGCGAATTTGATAGAAGAAATCTCCTTTTCTTTCACTTCTGAGATGACATCAGTTCGCATGCACTTGATTCAAACATGTTTGAGGTCTAAGAAAGCATAAGTTATGTGAAGTGTGGTCCGATGTGCGCATATGAGATTGTTTTATGCTGTCACTCGCATCTATATAAAACAATAATAAAGAAGCAGACATGCAGTTATGGTTTTGAGGAGGTACAACTCGCATCCTACAAATCAACGTGTTTTACTTGAACTTGTTTCTTGTGAACGATCTTCACCTTCTGATAGCTGTTTCATAGCTATACTTTCTAGCTATAGGCCTATAATTGTTTTTTTTTACAGTACATGAATATGTTGCACCTGATTCGATTTGGAATAAGTTTCCAACAGCGTTCGTGAGTTATTGCGCATATGATTTACAGTATGAAATGTATTAATTTGATTCACGTTGGCCAGGTTTTGTAACAGCGCAAAACTTGCATGTAAAACTTTAAGAAATGTAGGCTTTGGGATTGATTTTGGTTAAAGTTTTGATATATAAATAAGTTGCTCGAATATAAGGTTTGATTTTTCTTTTTTTTTTCATGCTATCATGTAAATAAGTCTTAGCGCAACTATTTTCTCATATGATAAACTCGAGGTTTTTTGAGATCTATGAAGCAAAGTTTGTCTCCGCATTACAAATGATAAATGAATGGAGAAAGCCAGCGTAGTTCTCTTGCCTTGGCGATTTGTATTCGAGTCCATGAATATAGCGACAAAATACTACAAGCTAAATTCTTATGCAAATCTTTCGCATTATATGCTATTTGAAGCTAATACTCGAAGGAAGTGTCCTAACGGTTCCGATTGATTTGCTCTATCCAGATCTCTGGCAAATTTCATACAGTATATTATACATTATAGTTGATATATATATATATACAAAACGATATATATTAATATATAGATTGTAGAGAACAACTTTATTCAATCCAATTGCATACATCATTTCTTTACATTCGAATAATACAGCGTCTACCACTACAAATGAATGATTTGATATTTTAAAACAATGAGCGACTAAGTTTTTATGTTTTGTTTAAAGTTATAAATTATAAACAAACAATGATATGTGATATTTGTATACATGACGAAAATTTGGATGATCGAACCGTAAATAAGCTTGGAACAACTATGAAAAATTGAATTGAATCAAGCTGCTAATCATAAGAATTGAATTTTCTCTTTTACCTGAGTTTGCTTTAAGCACCCGACGTGCGCCGTTATTTTTGGCGGTCGCCCTGATCCTCCGACCATCTCTTTCGCGCCGACATTACAAGAGGTTTGACTTTACAAGGCCTTAGGTTGACCCGAGAGAAATACCTCTCTCATACTTAATTGTAAATGGCTTATTAAGTGAGGTATAAATTTCTTTGAAGGTACTTTGTATACACTTTGAGAAATTTTATCCTACTTTCCCCTCCTTTTGAACAACTCGACGACAACGTCTTCCAATGTTAAGAATCTTCACAAACAAAGGATAGACAATTGACTCATAAATACTCAAGATCTTTCAAGATCTATCAAGATCTCTCCAACAAAATCCCTTTGTAGAATCTACTCTCATCAAACCTTCATGACTAAATGTTTGATTTATTACCTGAATGTCTCTAAGTGTCCATGCTTCTTACAAAGTTGTAAAAAATTTCTTCAAACAAATCATTCCCAAGAATCTGCAACTCCTACTTGAAACATAACTGGACAAACTTCTCACTTTGAGAACTCCAAAAGCTACAAGTTGATACTTCATCTTTTCATATTCTTCCCGAGTGAAATGTGAAAATATCTGCTTGATTTTGTTTCGGCTAACTCCACTTCTCAATCAAGTGATAGGATCTGATGGAACACCTTTTTGAATACAAACATGTATCCAAAAGTCAAGACAAACATAGAAACTAGATTCTACAACTGACTGGTACTTCAAAAATCTGAATTTTTTGAAGTTTTCTGAAAATACTGAACATGAGGTAACTTTTCCAAACATAAAACCTCTCTTCAACTCTCCAACATCTTATACAAATACTCTTTTACCTCAAGATTTAGATGAAGAAGAAATATACTTCTCTGCAACTTCTCATATACCAAGTAGCTCTGTATTGACACTCCAAGAATTCTTTGAGGGAATATATAGTTGCCTGCTCAATATCTTCAACTTATATATAACTCATACATATATGAGTCAAAACATATATCTGCTGCTTTTCTTTCTCTCAATGCAATTCTTTGTCAAATCTACTAAATCATGAACAAGTATAATGCAAAATAAGAAATTGCTTCTTCTTTAAATGATCTTTTTCACAAGATGTTCTCGTAGACTTGTCTTTGGATGTAGAGGATAAAAGTAGGAAAATTATATGGAAAATATAAGAGAAAAGGGAAGTCTTACTTTTCCTTTTGAAATGATGGACTTTCTTCTTCTGCATCTTTCTTCCACCTGATGATGTCAGCATCTTCAAACTTCTCTTCCATTCCTTTTGTTTTCTTCATCTTGAAGTAGCAAACACTCTTGTCTTCTTCAAATGAAATCTTTCTCTTCCTCTAATGCTAAGATTAAGAGACAAAACAAACATGGTATACAAATGGAAGTCAACATAGAATAATGTTTTATCATCTCCTCATATCTTTGAATCAAAATTCTGCTTCAAATGACTGATATGACTGAATTCACCAACCTTTTGTCTGAATGATGAATTACCTTTCTAGAGTTACCTCTCTAGATACCTAGATCACATTTTGTATCTAGATAAAAACCTTCCAACCAACTTACAAGATTGGTTGAAAACAAAACTGATGCTCTCCACATTTATCTTCTTAGATGAACTTTCTTGCCATGAAAGAGATCTCTCAAAACTCTCTAGAAAAACCTCTAGATACTTGTTTTGATGTAGCCTTTAACTTTCAAATAATGAATGTGTATAAAAGCACTTCTTGAATCCTTCAAATCTCTTCATAACTGCTCTTCTAAGATATAACCTACAAATGATAATCTGATAGTAGAAACTAATACCTGTGATTCGATGTTGATGTGATTCCTTCATCTTCTCCAAACCATTGTTTTTCGTTGAATTTGAAGCACCCTTCTCTTCATCAAGTCTTGGTCTTCAAACAATACTTTCTATAAAGTATTTTCATACTCTTCCAAAAGTATTCCGCTGCTAACAGATCAACAACTTCATACTTCCACATTGATGAATAAACATATGACCGAATTGTCTAATTCTCAAATCTTTACTCATCTAGATTAAGTTTGTATGTCAAATGTCAAATGTTAGAAGATGCTCTTAAATTTTATGTTGTAAGCTTAGGAGTCTAGGAACCTAAGAACGTGAGTACTTGTGAGCCTTGAAACCAAAACTATGATATCAAAACCCTAAAGCTCTGATACCAAATGTGAGCAAAAACTCTCAACCACTCTATGTGAATAGAAATAGATGGATGAGTGAATGTATAAATGTAACAAACATATTCATATGTATGGACAGAAATGTGAATATATATGAGATGTGTGACCTAATAGGTTGTAGAAGAATGAATATGAGTGACAGAAAGAGGAAGGATCAGTCTAAAACTGATAATCAACAAACCCTCATCTAACCTTAGGCTATGGAAGACCCTAAGTTAGACACGTGTGTGAAAAGATCACATACTTACAAAAGTAGCAAAGAATGCTAACAAGTTTGCTGCCAGAAATCCTCAAACTCATATGAACACACCTTCTCAAACACCTCATCCAAATATGCATAAAGCATACATGTACTGATTCTCTTATACCTATGCCGAGTAGGACTCCTTCGGATATGGATGACACTCCTCCATAAACTCCAAGTAGTACCTGTGTGCATAAAGAGAATATGTACCTAAATTCTTAACACAAGATGTAAATCTTATGTTAACCACCATCCAATGTCTTTGAAGTAAACTGAAATCTTCATGTAGAAGACAATATTCAAATACATCATTTGAATGGTCGATCCACACCACCAAGCTGCTAATAGATAAGTCCTCTCCATAAGCAAGAATGTGAGCACACTCTTCTTCTCCAAGAAGAACTCCATAGCTGCTCCTCAACATGCTCCAAAATAGCAACATGGCTGCCCCATGTGCTAGAAGCAGCAGCTCTATTGAGGTAACAAAGCTACCAAAGCTTGTGTTGATATAGTTGTTGGATAGCTTGAAGTGACCCAAGATTGTTCTTATATAGCATAGCTCTCCATGAATAAAGCACTTCCAAAAGCACTTCTCAATAAAACTCTACGATCGCTATCGTCTTCAAAAGCAAGAAAAACACACATGCTCGCGTTCGTCCATCCCTGTTTTCGAAAACATAATATTGCTTTTCAACAAAATCTTCTGCACGTTGCCGACAGTAAGACTCAAACTTGGGTCAATTTGATGGGAGGATAACGGTCTAGCCACGGTGCCCAATGCCCTTTGTTGTAGAAAGTACTATAGGACGTGTTACATATGTTGTAAGCTCTTGAGTAAAATGGACCAATGGACAATTTTTCCAACATAGAAGCTTACTTAAAGCTTCCCATTTACAAACCCAACTTCCAGAGGTGTACGCAAGTGATGAATACTCTGCATCTGGCACTCGACAAGCCGTCCATCCCTGAAGCTATGGTGTTAGATAGAAATGGGGAGTCGCAAACTATTAGATTCACGCATGAGCTGATCAAGGCATCATTTGGATGGACAAAGGATGTTATAACTGATCTGAAGGATGAATGCCATGAGGCCAAGAAAAGAAATTTCCTAGAGATCAATAGAATTGACATAGAAGAGGAAGTGAGACTAGTACACCAACATTTTTGTTTCCCCAACATGCATTAATACATAGCTCCACAAAAAGGAGTATTACAATTGTTGTCTCATGCAATCAAGCAGGTTGGCAATCAAATCAGTTTGACCCCATATGTCCAAGAGCGACTATTCAAAGGTAAAAAGTGGTGGGGAAACACGAGTTTTAAATGGGACCTCTACTTTGAACTTACGAATATATCAAGCCTTGGAAATGAAAGAGTGTTTATGACTAATGCCTTCCACAGGTGAAATGTCCAAATATGTGAAGTCGGCAACAATACCGAAGAAAAAGAAAAGAATTCCTACTATAGAAGAGATTGGAACAAACTATGGGCCTAGTATGAGAGGTGTGAAACATGCTCAAGAAGAGGAAGTCACAAACACACCTCAATCAGAAAGGCTACATGTACTACGAAAGGTATCCCTCGCAAAACCTCCATGTATTACTCAAGGCGACCACTTTGCTGCACTAGATGTGACGCATGCTTACACTAAAGGTGAGATGCACCTTACCGCACAAGGTCACTAGTATCATCAATCAAGCCAAGCAGGTAAGAGCATATCAAAATTGGACTCGTATAAAGAATCGGGTTTAAACAACTCGAGCTTAGATGACGAGTCATCCCAAGATCAAGATACGTTAAATATTAACATACACATGGATGAGCATGCTGATGAGGAATGGGATGAGTTGAACCAAGTTCAAAATCAACTTGGGGTCGAAAATGCACAGGTGGAACAAGATCAAATGGTGCAAGCATAACACATTGACAATCTTAATACCATTTAATTAAATGACCAAACAAAAATCTTGCTCAAAAAGGTTTCATCTACTCGATCTAAGACCATAGCACATCCAAAACAAGAGAGAAGTAATGAGGAAGTAAAAGAAGAGCAAGGACCTACAATACGCATCCAAGTGGTTGTCGAACCATCACCCTTGGATGTGGTAGCTGATTCTCAAAAAGTGCAATTTAAGAAATTGAAAGCACAAGAAACAACAATAGCAGATGGCATGGCTGAGCCAAGTATGCAACTCCATATCAAGCAGCCCAATCAAGATACACTACATGTTGCTCAAGGTAAAGACATGCGAAGGGGTGAAGAACCCATTATATCAAAAACATGGCTTAATGTCGATGTGAATCAGTTGAAGCAATAGTTAGAACTATGATTCACATAGCCATGAGTGCTCAAAAAATGCTGATGGAAGAAGATAAGGAAAAAGCAGAACTTTTTGAGGCCAAAAGTAGATTTCAGATTATGCTCGACGAGCTCTCAGTCAGAAACATAAGCACTCAACGGGAACTTGCATAGAAGATAGTTGAACTAGAAGCCAAGCATGAAGAGTTAACTCATGTAACGAAGAAAAACTTGAAGATCAAAGAGAAACTAGAAGAGGTAACAATATCTGTATCCAAACTTCAAAATGAAGTAAAAACATTGAAAAAACAATAGGAAGCATATGAATTAGAGAAGGTGTGCATGACTAATGGAAGAAAGTTATCAGAAAGCCAAATAAAAGCCTACATGGACGAAGCAGAGAATCTGCATATTAGGAACAAAGAATTAATAAATTCCATTCTATTAAATCAACCTATCACCATAGCCATCACAAAAGATGAAGGAATACAATAAAGGCGACGTTTAATGATTATATATGGCTGAAGCAAAGGAAGGTAATGAAGTCCATTTGCAAAGGTAAGGGTTGATTTAAAGGGTGAGAAAAAAATCCACATTGTCTGTGGTGGTAAGTTCCAAGGAAACTCTATATGAACGTATTGTCAAAGGATGATGCTAGTATGACCACCAAAAGAGAGTGGCAAGCCAATGAAAAGACAAGTAAGACCATCCCAAGAGGAATGGCAAGTCTATGTGAGGCAAGTAAGACCACCCAAGAGGACTGGCAAGCTTATGGCAAGTAAGACCATTCAAAGAGGAATGACAAGCCTATGTGAGGGAAAGTAAGACCATCCCAAGAGGAATGGCAACCCTTGTTAGGTGCAAGAGGCACCATTTATCACATTCATAATTTCTTGTGTTTTATTGTAGGTGATGAAGAAAGCTTAAAAGATGTGGAAGCTATGAATGCTTCACATGAAGAGGAACTCATGAAAGATTTCATGTATGATCAGCCATTTGATGATTTTGCAGGTCTAAAATCAGCCATGAGGCACGAAACAAATATTATGAAGCAAGGGGGAGCTAGCTTGCAAGGATTGGAAGATCCAAAACAAGTCCAAAGAAGAGGAAAGTGCCCAAAAGAAGTAGGTAAACTCAAAGAAAGAGTAAGAGCAGCCATCAAAGGTAAATCAAAGCGCTAGGAGGAGCCACCTACTATGAAAGGAGTGCTTACAAGGCAAAGAGCAGCCATGATGCACGAAAGAAGGGAGTGTTGAAAATTATGGAACATGTGCAAGCTCCAATTGTGAGGCTTGACACATAATCACCTCCCATTATTTAACTCTTCATCATTTATGTATTTCATGTAAGCTCAAAATGAAGCTAGACCCTAAAAATATAAAGGGTACACTCTTAACCTTAGAGTAGAGTGTTGAGTTAAAAAAGGAAAATGTATTTATGACTTGGATAAAAGCCAAAATATATTTAGAGAGATGGAATACTCCAAAAAGTCGTGACCTTATCCATATGGAGTGATGTGGAGCACCAAAAGTCACCCAAGGCAATGGAAAGGCAAAAGACAAGAAGTGGAAAGTGAAGAGGTGAGAGAAGATGCAAGGGTAGGTGAACAGTCCCATGCCCATACCTCTATACAAGGAGCTCATTTGAATGTGAAACTTTGTGGAGATGACAAGGATATGGTGTAGAAGCATAGTCTGGTCATTCTCTCACCAATGGATATTAGAGTGTACCTCATTTCTATGCTACAAGGCACAAAGGTATTCCAACCACATACCTTTTCTGAACACATCCACCTTGTGAAGGTCATATCTCTCTATGTACGTATCCATTTAATGTAGATGATGCCTTGTTGGAAAGCCTATTTTTTGCTAAACTTGAGTTGACAGGTAGTCTAAGTTTGCACAGTAGGTTGCCTAGTCAAATGAACCCCAAATGGAGTGTTCTTTAGCTTGTTAGAAATCTAAGAGATTCTATTATGTGGGACCAAAATTTTAGAGTCATTGGATCTATGACTTGTGACTGAATCAGGTTTTAGTAAGCATGTGTCTTACAAGGCAGATTCTAGAAGAGGTTCTCTAACTTCCGCTACATGTATTGGAGTGAAATTTCTCCACAAGGAATGCATATAGGATGCTCATCAAGTGAAGATCATTTGTGAAGCTAAAGCAATAGTAGAAGTTGTGCTCAAGGCAAGGAAGTTCCAACATGAAGAGAAAGATCAAATCATTGTGGAACTCAAAGCACAACTAGAATAAGCAAAGAAGTTGGGGACACCAGTAGTGCAACCATCCACCCTGGCTACTGATGAGATAGAGGTATGCCCTCTTTCTCCCCCAATAGTTCATTCACCAATAAGGGAGCAGCTGGTAGATGAATCTGAAGACCATCCAATGCCATATATTGCAGACCTAAGTCAGAAGGAACGGGCATGATTGGTGTCCTATCTTATAGAGAATTTCGAAAATGAAGCGATGAAAGTCATGAAGGAGGCCAAGATCAAGAGAAAAGATTTAGATCAGATCATGAAGCCCTTCAATCTACCATATGGGATTATGAAAGACCAGACCCAAAGGTACATCAAGATGACCATGGGGAAGGATCCAAATGAGCAACTCAATTTCAGGGCAAAAACTTTTAATTATACTCAATAGGAGTTCAAAGCTGCAGAACCTATTTGGAGAAGAAAATTTTGAGAAAAATCCAACTTTCGGGTGCACTAGCAGGAGGCACCATATCTATTATAGGACAATCCCTCTTTTTGTCTTGCGCCACATCAACGATACTAGCCAGAGTTTTGGGATTTGCAAAGACAAGGTAAAATAAATAAAGAAGGGGTGAATTTTTCCTTGCTATTGAGCCCACTACATAGTTACCTGTCAACTGAAGAATATAGGGTGAGAACAATCAAATTTTGGTTATCTAGATATGCCACAGTCCCTGACCTCACAATCAAGTTGACAAATAAAATACTTACCATGACATACTAAAATTCTTCAAACATGCCAAGTACACATTTTTGAACTTCATTGGCATAAATCAAGGAATGGATATACAGTTTTTAACCTTTCTGCTATGCCTAGCCAACTTACTATAATGGCCTACAATTTGAGATTAATGTTTTTGCCAAGTACATACATATAGACTCCGAAATATTTTTAAAGATGTCTACCAATCTAAATGCAAGACTTTTGGAATATGAACTTAGCTTTTTTGCCGACCATAGACAAGCACCACATGATGGAGTAAAGTCATAACAATGGAAACAGTTGATGATGCATGAAGTACATCTGTTAAATGATATAGAACAAAAGATATATAAGACATACTCACGACACATTCCAAAGCCTGTTAGGGATGATAGATTTCACTAGGGGGGACGTGTGGAAGGAGAAAGAAGAAAAAGAAAAAGAAGAAGAAAATCAAAGAAAAAGATGCATTAGAAGAATAAAAGTTAATATATAGCTCTGTAGGAAGCTCCACAAGGGCACGCAATACCTTTCTCTACATAGAGCCCTGGAGGGGCCTGCATCAAGTTGCAATGAGAAAGAAGGAGTTCCTGAAAGGTGTAGACAAAGATTAAGCATATGACCTTTGAAGCATCAACCAGACAGAAATAGATGCAATATCTACCAACTAGTGCATGCATGACAACCCAAATCAATACAACAACTCCGATGCATGAATGTAAGGAATACCAAGGGGACAACGGAAGCATAGAAATGAGGCTTAGATAAAGTAACAAATTGTCTTATAGTCCTAGCCGCTTCCTTGATCACTAGGTGTGTGCAATGAAAAGAAATAAATAGACTTGAACAATATATTAGGGCTTTGAAGTGTGTGAACAAAGAAGTTATTTGAAGGCCAAAGGTTAGAAAGAGGTAGAGTTTAAAAAGTTGAAAAGGGTGACTAAGATAATCATATTCTTTGCCATTAGGTGTGTGTAGTGGAGAAGAGCTATACAGGCATCAATGATAATGCAACAACCCTTAGGTATGAATAAATGGGATACCAAGGGCAAAACAAGAGCTAATGATTGGAATAGAGGGACTGCAAGCCTCTTGGTTTAGAAAGCCTATCAAGGGATGAGAGAGACAAAGAGGGGGAGAGTGTTGGAGAGAGCTATGAGTAGAGAAATAGAGAAAATAGGAAAAAACAGGGCCCCCCAAAATTTTTCCAAGTTTGGGCATCTTGTAATATATTCCACTCATGTAGATGCACTAGAGGAGTCCTCTAGATGCATATCAAAATACATTTGTAACATTAACCTTGTAAATTAGTAGAAATCTAGGCTTTTTCAATAAAGTGCTGGTCTCTTGTGTGAAAGGACCAATGGATGGCACATGTATATAAGTCATTTTGTGGCTCTTTGTAAGCACTTTTTGCCATTGTGAGAATAGAGAGCTAAGATATTGGAATTTGCCTCTTCTTCCTACTGTATCTCCTTGCTTGTGAACTTGCATGTGTGTTTTTAGCATGTATATCCATTTCATTGCTTTTGTAAAGAGTGTAATGTGTGTGTGAAGCTTGAGGAGGTGTGCAACATGATTAAGTGAGTCTTGCAACTTTGTCTTTTGCACATAACTTGAAGCAGGTTTGTCGAAATCAGACAAGAATATTGATATTGGATGCATCTCGTCAAGAGTTTTGAGATGAACCCACTATTGAATTATTCCAATTTTAGAGCTCAAAGAAAAGTCCATTTTTGTGCTTGCTATGGTTTCAAGTATTGTGACACCATTTTCACTTGTGTAGGTGATGTATGTGATAGATTGCACTCATCTTCATGCAATGTTAGCTATTCACTTCATTGACCATTACTTAAGTGCATGTCCTCATACACTTGGTTAGGTTTATGATACTACTTGGATTGATAACTTAAATGTGTGATTATCCCCATTACATGTACTTGTTGGTGATTGAGGTATAGTCTCTTTCGTCCCAAGTCCCTAATTCATTACTTAGGTACACATGCACTACACGCCCTCATAACAAGGTCTTTTCTTGCTCTAATACTTGCACAAAGATCTTGAAACACACAACAACAACCTATGCATGATTTTATGAATCAAAATAAGTTAGTGTAATTTCATGTGCATAGATGAATTCATATCAAAACTAACTTTCATGCACATTCGAGTGTTAGTTTCATGATATTTGAAGAGAATACAATGTTAAATTATAAACTTTGATGCAAAACATATTCAAATGAATATAATTGAGAGTAAACATATGATGAAAAGTTATGAAAATCAATTCATTCCTATCCAAAATGGTTCAACATATGATAAGGAACTCCTAATTATCATAATCGAACACTCAAGTAATTCAAAAAGAGTTTCTCACGAGCTAACAACCATATAAAATATTGTGCAAAGATGGATTGCAATGGTCACAATATGATTTCTAATAGTCACAATAAACCGTTTGAAGTGTAGAATCTATAACAATTTGAATTTCTTGATTTGGATATTCTATGAGGAAGTTATGGCCAAAACAATGGAGCTAGATGAGTAGGCAGCATACCTCTTTGAAGAAGTATGCAGAGAATTAAATACTCTCTATAAGTGGCTTTTCTTATCAATTGACAGTTTCCAACCACTCCTTGGAAAGCCCTTTGATTCTACTTTCTATACCAAGTGAAAGCATCCAAGTTAGGCATCCTATGAGAGAGTTATGCCCATTTTAATAAAGGTAGGTATGCTAACCTTGCTCTTTTCTCTTACTTTCTAATATTTTCTCTTACTTTTCTCTTTTCTCTTTCTTTACTCTTCTCTCTTTCTAATATTTTCCATCTCTCTCTGCTCTTCACTTTATCTTACTCAAGATCTCCTTCTTCTTCTCTCTTTCTCTTCTTTCATTCTTTTGCTTTCTCCTTTACATGCTTTCATCTATTTCTTCTCTACCTCTCTTTCCCAATTTATCATTCATCCTTTCTCTCTATATTTCTACTTCTCTCTATCTCTTTCTCCCTTTGTATCTCTTTTTTCTACTTTCTTCTCTTTCTCAAATCTTCTCTTTGTCTTCTTCTTCTCTCTCTATCTCTTTCTCTCTTTCTCTTTCCTTTTATTAGTCTTTCGCTTAATTCCTTTCTTAATTATTCTCGCTTTTCTCTTTTTCTTCTCTTCTTATCTCTCTATCTCTTTCCCCTCTCTCTCTCTTTCTTTCTTTCTCTCTACCTTTCTCTTTCTTTTTATCACTCTTTCTCTCTTCTTTTATAACCATGCGGAGCAGTTAGATATATGTCTATGTATAGCAGCACTAAAAGCTTTACCATCAAGTCAAATTAGCATAGTGGCTAAAAATCTTACCTCCAAATTAGAGCTCTTGGGTCCAATTCCTCTTCGTTGCATTTGAGATCCTCTATGAGCTATCAAGATAACACATACTTGATGTGGTGATATGCATCGCTTTTGTGTGTGGAGTCTTTTTGCATCACGGTGCTCCCACAAGATGATGCACGTCTCCTAATTCCATGCGACTAATGGTAGCCTTCCTTTCGATTTTCTCCATGGCTGCTCCCTTTTTTCTCGCAGAGATGATGAATATGCCCCCTCAAATTAGTATAAAATCTCTCCATATCCTTTCACAAGGTCTCTCTCTCTCCAACGTGGCTTTGATACCAAATGTGAGAAGTGGAGAATGACATGCCTGGGACTCACCTATTTATAGCCCTTGCCTAGTCACCATCTAGAGTTCTCTCTAAGGTCCCTCTACTCATCTGGCCATCATGAGTAGGTACTTCATATGAACTCTCTAGCTTTTTGGCCTTGGCTATCCCAGGAGCAAGGAACTTCTCGTTCCTCCCCGCACATACATCTCTGGAATATAATAGTCCCACATCTAAAAAAAAATGCTCCTTTTGCACAAACCTATGGAAATTTATGAAGACTAGAGTTCACAATGTAAATATATGAAAGCAAAAAAAAATGGATGGAGTAGCTATAGTTGCGACTACTCATTCTCTACACATCTAATGAAACATACATACAAAAACCGAGTTTCACACTTGATCTATCTTTCACATGGGCACCGGATATTAAGAAAAAAAGCAAGCAGAAGGAAACGGACATTAAGAAGCAAAGCAAGAAAAAGGAGAATGGTTGACATAGTATCAAAAAGAGTTGTATAGGAGCACAATGAGAAACGAAAAAATTCCAATAAAGGAAGAAAAACCTATAGATTGGGAAGCTATGAATGTTAGGAGATCATGCTTTTTAAAGCCCGTCCATTTTTCAAAGAATCTAGCCAATTCATTAGTATATCAAAGGCCTAGAGCATTCTTTAACTATCCTCAAAAGAATGTGGTTAGAAAAAGACATATTGAATCTGATTTAATTTCACTAATTATTTCTAATTTCACATGAAAGTTCACCCTTAGAAATATCTCACTAAGTGAGTGAAATGTATCCTTTGTAGAGAAGCCCTTGCAAGTTGAGGAAGGTTTAAGCTTGAGGATTGAGTGGTGTATGAGAAAACACGGAGCACCCAAGTGACCTATGTTTATAACTGTTAGTCCTAATATGAACAACAAGTCTATTTTATAGTCTGTAGTACTTTTACTGTGAGCAAGACATAAGAATGGCAATTGACCTCCAAAATAGAAAGATAGGGAACTTACAAATTTTTACGGAAACTCCTAATATCTCCGTTATTACATAAGAATGATGATTACAAGAATAGTTCGACCGCACCGACTGCTAACACTGGAACACATGATGGATCCGAACCCACAAATTACAGAATATATGAAATTATAGATCATCATCTTGATTTTGCATTTCTGGAAACATAATCCTTTCTAGATCATACCGCAGCTCATTGAACATTTCCCTAAGACATTCCTTCAAAAAATTCCATAGGATCTAATAGTTTCTGACTAGCACTTCTATAACTAACAGCAGAAGCTTCTAGTTCAGGGATTCACTGTTGGAAACCTTCTAGCAACCTATCAAAAGTTAAAGTGACATCCCATAATTTAGTTATCATTTTTGTAGTAGTCTTTGTCATTTCTTCTAACTTAGTCTGATAGGTAAGTTCCAAAATCGAAGCAGCTTTCCGAAGTTTTTCCACTTTCGCTTCTTTATCTTCCAATACCAAATTTGCGTCTGCACAATGTTGTTTCCATTGCTCTACCTGACGTTTCAACTCGGGTATTCTTGCTGCAATCTGTGCCTGTACTGTGTATAAGTTTTCTTGAATAATCCGGAGCTTTTCTTCCAAGGCCGTAAACTCTGAATTCCGGACTGCCAGTCTTTCTTCCACTTCTGCAGTTGGGATACTTTGCCTCTTCATTTCTCCACTTTGTTCTTTAGCTTTTACTTTTAACCTCTGTATTTCCTGCTCATCCTTCTACAACTTCGTAGCTAACCCTTATTTCCTTTCTTTAATTTCTGCATCTATCCGATCTTTGCTTGCAATCTGGCTATAATTTTTGACTTTTCCTCCGCCGTGACTTTCAAAGTAGTGTTTTCCATCATTGTCTCATTCAATTCATCCACGAGCTCCTCATTGATAGGACTAGCTTGATCAATATTCTCCGCTATGAGCGCTTCTATCTCTTCTCATAGTTGGGTGATCGGGGCTGTCATCTGCTCCTGCTCTACAAACCCCTTATCTTTTTCCATGATCATAGCATTATATTTATTCTACAAGTCCTCTAGTTTCACCGAACTCCAAGCCAGCCCGCAAGCCAAGTTGCCAAGGAGTTCAGTTCAAATAGTTTCCTTACTGTACATCCACAGATAAATCACATTGGTGGATTGGAGTGGGGCTAACTTCACCCTACCTTCTGTACTTTTCCATTTATCCACTAGACCGCACTCCTAAAAGGTATATAATACTGGTATTCGGCTCGAAGAATCATCAAAATGACCACCTTGATCCTGTTGTTGCTTTCTGTGTCTCTCTTCTTCTTCATCCTTTCGCTCTACCTCTTTCTCATTGGCCTTCCTCTTGGCTTCTTCCCTGGCCTCCCTACGATTCTCCTCCACCTCGTGCCTTCTAGATTCCTACTCTTCATCCACCTTGGTTTCAACCTGGTCCTGAGAAGTGTTCCCTCCGGATTTCCACTCTGTCGCTCCTTTCTTTAGAAGCTGTAAAAATACTTTACCCGAGCATACTGTGTATTCTCGAGGTAAGTACTCCGGAGTCAAAAACAGTAAGTTAAAGAAAACTCCCACTTTGGAGTCCATTACTGCATTGACAACTTGTTCGGTATGTCGAAACAATCTCCAAACTTCCTTCTTCAACTTCCAAATTTTTTTTTTTCCTAGTATACCTGGATCTTCGCCGCTTCCTTCACTAGAGCAAAAAGCTGCTGGGACACCCCATAATGTTTTGCCTGCAAATTAATGACCATTCCTATTTACAGCATACCCCACTTCAACGGATTGTCTTCTGACAGCTGCGTAAATCGGTATTCACCCGAACATGGTTTACCGAGCAATGCGCAAATCTTTGTAGCATCCACAAGCTCGGTGCTCGCCGTGATACCCCCTTTAGCCACATGGAACCACTCATAAATCAATTTTACCGACAAATGTACTATTTCGTGTCCTTTATGAACGTTGATATCTTGTGCATTGATGTCGTGGCCCTCTATTTGTCGGACTATTTCCATGGCTATCTCCTTTGCTTGGGGGTGAGGTCTAATGTTGCACCAATCTATCATTGTGCATTGTAGGAGTCCTCTACATTCAAACCATTCCTTTTGCTCCTATGATAGCTTCTCGAGAATGCAGAGAAGGTGATAGTCAGAGAATGACACTGCAATCTTGTTACTATCCTCTTGCTTCACTGTTCATACGCATGAAAGCTTCGTGTAATATCTGCACTCCTCTCGCTGAAGTCACTCTGCTCCTTGTAGCCTCTCTGCTCACAAATTCGCCAAATGAGCCGGATTTGATAGACTATGCAGCCTTTTATGCCCAACCTGCCTGTGTAGCAAGCTGTGTGTCTCCGTCATGATGGGTGATCAAGGGATCATAACTCACCAATCTGTACTCATTACTAGCTCACAAAATAAGAACTCATCATTAGATTTGAAACGTCGCAATAGCCACCATCCGTTAATTGTTTGTACATTTTCATGTTAAGTATCTAAATGGGTCATCATGCCTGAGATTCCACGATCAAAATTTATATATATATATATATATATATATATATATATATATATATATATATATATATATATATATATATATATATATATATGTGTGTGTGTGTGTGTGTGTGTGTGTGTGTGTGTGTTTGTGTGTGTGTGTTAAAATTTTTATCGAGACCACTGATAGGGCCAGAGCTTAGACTCATTAACGACTGTTAGTAGGACTTCTCTGGTTAACGTAGCCAACTGGAATGAACCAGGTCCACACATCTCTTGAATCGGGAACATACCTGCCACCATAATTTCAGCTTACCCATCGTTCTCTTCATCTTAGAATGAAAATACAGGACTAAATCCCCTAGGCAAGAAATCTTAGTCGAGTGATGACGATCATGCCACAACTTTTGACGGCTTTGCACTTCTTGGAGCAGTAAAAAGCTATGGTAACGGTGTTCATCTAGACGTCGCAACTAATCCATGCGATATGCGAAAGATTCCTCCGGAACCAACCATTTCATCACCACAATCCGGAGATTGGGTATCGTGAATTCAAAGGTGAGTATAACCTTTTGTCTGTACAAGAATTTGAAAGGTGTGCTACCAACAAAATCTTTATAGGCAATTTTGTAAGGCCAAAGGACATTGGGAAGCATCAATTCCCACTGATCTGTGGAATCCAGCAACAATTCCTGAAGCATCTGCAGTAACACCTTGTTAGTACTTCCCGCCAATCCATTTGCCCGAGGATAATAAGGAGAGCTAAATTTATGCTTAATTTGATAATTGGCGGTAAGTTCAGCAAGCAACTGATTCAGAAAATGTGTTCCCCGGCCCGAAACCAATTCTAGCGGTAAACCATAATGCGGAAAGATATCAGTCTGCAATTTTTGGGCGACAGCCCGTGCAGTAGCTTGCTTCGTTGCCCATGCTTTTGCCATGCAAGTTTAAATGTACACGACATCGGTATGCCGAGCAGGGGGTTTGATGGGGCCAATAAAATCCAATCCCCATTTCTGAAAAAGGTTCAAGGGGCAAAATTGGCTGCAACGAAAAGTGCAGGGGAGCGCGATGTTCTCTGGTGCGTTAGCAGGGATTGTAATTCCAGACTGCTTGTTGTACATCGAAATACATCGTTGCCCACCATAAGCCAGACTGCTGAATTTTCTGCACCGTAATCGAATGATCGAAGTGTCCGCCAACTTCGCCAGCATGTGCCTCCAAAATGATGGCCTACACCTCATGTGGGGGGAACAGAACGCAGCCAAACCCCAGTGGGATCCTTATGATACAATTGGCCCATAATAATAGTAAACCGACGACTATAAAGGCCAAGTTTTTTCCATGCTGCAGAAGTTAAGTAGGATGGGGCAACACCATTCTCCAAGAAAATAAGCATTTCTTCATACCATGTAGGGTAAGTGAGAGGTGCGGTATCCACTTCAATGATCGAAAAAACCTCCACATCCGGGAGAGTAGCATCAATGCCGTCCGGGGGTTCCCCATGATCAATGCAGGAAAGAAAGTGTGCAATCGCATGGCTAGCACCAAGGTGATGAACAATATCAAATTCGAATTCTTGTAAGAGCAGGACCCACCAAGCAAGACGACCTACCAAATTCTGCTGCTTAACCAAATATAACAAGTGAAGGGACGACCCAACAAGTAATGTTCGAACCTTTTGATGGAATATATGAGTCCTAAGCATTCAAGTTCCGTCCTCGAATAATTATGCTCAGTTGTAGTGAGGCACCAACTCGCAAAGTACACCGGGTGGAACCAACTTCTATCTTCCTTCTGCATCAAAACACTTCCAAAAGCATGATCTGAAGCGTCCACAAGTACATGGAATGAGTGCATTCAATTCGGAGCTTTTCGTACTGATGCTATGGCTAGCATTTTTGGTAAGTGCTCAAATGCTCGCTATGCTTAAAGTATGGCTATATAAGCAACTTGTGCCAACTTGTTTAATGGTATGTCTATATAAGCAAGACCCCTTAAGTGCCTACCATGCCATCAGAGCTTACCCAAAAAACCTAAAACCTCCTTAGGAGTTTTGGGAGCAGGAGTTTCAAGGATAACTTTGACCTTGTCTGGATCTAGTGCGATGCCCTTTGCTGTGATTACATGGCCCGATAGTTTGCCGCATTTTAATGCAAAAGTGGATTTATTCGGATTCAAACAAAGGTGCACTTGACGACATGAGTCAAAACAAGCTCGTAAATGGTCCAGATGAGCTACCATCGTGCCCGAAACAAAGAAGTCATCTAAAAAATGCGCATAAAAGAAGTAAGGTATGGGGCAAAGGTTTGTTGCATGCAACGCTGGAAAGTGCTTGGCACATTTCATAATCCGAACCACATGAAAGTACATGCAAAGACTCTCGAGTTTGTGATAAAAGCATTTTTTGGATGTCTACATCCACCATCTGGACCTGGTTATAGCTGATAAATCCATTGAGAAATGGATACATTTCCCTTCCTGCAACCTCATCGAGCATGCTCTCCATAAACGATAAGGGAAATGGATCCGGTACAGTGGCTGCATTCAACTTCCTGTAGTCCACATAGATTCGTAACTGTTTATTTTTCTTCGAAACAATTACTATGGGGACACCTATTTTGGATTCTCAATCCAGACAATGTAACCAACTTTTATCGTTATGTCCAACTCATGCTTGACCCCTTCTACAAAATTTGGTTTCATTCTGTACTGCTATTGCATCACTGGGGTAGTATCCGATTTAAGCAATATCTGATGATGATAAAGCTTAGGATCCTGACCTTTCATGTCGGAATATGTCCATGCAAAAACATCCCTATACTATTGTAATAGGGAAATCAAGTCCGTCCGGAATTCTGGATCAAGCTCCAAACAAATTCGGATTGGTTTAGGCTCTTCCCGAGTTCCCAAATTGACCAACTCTAAAGAATCCTCTTCCATGCATATTTGGCCATCCTCCATAGGATCTTTGAGTACCGGTTCTATGTACTTCTCTTCCTGCAATTCTCGAGTTTTCATACACACCACTGCTGCCTTACTGTCCCATTTAGAACTAATGACAAAATTCACATCAACGACCCCGAACGAGAGTAGATCTCTATTGGCTTCCCAAAACTGTTGTTCCTCATCTTTGTCGAGGCCCTCCAACATATGCAGAGGCTGTGTTAACCTGGTTTTTGCTCCAAAAGACAATGATGCTCGTCATCCAATGGAACAAAAAACTTAGCATTCCCTCTTCGGAAAGTAGTTGTCTTTTCATCCCAGTTTTGATGAACTTTAGCATTGCACAACCAGGGCCGGTCCAATAGTAAGTTGTGGTCTAAAATTTCCCCCTTCAACTCCAGTACAACAAAGGTAATATTAAAGAGAACTTGTGCAATCCAAATAGGGATATCTTTAACGAGCCCTACTAGTTGGACCCGTGATTGGTCTGCCATCCAAACAAAGAAGGGAGCAGGGTCAATACTGTTCCAACCCATTTGCTTACATGTGGTGCTAGATGCAATATTGGTATGAACCCCCATCAATCAAAACTTTTGGAATAACTTTATTTTTATACTCCAGTGTGATCATTGGTACCGCATAATCCACCATTTGGTCCGGCACATTCCGTACCATTGAAACTAAGGATTCCGCTGAACCTCTAAAATAGAAAGATAGAGAAATTACAAATTTTTATGGAAACTCCTGATATCTCCGTTATTACATAAGAATGATGATTAGAAGAATAGTTCGACCGCACCGGCTGCTAACAGTCTCCCATGCAAAGAAAGATTCTACAAATTCTTTCCAATTCGGCAATCTCTTTTTCCTTTGGTATCAAACAAGAAAGAAAGTAAATAATGGAAGAAAGAAGGAATATGTTAACCACCATAGCTACCCAAGGCAGGTTGATTTGCATACTTTTCTAGTATGCCAACTTGTTATCATGCTTAGAAAGAGCCCAGTTTCATCACTTACCCATTGAAACATAAACTCCCATCAGAATACCTAACAGATGGAAGATATGTTCCCTCAGGATCACTTGACAGCCATGGTCAATCAAAATTTAAGGTGGGCGCCCAATAATAACCTTGAAAGCTATTGATTCAAAGATTTTATGAAATGCCCAATAATATGAATCTTTATGAAGCTTCCATTTTGGATATTCTTGAAGCAATTGATTCACTTCGTGATTGATTCACTTCCTAAAAGCTCGGGGTTGGATGGTCTCACTAATGAGTTTTTCAAGTCTAGGTGTTATCAAGCTTAGTCACAAAAAAAAAACAGCGAAAACAAGGTTGAAAACTAGTTGCAAGGGAGGTCCATCCTCGAAGCTATCATTGATGTTTGGAAAGGCTTCACTCTAGATCCCCTCTTCCTTGACATTAACTTGCACAAAGCTCATGATAGACTCCAAAGACTTCATGCATTGCCGATGGTCTCAGCTTCCTTGTTAAACATCATACATGCTTAGGTCGTATTCAAAGCCTCTTTCTTTCTCAATCAAGACCTAATAATCATGAGACTCTTTGTAAATGACACGAATGCTCTTGTGCATAATGATCTGGCAAGCATTGATACCTTTCGGTGTTGCCTAATCAAAAGATTTTAGATCTAGCAAGCTTATAGGAAAATAAATGTAAACATCACACTTCTCACCCAATCTAAAGAAGAAAACGAAAAAGACCATGTTGCTTAGATGCCCGCTATGTGCATAGGTGCAGCCTTGAGATGGTGGTCTCTCTCTCTCTCTCTCTCTCTCTCTCTCTCTCTCTCTCGATTTAGGTGTCAATCGTGTTTGAAATGGTCGATAGATTGACCTCTCAATTGCCTTTGCAATGGTTGGCTTGATCACTTCCTCTGTTTCTCATGTGTTTCTCCCTAACTTGAAACCAATAAACGAGAAAAATGCACTCGTCTGTGTGAAGCTCACTTCACATTCTTTTTCAATACGAAACTCTATCGAATTCGAATCCTAACTCCTGTAATGAAGTGATGTTAGTATGATTAAACACCGAGGAGATGATATTATATTTGGGTTGTCAATGTGATAAAGAAAACTGTTTTTCCTCCTTTTCTTCAAAGGAAGCTCGGCCTGAGGCCCAGTTTCCTGCTTCCTATATCGTATCCATATTCTAGTTAAGAACTTCCTTCCACGAAAGAAAAATGCCACACCCAAGCTTTCTGTAGAAGGACTACGGCTCTCGACTAAAACAGGTCTACATAAAGAAGTAAAAATTCCAAGCAAATGGTGTAGGATACAAGTAAACCTGGTTTCTGAATCACCGAAGAACTGGTTCAGTTTTATTTCATTTCTTCGATTCATGTTGGAACTTGAGTGAAGGATTTTCAACGTTGTGAGAGAACAGGTCACGAGTACATTGGCAGCAGTACCTCCTTATGCTATTACAAAGTAACGCTAATACATCAACAGTACATACGTAGCGCAGGTGATAGTAGGTGATAGTAGGCGCTAATACATATATAGTGCAGGTGACAGTACTTGTGGAACTTGTGCTTCAGAGGAGATACAAAGCTTGTCTCCAGATCCAGACTCTGTGTAGCTCAAAGTAAGTCCTTACACCGAAAACCTCAACATGAATGCTAACTGAAGATCCATCTTCGGGTCGGTTCACATGAGACAGAAGTAAGGATGATGGTTGAAAAGAGGTTTCGGTGACCGCAAGTGAACTTTGATAAGTTTACTACCTTCCAAAGCTCTCAGCAAAGAGCATGGTGGACATTGATTACCTTCCCACCTTTCAAAAGCTATCAGTAAAGAACATTCATATGGCAAAAAGAGATTGAACATGATCCACATGAGAGAACCTCTCAAGCATATTTTCTTCTGATGTCATTTAAGTTCAACACTAACGGGATTGGGCTGAGACTCGTATGCTGGAAAGCATAAGGTATAGACGACGGAACAAATTTTTGTGTGAAAGAGGTATCTAATATTAAAAAAAAAAGGAAGTTCGACCTTGCCCTATTCTCCCGGACTTTGATTAAAATAAAGAAGAAAAGTTACAAGTGAATGGAACTAGTACCCATGGGACCCCGCAAATCCCACAATGCAGGGGAGGAGTACGACAAATTAGAGGGCATTACAAATGAGGCCGACAAATCTATCATCGCCCTCATGTGGGACCCATTTCGATTTCAACTTGTTATTTTTGAGGAGATAAATACAATGATGTCTAAAAGTTGGAGATCTCTTATCTCGAGAGATTCTTTTACCTAGAAGAAACAAGGATTTCTCAATCGACCATTCCTTTGGAGTTTGGCCAAAATTGACAGCAACTCGCTCCCTCCAAATCTTCCAAAGAGTCTCACCCCTGATGGCATTCCACGGCATTGATGAGCAGCCAACCACCTCACCCAACTACGCCTGTTGCAAATTGATTTCGTGAGTCTCAATACCCGCATCACGTGATGCCAGATAACACGGGACTTGGGGCAATCGAAGAAAAGGTGAGCTAAATCTTCGATGCATCGATGGCAACGCTTGCACCATGGAGGCACACCACAAATTTTGTTAGCCCTTGCATTGGACCAGATACCCTTATGCAAGATCTGCCACATGAGAATGGACTTTTTGATCTCAATTAGGGGGTGCCAAATAGACATGAACTTTAGTTGCCATCAAAGTTTGGTCCAAGAAAGGCACCACATCTTGTTAAGGGTGTGATGAACATCTAAGTTCTCTTTGAAGTTGGGGATTCTAGATAGTTTCTTAGCATTGCTCCATTTGAGACCCTCCAGGCAAGGAAAACCCTGTCCACAAAGAAGGCGGGTAGTTGAGCAGTCCCATGCTAAACACCTGCCTTGAAGAAGAGTCCATTCCTCGAGGGTAACTCTATGTCTTAGGTCTAAGTCTTTGAACCTGATCCACTGGCCGGTCTCTTGTTTCCAGAGCTGTTTCCACTGTTTGAACCCTTTGTTCCATAACCGCTTAGCAGTTTGGAGGTTCCAAGGTTCCACCCCTCTAATGGCGATGATGGGGAACTAGATAGAGTCAAATCACTGATTCTGATGAATTATTTGGCCTTGTTCCAACTCTTCCATAAGGAACACACGAGGCTAGAGCCTTTAGGGGACACTGGGTGGGGGGAGAACAAAAGCGTGAGGGTCCCTATGTCCTTCCAACCATGATGGCCAACTAAGGTAAGGTCTTTCATGTTTCTGAAGATCAATTTAGCCCAAGAGGACTCACTATCGCTCCAAGCCTTGATAAACCACTTTGCTACCAACTTGTTAGCCAACCCAAGGATATTCAAAATACCCAAGCCCCCCGAGTCTTTCGAGCTAATGCAAGTTTCCCATTTGATTTTGGGAATCCCCCTCCTGTTGGGGTCCCAGTCCATAGGAAGTTTCTGCAGATTCTTTCCACTTCGGCCAACTCTTTCTCCTTAGGTCTCCAACATGAGATAAAGTAAATAATCATAGAAAGCATAAATGCGTTAACAACCATTGCACGCCCTACCAAGTTGACTTGCATACCTTTCTAATGACTTAGTTTGCTATCGAGTTTGGATAGCACTGAGTTCCACCATTGGTCCATTGAGATGTCGAAGCCCATCGGAATACCGAGGAGATGGAAGACTTGACCTCTAGTGATAACTTGACAACCCTGATCTAACAACAATTGGGGTGGAGGGCCACTGATTGCTCTGAAAGCAGTTTTAGCATGGTTGATTTTTAAACCTGACACCACACAAAAGGTGTCGAGGCAACTCCAGAACACCTCAATGTTGTTCATATCGTTAAGCTTAAAGGCATTCATGTCATTGGCAAAAGAGTCTCGCAATCATTTGGCCGTGATCTAGAGGTACGAAAAGACCCTTGAAATTGCGAGCGTCAATGTGATGCTTTAATAGGCAAGTGAGGCCATCCGAGGCGATAGCAAAGAGTAGTGGAGCCAATGGGCAGCCTTGCCTGATAGATCTTTTTAAACCTATGAAGCTGCATGGGTGAGTTTTTATTTCTCTAAATAGAAAAAGAAGAGACTCTTAGAGCTTTCGCGCAGTGTGCGCCGCTAAGCATAATGACTTGTTTCAGATAGAAAAATGAACAATGTGTTTTTCTGTAATTGTTCTGGAGCCCAACCTGAGGCCACACTTGAAGCGTAAAATGAGAATCATTTCGTCAGATCGTCTTTCATTTTTGTAGAGTTTGGAATTCAAATCGCTTTGTGAAATTGTGATCTCTGGGTCATCACGATTTGAGGAAAATGAGGACGCAACATCTCTGTGACGCCCGCACTTCACCGTGCAATTTCCTTATGTACACACAAGCACACAAACGTCCAAGTAGGGTTGTTGAAAGCAGCGGTACGAGGAGTACTCTGCGGCTGGCAGAGCTAGGCATATCTCTCTCTTCCGTCAGTCAGACTTGCTTTGTTCTCGTTCTGTGTGAAGGAGATATTTAAGATTTTCTTTGTGGAAGACTGGAAGTGAACGAAGAAATGTGAGACCCATAAGCTGGTATTTTGTAAAAAGCAGCATAAGCATAAAAGAGACATCATCCATGGCGGAGTGGGTCGGTTTGATCAGGTTCTGGGAGGCGGAGACAAAGAACGTCGTATATGTATATAACTTATAAGGTGGAAAGCGATTGCTCAGAAGAAGAAGAAGAAACTTGAAAGAGATCGTAGATGGAGAGAAGCCGTGGCCCGTCCGTCAGTGAATCCAATCGAACGATCACATCACAAGTTAGTCAGTCCGTCAATCGTAGCTCTGCTGAAACTCACGCACGGAAATAATCATGTCCAGTGCCTATTAACAACAACGAATGACTCATGGAGAGAGAGAGAGAGAGACGAAAGACGCATTCTGATGAAGTGAGAAGTGAGAGAGACGAAAGACGCACACTCAGGCTAGAGGAGGTACTAGGCCTCGCAAGTCGCTAGAAATGTAGAGTATCCCTGTTGTAAAATCACCTCTAGCTTTTCCTTTCTGATGCTCTTTCTAGCTCTCTCGCACAGTCCGTCTCTTTCTATCCCTCTCTGATGATATCGCTTCCGTCAGTCGAACAGCGCATGCGCTCCTCCTTTAAGTCTCTCTCTCTCTCTCTCTGAGTTTTACGTCTCTCTCTCTCTGAGTTTTACGTCCCACCTTTGTGATATGCTGCTCTGTTTGTTATAAAATGCGATGTTTCACCTTTACGGTCGCTCATGCACAGCCGCCGTCATCGTCATCATCATGTACTGCTTGCTCAGACCTACAGTTGCGACTCTCATCGATGGAGTCTCATGTATTAGCTATAAACTCGCCATCACCCTTCGGTTCTCGCAAGCCAAGTAAGAGCCCAAATCTGAAATCGTGCCCAACAACAGTAGGCGAAGGCGAGGAACGACAGCCGACCACCATGCGCATGCAAAAAAGGAGCAGCTGAGCGTTAAAATGGAATGACGAAGACACCAAGGTAAGTACGAAGATCACAATTGTAACTCTTTCAACTTATGTATTTTCCTACTATCTTTGATGACGGAGATCCCGTATCCATGTAGCATGCCCAATACCCACGGTCTGCGTGCTGTTCCAGCCACTGATGGCAACCTTGATCCGGGTTTCAACTATTATGATACAGATGGGCCGTCCTTCATATACTTTGCCCCGAGCCAAGCAAGTCCAAATAGCAGAGCCGAGCCTCTAGATAATAGCGATGCAGCTGCCCATAGGAATCCATACAGAGGCGAGCATATTGGGTTGGAGAGGCAGCACTTGCCGGGCACACCTATTTCAACATGCAGAGAAGTCATAACAGCCCAAGAAGCATGGGAAAGAACAGCCCATGCTTCCGCCCAACGGTTTTGCTCATCCCTCCTAGTGAATCCAACCCTCCTGCCTGCGTTTCATGGACGCCTCGCCCGGTCTTTCTATGAAGACAAGGTGTTCTTCTGCAAGTTCTGTGACCGGCAATTTCACAGCTCCCAAGCTTTAGGGGGCCATCAAAACGCGCACAAAAAGGAAAGGCTAGTCGCGAGAAGCACGTCTGCAGCAGCATCGGTCTCGCCGTCGTATATCTGTTCGTCTAAGCGACTATTGGCCTCCCAAATGGATTCAATCAGCAGATCGCAAGTGGGGATATTTTCTATTAAGGACGATAGCTATGGGGGTTCGCTTACACGTGTGGAGATGGAAGATGAAAGGGGACCTCGCTCCTCCCATCCTGTTGCTGGCGGTGTTGAAGATGTGTTGCGTGCTCATGCTCGGCCTTGCTCTGCTATGCACTGCAACAACAACAACAACAACAACAAGGACAATCCTCATCGCCCTTATGAGATATGTGAAAATGCTTGCTACATGAGTAATCGCTCACTCCGAATGGTGGACGGAGCAGCCATGACGCAGTCTCTACGTACCCCATCAGCCCCGCATATCATGGAGAAAACTATGGACGGAAGGGTTGGGGTTTTTCAGCCGGTTGGATCCTCCTGTTATGGAGCCACTGAATGTCTGCTTACACCCATGGATAGCGCATCCGCGGGCTCTGGTTTGTCGTCTGCATCAAGGCAAAGACATTACAACGGAGCAGAACATCGCAGGGCAGCATTCGTACACTTGATCAGCCCTGTCGTGAAGGATGAGTCTGCAGCATTGCGCGAGGACATTAAAGTCGACAACCGTCCTTACGCATTTCCCATATCTTCCCCGCAGTCCTACTCCAGAAGCAAAGCCACTCCTAATTTAGATTTGGCGCTGCACCTCTAATGCATTTTTTTTATTGATGTCTGATGCATCTTAGACGACCTCCGGAAGTCTGTATCTAATCATAACTCTCAGCATGAGCCTTGGCTTTTTACGTGGGAAAGGAGAGTGACCCCTCGCATTCTTTGACGATTGTTCTCGTCAATAGATTGTAGACTTCAGTACCAACTGAACTGAAAGAAGGCATCCGTCGATCTGTTTCGCTGAAGAGCGTACTGTTTGTACATTAAAAGAGCGCGATCCATCTTCTTCCTCGCATTTCACCACGAAGGAACTCCGCAGCCCCGCATGCAGTTAAGGGATGCCAGCTTTAGGAGTCGTCGGGATGAGAACAATTGACTTCGTTCGAGTAACGCCTCAGGTCGTTCATACCCTAACGGAAGTATTCATAATGGTGATCAGGTTATCCCCTCAAGGGCACGTTGTTTCGAATTCCACTTTAGTATGTTGCTGAAATGTTTGCTGTTAGTTTTAAGATCTACCTGAGGAAAGGCCTTTTTTTGGACTACATTTAGTGAGAAATATATGACTGGGACTTATTGTCTCTCACGGATTTTACAGCCAGCACTCTAAGGAGATAGACACCTGCAATGAGGGATATTGCGTTCTTGTAGGTATCATGCACATTCATTATGCCGTTGTAATTTCAAGCTCCAACCGTTGTAATTGCTGCGTTTCACAACCTTAACAGTCTCTTGTTGGCAAGGTCAATTTGAATGAAGTGCATAACAATGAAATGAAGCATAACTGCCCATTGTCCTTTTGATTCATACGCAGCTTATTCCTCCTCGCTTTTTCTAACGAGAGAATCTGTGGATGTTGAACAAAACACATTGAAAGGATATATATACAGAATTAAGATTAAGCAGATGCGTAAATGAACACTCGCATTAAGTATAACACAAAGCAATTAAGATTAAGCAGCTGCATTAGAACCTTGAAGAAACTTTACTGTAAGGATATCAGCACAGAATTAAGATTAAGAAGATGCATAAGACGACGAAAAGAAACATTCAGATTATGTACAATATGAAGGAATTATGATTCAGCAGCTGCATTGGAAGGAATTATGATTCAGCAGCTGCATAGGAAAGATGTAAGAGAAAATTTATAGAACGTATGAAAAAACATACTCATACGGATATGTTTATGAACAGCAAACAACCGTAACAAAAGATGAAAGATAAAAGTCTTAATAAAATATGCAAAGAGTCTTGGAAAGAACAGAAACAAACCGCTACCTGGATGTGTAAACTTTACACATTTTATTGGATTGAATCCTAGCTTCTGTTATTTATAGTGCATACAATTCATTTAGAGTTGTATCATTCCTAGACATCACGGCAATGTATGTATTTGTACGTACACACCTACAGAGAGAATATGAAAATTGTAAACATAGAAAATAAAGATACACAATAGACGAGACAATACACATTATTGGGTGCAATTTTCTTCCAAGCACTTTGTTTGATAAGTTTAGAGAGTTCATGTATTCATAGGATTTTTAGTACGTTAAGAATAGAGATTACGAGGATGGATACATACACATACATAATGCATATGCATACATCATGCACATGCATACATACACATACATAATGCATACACACACATATGCATACATAATGCATACACACACATACACACACATATGCATACATACATGCATACACGTACACACATAGACACATACACATACATAGACAGATACACACTCATAGACACACACACACATACACATAGACGTGCACACACATACACACACACACACATAGACACATACACACAGACACATACACACATAATGATGCATTCACACACATACACATGCATACACACATACACACACATATACACACACACACATACACACACATATATGCATACACACACATAGAGAGACATACACACATACACATACATGCATACATAATGCATATGCATATGCATACATACATACTTACATGCATACATACACATACATAATGCATACACACACATATGCATACATAATGCATACACACACCTATGCATACATACATGCATACACATACAAACATAGACACATACACACACATAGACACATACACACACATAAACACATACACACTCATAGACACACACACACATACACAGACGTGCACACACATACACACACATATACACACACACACATAGACACATACACACATAATGATGCATTCACACACATACACATGCATACACACATACACACACATATACACACACACATACACACATACACACACATATATGCATACTCACACACATAGAGAGACATACACACATACACATACATGCATACATATGCATACATATGCATACATAATGCATATGCATATGCATACATACATACTTACATGCATACATACACATACATAATGCATACACACACATGCATACATAATGCATACACACACCTATGCATACATACATGCATACACATACACACATACACACATACACACACATAGACACATACACACACATAAACACATACACACTCATAGACGCGTAGCGAGACATACACATAGACACACACACATACACACACATATACAAAAACACATACACACATAGACACATACACACATAATGATGCATATACACACATACACATGCATACACATGCATATGCATACATACATGCATACACATACACACAGACACATACACACACATAGACACATACACACACATAAACACATACACACTCATAGATACACACACATACACATAGACACACACACATACAAACACATATACACACACACATACACACATAATGATGCATACACACACAGAGACACATATACACACACATACACAACGTGTACATATGTATGTGTGTATGCATTAAGTATGTGTATGTATGCATGTGTGTGTATGTATGTGCGTGTATGTGTGTGTATGGGTGTATGCATGTGTATGTGTGTGTATGCATCATTATGTGTGTATGTGTCTATGTATTTATGTGTCTATGTGTGTACGTGTCTATGTGTGTATGTGTGTGTGTATATGTGTGTGCATATGTGTTTGTGTCTATGTGTATGTGTGTGCATCTATGAGTGTGTATGTGTTTATGTGTGTGTATGTGTCTATGTGTGTGTATGTGTCTATGTGTGTATGTGTATGCATGCATGTATGCATATGTGTGTGTATGTGTGTATGCATTATGTATGCATGTGTGTATGCATTATGTATGTGTATGTATGTATGCATATGCATATGCATTATGTATGTATATGTATGCATGTATGTGTATGTGTGAGTATGCCTCTCTATGTGTGTGTGTATGCATATATGTGTGTGGATGTGTGTATGTGTGTGTGTATATGTGTTTGTATGTGTGTATGCATGTGTATGTGTGTGTATGCATCATTACGTGTGTATGTGTCTATGTGTGCATGTGTGTGTATATGTGTGTGTGTGTGTGTGTCTATGTGTATGTGTGTGTGTCTATGAGTGTGTATGTGTTTATGTGTATGTATATATCTATGTGTGTGTATGTGTCTATGTGTATATGTGTATGCATGTATGTTTGCATATGTGTGTGTATGCATGTGTATGTGTGTGTATGCATCATTATGTGTGTATGTGTGTATGTTTGTGTGTGTATGTGTGTGTGTATGTGTATGTGTCGCTATGCATCTATGAGTGTGTATGTGTTTATGTGTGTGTATGTGTCTATGTGTGTGTATGTGTCTATGTGTGTATGTGTATGCATGTATGTATGCATATGTGTGTATGTGTGTGTATGCATTATGTATGCATATGTGTGTGTATGCATTATGTATGTGTATGTAAGCATGTGCATTATGTATGCATGTAAGTATGTATGTATGCATATGCATATGCATTATGTATGCATATGTATGCATGTATGTGTATGTCTCTCTATGTGTGTGTGTATGCATATATGCGTGTGTATGTGTGTGTATATGTGTCTGTATGTGTGTATGCATGTGTATGTGTGTGTATGCCTCATTATGTGTGTATGTGTCTATGTGTGTATGTGTGTGTGTATGTGTGTGTATATGTGTGTGTATGTGTGTGTGTCTATGTGTATGTGTGTGTATCTTTGATTGTGTATGTGTTTATGTGTGTGTATGTGTCTATGTGTGTATGTGTCTAACATGCACATGCCCATGCACATGGTTATGTATATGCATATAGATTTGGATCTCGGCTTGGATTTGGATCTCCGCTTGGATTTGGATATGTCTATGTCTATGTCTCTCTATGTCTATGTATATGCCTATGTCTATGTCTATCTCTATGTCTATGTCTGTCTATGTCTATGTCTATGTCTATGTCTATGTCAATGTCTATGTCTATGTCTATGTCTATGTCTATGTCTATGTTTATGTCTATGTCTATGTCTATGTCTATGTCTATGTCTATGTATATGTCTATGTCTATGTCTATATGTCTATGTCTATGTCTATGTATATGTCTATGTCTATGTCTATGTCTATGTGTATGTCTATGTCTATGTCTATGTATATGTATATGTATATGTATATGTATATCTATATGTATATGTATATGTATATGTATATGTATATGTATATGTATATGTATATGTATATGTATATGTATATGTATATGCATATGCATATGTATATGTAGATCGCATTACCTTGGAAGAATCAATTGCCCAAAACCTAGATAATTCCTTTCTTAATGTGGAATTACTACCTTTATACTCAGCTAGAAACCAGTCAACCTTCAAAATGACCTATCAAAATATATAACAACAAAAACCCATTATTAGGTGCTTAAAAAATTACTAACTCTATCAAAAAAGTATAAACTTTTTTCTACCTATTTGAATGTACGAAATGAAATTTCGTAGATACCAACAATAGTTCGTACGTAACCAAGTTCGCTATCTATAAGGTTCGTGTCTTTTGAGCTAGCACGTGATAGTTGCTTGAAAGAAGCAACAATACTAGAGTCCTCTGTTTTACGTAAAGAATCAATGGCTTTGATTCTAATATGCTGTCCAAAAGTCCACATATTAGTGAAAATTCGAGCTTGAAAAATAATTTCAATTAGTAAATAGAAACTAACATACATATATGAAAAAATAAAATATTATTTTAATAAAATTACCTTTCGTTCACAACCTATCATTAACTCTCTTTGCTCATCTAAGATTTCTTCATTATTTGCATTGGCGCATTGCAAACAAGTATATAGCCAATTCATGAAAGAAGATATATCTGTAATCACATTATTATCGAGATTATGTCTATATCTTTTTTTTTCGCCTTTTACTTTGGAGATTTACCTGAATATCAAGAAATGAAGTAGGAAGTTCTTTCTCCATCAAACATAGTACCTCTTTGCATTCACGTTTTTTTTGTGGGATCGAGTTTTTGTCAATCTCTTTGGATGTCATCCGCCTATACATATCATAAAAACAATTATAATCCTTTCGTTGTACATCCATCGATAACCAAAGGTAAAATATGTTTCAAAAAGTTATGCCAATCATGGGTCTTTAACCCAGATAAGCTCTTATCATCCATAGTAAACATGTTTTGAAAAGATGCTCCATATCCTATAGGAGTCTTAATCAATTGAATTCTTTTATTGATAGTCTGTATCTCTTTTGTTGTAAGTACCCAAGGAGCAGGTGCATAAGTCATTTCTTGTCGATGTCTATAAAAAACTGGCCATAACTTTGGTTTAGATTTTTGATCTTTCAAATCATTCCTTGATGCTGTGGTATCTTTTAGTCTAAGAAGATGCTGCCATAGTGAATAACCAATATTTTTTAATATATGCATAGGATCAAGAAGATGACATACTTTTAAGTCTTTCGAATACTCCAAAGAATACCATATTGATATATTCTCTGCGAGTGCCAATTTTCCTTTTCCTCTGTTAACATACTCATTATCTGAATCATCACTGAAGATTTCTGATTCTGGATCTATCAGAGATCCATCTGTCCATTTTTTATACCAATCCATAGGCGTCATAGGTTTTGGACACTGACCTGTTTCAAGCTTTGCATTAAAATGTATCGCTTCTCTTTTAGATCTTAATGGATGATCATCAGGCAAGAATCGTTGATGTCGAAGATAAATATTTTTGTTGAGATTCTTACTATAGATTGATCTCAACCAATCACCACAATATGGACAAGCTTTATAACCCTTAGTAGATATTCTTGCATCATGAAAATGATAAAAGTATAATTAGATTAAATCATATTTATTTACATGCATATTGAATAAAAAAATTACATCAATACCTGAACAAACACCATATCCTGGAAAATCGTGAAGAGTCCAAGCCACAATAGCACGAACCGTAATATGTCTTTCATTGATGTTTTTCGATACATCAATGAAATTAATACCTCTCCATAACTCTTGAAGATCGTCAATGAGAGGAGCAAGATATATATTTAACTTGTCTTTTGCCTAGGATTAAAAGTGAAAGCATTAAATGTTCCTTTTTAATGCTAAGATATGGCAGAAGATTGTAGTTTATGACTACCACTGGCCATGTTGACCATTTACTGGATTTCATGGAGAATGGATTAACCCCATCTAATGCAACTCCTAACTTTAGATTCTGTGGATTTTGTGCAAATTCGGGCCATGTAGAATCAATATGCTAAAAAGCAACACTATCATGAGGAATTCTGATTATTCCATCAGTACTTTTGTGATCATGTCCCCAAGTCAAAAGCTTTGATAATTCGGGGCTTTGAAACGTATATCTAATCCGTGGAGCCAATGGAAAATGTCTCAATACCTTTTTTGTGATTTTACCTTCTTCGCCCTTATATCCAAGAGATTGACATTTGGGACATGTCAAAGAGTCTGCATATTCACCTCTATATAAAATACAATCGTTAGGACATCCATGTATACATTGATAATCTATACCAAGATTGTTGATTATCTTCTTCATTTCATCATGTGAGGTAGGAAGAACATTTTGACTTGGTAAAAACTTTTCAGATAATAACCTCTAAGTTTATCAAAAAATGATATATTAAAAAAAGTAAATAAATACACACACACACACACACACACACACACACACACACACATATATATATATATATATATATATATATATATATATATATATATATATATATATATATATATATATATATATATATATATATATATATATATATATATATATATATATATATATATGCATATAATTTTATATATGTATATGCTTATGTGCATCTTTCAAAATTCGTGAAAAATTTGATTATTTTCGATGGCAGGATACGATTGTTTGTTTTGGAGGATATGAAGTATGTACCTTCATTCAATGATTTGTCGATTCTATTATATGTTCAGTTTGAAAGTGTGAGAAGCGGGTTTATAATTGCTATTGAAAGAATTTGGCACTGTTTATAGGCCATATGATGGTGACCTGGATGAATCGCATGCACAGAGGTTACTCAAGATAGAGCAACCTGATTATAAGGGACTAGTGTGATGGAGAGTGTTAATCTCCAAAAGAACAACCTATTCTTGAAATTAGAGCACCTCTATATCAAGAATAAGTCTAGACTCCTCTTAATTTAGAGAACAATCACTAGCTTATCAAGAAATTGATTATTCTGGAAAAAATCAAATTCTCAGAAAAGTCTGCTGCAATTTAATCTCTGATTGACTAACCATTCGTGTAAAGTTTTTGATAAAACTTTGTAGGATGTGTCGCCTTAAGGTTGCGCACCTTCTCCAACTTAAATCTCCTCAAATAGTTGAGTATACTTTGAGAAATGACTCAAACACTTTACCTATGTGTGAAACTGCTTCTTTGCCGTAGGGACTTTGACACCTGTAACTTTTTAGCTATAGTTCTCTCAATGTCCAACCCGTTTGGTCAAATGGTTTTAGCTGTAGATAGCTTATCTCTCAACTTAGATTTTTAGCTATCACTTGTGTAAAACTTTACACTGTGCACTGAGCACTGTCCATTTCTCTGAACTCGAAATCTGCTCCTGTTTTAGAAGACTGTGAACATTCTTTACATATGAATGTTCCTACTTACAATTCTCTTAGCCTAATCACAATTGGAAGCTAAAACTTTGTACAGTAGTCGATCAATTCTAGACTTAGACTTGTACAAAAGCATTCCACAAAAGATCTACCACAGAAGGAGAAAACACAGAAACTTTGGGCGCAAAAATTCTGTCATTTTGAAGAAGACTACAACTGAATGAGAGAGAGACTTCAACTAACTTTTCATGTGTCTAATGACACTTACAACATCTCATTTCTCTATTCCTATGCTCTCACATAGTCTCTCCTCGTCTTCTCTCTACATCTCGACATTTTTCCATAGTATTTATAGGCAAATATGTACAGACTTATGACTAAACATAAGTATAAGTGACCTATGTCTTAACTAATGTACATATGTGTACATTTCTTTCAACCTGTGAATGTAACCATCTTCTAAGCTTCAAGAATTGATCTTATCTCCATCCTTTGTCTTTCAAAACTTCAATTGGGGATTGGTTGCACCAACAGCTCCCCCTCAATCATCAATTGAGGTTTCTCTTATCTTCTTTATGCCTGCCATGTCTTTGAACTTCTGTAACTTTGGTCCATCCAAGCTCTTTGTAAGCATATCAGCTATCTGATCTTTTGTTGAAGTATGTATAACTTCAATCTCTTTATCCATCACCTTCTCTCTTAGAAAGTGATATTGTATCTCAATGTGTTTGGTCCTGGCATGAAAAACAGGATTAGAAGCTAGATATAATGAACTCATGTTATCTCCATAAATGATAGGTATGCTCTGTATAGTGTCAAAACTCTTCATGAGAGTCTTAAGCCATATCACTTCCTTTGCAGCTTCAACCATGCTTTTGTACTCTGCTTCTGTAGATGACAAAGCAACTGTATGTTGCTTCTTTGAGCACCAAGAGATTAACTTATCTCCCACATAACACATGTACCCATAGGTTGACCTTTTATCATCTGGATTACCTGCCCAATCTGCATCACTATATATTTTGATATTTGTATCTGATGTGAAACCATAATACAAACCCTCTTTGAGTGTACCCTTAATGTACCTCAACACTTTTTGACCTGCAATCCAATGTTCTTTCCTAGGACAATGCATGAATTGAGACAACACCCCAACTGCATATGATAAATCAGGCCTAGTTAATGTAGCATAGATAAGACTACCAACCAAAATCTGATATTGTTTCATTTCCTTGAACTCTTCACCTCAAAATCTGCTCAATTTGTGATTCACCTCCATTGGAGTAGGTGCTACTCTACAATTATTGATTTTAAACTTGGTTAACAAATTCTTCAAATACCTTTCTTGAGTCACATACACTCCATGTTGAGTGTATGAAATCTCCATGCCCAAGAAGTATGATAAATCTCCCAAATCACTGATTTTGAACTCTTTCTCCATTTGCTTCTTTAGGCTTTGAATGCCTTTCTCATCTGTACCTGTAAGAATTATATCATCAACATATATGCACATGTAAATGAACCCATCATCACTTGCTTTAATAAGCAAGCTACTATCTGCCTTAGATACTTGAAATCCAAGTTCCTTTAAGAACTTTACAAGCCTATAGTTCCATGCCCTTGGGGCCTACTTCAAGCCATATAAAGCTCTCTTGAGCTTACACACATGATCTGGATATCTTCCATCTCTGAATCCTTGAGGTTGTTCCATGAAAACATCATCTGAAATGTAACCATTCAAAAAAGCATTCTTCACATCTAATTGACACAATTTCCAACCTTTACATGCAGCAATTGCTATGAGTGTTCTAATGGTTGTCATCTTTGGCACAGGACTATAAGTCTCATCATAGTCAATACCATATGTTTGAGCAAACCCTTTCACAACAAGTCTAGCTTTGTACCTAGACACACTTCCATCTGCAAATCTCTTTGTCTTATAAACCCACTTACATCCAATGATCTTTTGGCTATTTGGTTTTGGAACCAAATCCCATGTTTGATTTTCCATCAATGCATCATATTCTTCCTACATAGCTTTTTCCCAAATTTCTTTACCTTTTGCCTCTTCATATGTAGAAGGGTCTTCATCTGCTTTAATCATGTATGCATAATCCTTAGTAGTCAAGAATGAAGTATCATAGCTATACCTTGTAGGTTGCCATTTGTGCCTTGTAGACCTCCTGAGTTCTCCACTTCTTGAGGTTTCTGGTTCTTCACATTCAGGATCAAATCTTGGTATTTCTTCAACTTCAACCTGCACTTCATTATTCTCCTCTTCATCACATATCTGAACCTTTGATTTACCTTTCCTTTGACTCACAATTTCTTCATCATCTGTATTAATATTGATAGTACCTGCATACCAAGTACCTTGCTCATCAAATGTAACATCTTTTGATACAAGAAAATGTTTTGTGGATGGATTCCACAACCTCTATCCCATCTGCTTATCATCATAACCAATAAACACATATTTTTCAGCTTTAGGTTCCAATTTGTGCCTTGATTGTGATGGCACATATGCATAGGCCAAACATCCAAATACTTTGCAATGGTCTAATGTAGGTCTCTTACCCCACCATGCCTCATATGGTGTCATACCCTGCAAGGCTTTACATGGTAGCCTATTGACCAAATAAGTAGCTGTGTTTACAGCCTCAGCCCACAAATAATTTGGGCAATTTTTCTCCTTCATCATGGACCTTGCAAACTCAACAAGAGTTCTATTTCTCCTTTCTGCTACACCATTTTGTTGAGGAGAGTACCTGCAAGTAACCTCCCTTTTTATACCTGCATTCCACAAGTAATCACTGAACTCATTAGAGAAATACTCTCCCCCTCCATCAGACCTTAGTCTCTTCAACTTATGTCCTGTAATTCTCTCTGCATACACATGATAATGTTTGAATGTATTGAATACCTTTGACTTATCTTTGATCACATAGATAGTGATCCATCTGGTAGCATCATCAACATAAATCACATAATACCTTGAACCATTGATACTGAAATCCTTTGATGGTCCCCACACATCTGTGTGTACCAACTCAAGTCTCTCTGAATACATAAACCCATGCTTAGAATAGGATTGCTTATGAGCCTTACCTAATTGACATGCCTCACATCTGTATGTCATATGTTGACCTGCAACATTAGGCAATCCAAGCACTGAACCATTATTAATCATATCTTTAATACCTCATTGAAATGTCCAAGCCTCTTGTGCCAAAGATCTAACTCAAAGATCTTATGTCCTCCATAAGTGAACAAGGCATGACCAACATTACCTTGAATCTTCAATGTGAACAATCTTCCTTCTTTCTTCCCTGAAACAATTTGTTTATACCCATTGCTAGGGTCTTCCACAAACACTCCTTCATTAGTGAACCTCACTTCATAACCTTTTTCCACAATTTGTCCTACACTTATCAAATTCTTAGGAATTGTAGGAACATACAAGACCTTACTCAATAAGGTGCTACCATCCTTGGCCTTCACTGATCCAATTGACTTCACATTGTGCTTTGTATTGTCACCTGTTTGAACAACATGATTAGATACCTTATTCTCCAAATGAGTCATCAAGGCTATGTTACCACTCAGATGATTGCTACACCCTGAGTCAATGTAGAAGACTCTTTGATCTTCACTCTGCCTTTCACAAGTTGCATTCATTATTAATGTTGAATCTTCCTTCTGATTTGAAGCATAATTGTAGTAGGTATTGCTATATTGTTGACTTTGGAATCCTCTACCTGCATTTCTTCCAAAGTAACCCCTACTACCTCTACCTCTGAAATTACCTCTTTGATTTCTGCCACCTCTTCCTCTTGAATTAAAATTCTGATTATATCCACTATTACTCTGATTATTATGCCAACAATCATTAGCTAAATGATTTGTCTTACCACAAATCCAGCAAGCTTTGGCTCCATCTTTGTTACTCCTGCCTCTTCCTCTACCTTTGCCACCTCCTCTTCCTCTTAGGAAGTTGGCTTGACTAGTTGTGCCTTCTTCTTCATTTGCTTGTTGCTTTCCTTTGTTAGCTTTCTTCTTGTCTTTAGAGTACATTGCATGACCTGCACTCTTTTCAACATCTCCTTTGATATAATTTTCAAAAGTTAGCATATGTCCTAACAATTGATTCAAATCAGGAGTGAAATGATCCAATGAAAGTTTTGTAGACAAAATAAAAGTCTTCCACTTCTCATCACCTCTTAGTCCTGTGAAAATTTGCCTTACCAATTTATCTTCTTCAATGTCTTCATCCACTGCTCCTAATGCATCTGCAATGTCTTTCATCCTTGTTACATAATCTGAAATGGATTGAGAGGCCTTTTTCTTGAAGGTGATAAATTCTGCCCACAAGGATGCCTTCCTTGACTTTGTAGTGTTTTGGAAATGCTCCTCCAAAGCATTCCAAATATCACTTGCACTTTCAAGACCTCTAATATGAGGTAGCAAGTAGTCATTGACAGCCATGTAGATTATGCTCCTAGCTTGAGCATCTCTTTTCATCCAATTCTTCAAATCTGATAATTCTTCCCTAGTTGGAACACTAGGATCTCTGAGTTGTGGCTTTTCTTCTTCTCCTGTAATGTAAGCTATCAAATCTTTGCTCATTAGATGAGCTTCCATTCTCATTGACCATGCAGGATAGTTCTCTCTATCCAATTTCTCTATCTGAAGAGAATCTCCCATCCTTTCTTCACCTGTACTAACAGATCTTTAAGCTTTATGAGAAATAAATGTACCTTGGCTTCGAATATTACTCCTTCTGATCCTTTTGACAACTTCAATGTGTCTTCCTTCAAGCTTCCTTCAATCTTTATCCTTTTGATCCTTCAAGATGTAAAGTTTGTATGTCTGTAGCAGTTGGAGTCTCCCTTTCCTTAATTCTGATGCTTCGTGCTCTAATACCACTGATGGAGAGTGTTAATCTCCAAAAGGACAACCTATTCTTGAAATTAGAGCACCTCTATATCAAGAATAAGTCTAGACTCCTCTTAATTTAGAGAACAATCACTAACTTATCAAGAAATTGATTATTCTGGAAAAAATCAAATTCTCAGAAAAGTCTGCTGCAATTTAATCTCTGATTGACTAACCATTCGTGTAAAGTTTTTGATAAAACTTTGTAGGATGTGTCGCCTTAAGGTTGCGCACCTTCTTCAACTTAAATCTCCTCAAATAGTTGAGTATACTTTGAGAAATGACTCAAACACTTTACCTATGTGTGAAACTGCTTCTCTGCAGTAGCGACTTTGACACCTGTAACTTCTTAGCTATAGTTCTCTCAATGTCGAACCCATTTGGTCAAATGCTTTTAGCTGTAGATAGCTTATCTCTCAACTTAGATTTTGAGCTATCATTTGTGTAAAAGTTTACACTGTGCACTGAGCACTGTCCATTTCTCTGAACTCGAAATCTGCGCCTGTTTTAGAAGACTGTGAACATTCTTTACATATGAATGTTCCTACTTACAATTCTCTTAGCCTAATCACAATTGGAAGCTAAACCTTTGTACAGTAGTCGATCAATTCTAGACTTAGACTTGTACAAAAACAGTCCACAAAAGATCTACCACAGAAGGAGAAAACACAGAAACTTCGGGTGCAAAAATTCTGTCATTTCTGAAGAAGACTACAACTGAATGAGAGAGAGACTTCAACTAACTTTTCATGTGTCTAATGACACTTACAACATCTCATTTCTCTATTCCTATGCTCTCACATAGTCTCTCCTCGTCTTCTCTCTACATCCCGACATTTTTCCATAGTATTTATAGGCAAATATGTACAGACTTATGACTAAACATAAGTATAAGTGACCTATGTCTTAACTAATGTACATATGTGTACATTTCTTCCAACCTGTGAATGTAACCATCTTCTAGGCTTCAAGAATTGATCTTATCTCCATCCTTTGTCTTTCAAAACTTCAATTGGTGATTGGTCTGCACCAACATAGTGCCAACAGGATTCCAGGGGTATGCAGTAAACCTCTTGCATGTCAATGATGAGCATTTGAACTTTAGGATACAAAGTGGAAATCATGGTGGCTTGAGACGATCACTTTTATACAGCTTGTTCAAAGAATTTCAGGTTTATGAAACTTAAGTTTTTTGAACAAGCTGTATAAAAGTGATCCTCTCAAGCCACCATGATTTCCACTTTGTATCCTAAAGTTCAGATGCTCATCATTGACATGCAAGAGGTTTACTGCATACCCTAGGGATCCTGTTGGCACTAGTCCATTATACTCAGATTGCTCTATCTTGAGTAACCCTTGTGCATGTGATTCATCCAGGTCACCATTGTATGGCCTATAAACAGCGCCAAATTCTTTGAATGGCAATTATAAATCTTCTTCTCACACTTTCAAACTGAACATATGATAGAATCGACAAATCATTCTATGAAGGTACATACTTCATATCCTCCAAAACAAACAATCGTATCCTGCCATCCAAACAATCAAATTGTTCGCGAATATTTTGAAAGATGCATTAATAGTTTTAAAAGATGCACGGACAAAAAGTGTCCATTCAATTCAACTTCTTGTTCTTACCTTATCTAAAGTAAGAATAAAAACCTGCATTGAATGGATACTTTTTGTTCGCCCATCCTTTTAAATTATTTTTCCATCCTTCAAAATGTGTGTATATGTGTGTGTATGTTTATATGTGTATATGCATTCATGTATATTATGTGTATGTTTATATATATATATATATATATATATATATATATATATATATATATATATATATATATATAGAAAATTGAAAATTATACCTTAATAGTGTCGAAACAGATACATTACTCCATCCAAAACGATTTTGAAGGTTGAGAATAAGTAAGCTCGCACTTAGTCGTGTCAAACGACTTCCTTCATATACATGCTTTAGACATTACTCTCGGAGATATTTCTCATTTTTTAGAAATATCAATGCTCTCATTGTCATTTTGATACCAATCCTCAATAAAATCTGCCATGCCATCATCTTCATCATTGTTACACAAATCTTGTACTTTATCGTCTTTTGAATATAGATCTTTCAACTTTGCATATTGCACAGGATTAGTTTTGCATAGCCTCCTCATCGAAGCTTCCGATAAATGAGGTCTTAATGGTAATTGTGAATGCTATGGAGGAATATCATCAACATCATACGTTGGAATCTACACATATAAATAAAATTCATTAGTATTCCATAAATGAATAAAAAGTAAACTTTAAATATAAAATTAAGTATATAACTTATTAAATATGGATATAATTTTTTTTTCTCTCTAGCTAAAAGGTGCTCTTGGAGATCTACACCATCCATAATTCACTAATAGTTCATCACCGGCATGTAATGTAGTAATAGCATTGACAACTATGTATCTTGATACATCTCTACTCATGTATGGTGATTCATGACTATTTTCACGCTCCTCAAATGTGCAATTAGTCGTTGAACTATTATGTAACCCTCGACTACTATTTATTAAACCTGCTATATTTCCATGTGTGTAAGGTCTTCCATCAATATATAATCTTTCATTTTTTGCATGTAAAATCCTTCTACTAGTAAGGGATGCTACGTTCAAGCATATTCCATAAGTACTCATGCTTTGAACATAACGTGAAAGTCGGCTACGCCATCCATAATTCACTAATAGTTCATCACCGGCATGTAATGTAGTAATAGCATTGACAACTATGTATCTTGATACATCTCTACTCATGTATAGTGATTCATGACTATTTTCACGCTCCTCATATGTGCAATTAGTCCTTGAACTATTATGTAACCCTCGACTACTATTTATTAAACCTGCTATATTTCCATGTGTGTAAGGTCTTCCATCAATATATAATCTTTCATTTTTTGCATGTAAAATCCTTCTACTAGTAAGGGATGCTACGTTCAAGCATATTCCATAAGTACTCATGCTTTGAACATAACGTGAAAGTCGATGCCAATCTCCCCATCCATATATAGGACCAAAAAATGACATAAGAGTGACTTCAGAGTTCGGAGGCACATACAAATCCTCTACAATAAAGAGACCACAACCAGCATTAGCAATAGTGGATGGAGCAATCATATAGCGATTACCCCAAAAGTTGAAAACCTCTCCATCTAAAGGCAGTGGTCCTCTATTCCATCCTCCATATCTTCTTCTATCATATGTTTGTACTAAAGAACTATCATGAGCTCGCAATGGATAATCTCCAGCCATTTCAGTCTCTAAACCAGGAGGTAGAGGATTTCTAGAAACCTCTGCTTGTAATCTATGAACAGCAAGTCCATGACGTGTACGAGGTATATTAACATTATGAGAAAAATCATCATCATCATCATCATCGAGCAAGTATTCCTGTATATCAACAGTAATTTGATTTTATATATGGTTTTTACTTAAAATAATGACATTAATATATATAGAAAATAGATACCCAAGCATTATCACGTTGATTAGGTGATGGTGCACACTTAAAAGTACCATAATCTGCCTCATGTTCAATACGTTCCAATCGTGGTCTTCGATACGTGCCATAACAAGAGTTACACCAACATATAATATGCTCTTCATAGTAAAATTCATCATAATTCCTATCGGAGGACACATGTGAAGTCGTTGCATAGGTAGGAGGTGGTGGAGTACCCTCTGATTGATCAGAATTTGCACATAATAAGAAACAAAAAAAAAAGTTATGTATCCATCAAATATATTTAAAATTAAATGTTTGATATACTTATAGTATAAAGCCATTGCACGATGAGGAGAGAGTGGTGGAGTTCGATCTGATTGATCAGAATCTACAAATAATGGTATTTGATATTAATAATCTGATTATCTACATACACAATTCACATATACACAACCAAACATTATTGTGGGATAAATGCATGTATTTTGTATGAATGAGTGTATATGCATGCATGTGTGTGTATGTATATATGTGGATATGTATATGTGTGTTTATGTTATATGTATGTATATGTGTATATGTATACATATATGTATGCGTATATGTTTGCATGTATATGTGTATGTGGGTATGTGTATGTGTATATGTGTGTATATATGTGTATGTATTTTGATTTTTTTTGTGTTTGAGATTAAATTAACAGGAGATATTGTATGGTGGAAAAAAAATTGAGGCGAGCTAACATAACACTTGAGACGTGGCAGTTTTTTCGTAGATAGCTACATCTTCAGAGTCATTTCCTCAACAGAAGGTACATAAATTAATAGTTTATATTTATAATTTTTATATATTTTAGTAATTTTTTACATTTAATTGATGTGTATTTTTCTTGAATAAACACGCTGCTGCAAAGAAGAGAGTGGATTCAGGCCACACATCGAGCCTAGGCCAAATGGGCCATACTGGTTTTGTAGCTACATTTGTAAGTATATGTGTTATTGTGAGTATATTTTTTATTTTAGTTAAAATGCAAGCAACTAATCTTTTTTATTTGTTTCAATGCAGCAGAAGGATTACGGCCGATATCCTACGAAACATGAGATCGAGTATGCTACACATTTTGGATATCGGCGTTTGAGCGAGTATATGCAAGATCATCCTGATGCCTTTGTGAGTATTATTAAATTTTATATAATTATTTTATTTTTATGAACGATTTAATTGATTTATGTATTTATGTTTGTTATATGTAATAGAGGAGTATTATGGAGAGACAAATATGGATGAGGTGGAGAGACAAACACAAGAGGGACGATCTCGATCGTCACAGGGTGATCATGACGATGAGGATGAGGAAGATCAGGATGATCATGATATTACTGATGATGATGATCGTGATGATGATGATTAGGATTTTAGTTGATTATGACATTGGATTATATGTATTTACATTGATATATATATATATATATATATATATATATATATATTATCTATATATTTTTCATTTCAGTTATGTTTTGAATTGTGTGTATGGTATTAAGTAATGAAGAGTTTTGTTCTATTGATTGTTATTATTGTTTATATTAAGCATGTGTTTTAATACTTTAATTATATAATTCATTCATATGTGTGTACCTAAGTGTATATGTATGTGTGTGTATATGTATGTATGTGCATGTGTATGTGTGTGTATATGTATGTATGTGCATGTGCATGTGTAAGTGTATATGTGTGTATGAGTATGTGCATATGCATGTGTATGTGTGTGTATATGTATGTGCATGTATATGTGTAACTCTATGTGTATATGTATGTATGTGCATGTATATATGTACATGTAGGTATGTGCATGTGTGTGCATGTGTATATGTGTTTTAATACTTTAATTATATAATTAATTCATATGTGTGTACCTAAGTGTATATGTATGTGTGTGTATATGTATGTATGTGCATGTGTATGTGTGTCTATATGTATATATGTGCATGTGCATGTGCATGTGCATGTGCATGCGTAAGTGTATATGTGTGTATGAGTATGTGCATGTGCATGTGTATGTGTGTGTATATGTATGTGCATGTGTATGTGTAATTCTATGTTTATATGTGTGTATGTGCATGTATATGTGTATATGTATGTATGTGCATGTGTATGTGTGTCTATATGTATGTATGTGCATGTTCATGCGTAAGTGTATATGTGTGTATGAGTATGTGCATGTGCATGTGTATGTGTGTGTATATGTATGTGCATGTGTATGTGTAATTCTATGTTTATATGTGTGTATGTGCATGTATATGTGTATATGTAGGTATGTGCATGTGTGTGTGCATGTGTATATGTGTTTTAATACTTTAATTATATAATTCATTCATATGTGTGTACCTAAGTGTATATGTATATGTGTGTATATGTATGTATGTGCATGTGTATATGTATATATGTGCATGTGCATGTGTAAGTGTATATGTGTGTATGAGTATGTGCATGTGCATGTGTATGTGTGTGTATATGTATGTGCATGTATATATGTAACTCTATGTGTATATGTGTGTATGTGCATGTATATGTGTATATGTAGGTATGTGCATGTCTGTGTGCATGTGTATATGTATTTTAATACTTTAATTATATAATTCATTCATATGTGTGTACCTAAGTGTATATATATGTGTGTGTATATGTATGTATGTGCATGTGTATGTGTGTGTATATGCATGTATGTGCATGTGTATGTGTAAGTGTATATGTGTGTATGAGTATGTGCATGTGTATGTGTGTGTACATGTATGTGCATGTATATGTATAACTCTATGTGTATATGTGTGTATGTGCATGTATATGTGTATATGTAGATATGTGCATGTGTGTGTGCATGTGTATATGTGTTTTAATACTTTAATTATATAATTCATTCATATGTGTGTACCTAAGTGTATATATATGTGTGTGTATATGTATGTATGTGCATGTGTATGTGTGTGTATATGTATGTATGTGCATGTGCATGTGTAAGTGTTGAGGAAATATTTTAAACACCTCCTTAATAATATCTTATGTATAGATATGTACCCCTATAGTATTTATATTTTTCAAACCTTCATGAAACCATAAATATGTATTTGAAGGAAATAAAAACCCAAGAATAAGGTGGGCCCCACCCTAGTAAACGAGCTACCCTTACCTATAGTGAATGGTAGAATCAAATCCCTAGCTAAATATGGAGTGGGACAAGTTAGTTTTATAAAATTCAAATACTTAAGCTTGACCCACTCTCCCTTTTGAAAGAGTCCAAAAAGCTTTTCAAAGACTCAAGCCCCACCATAGACTTTTGAGTCCTACAGAAAGATTCTTGACAAATGGGATACATGTGATTGACTTTTTGGGCCCAAAACCATGCATAAAATATTCCAAACGCCCAAACTCGGATTTGAGGCTCATTCCCACGAAATGGAGGTGCTATTTATAGTATTTTTGCGATTTTTCATGAAAAAAACAAAGATATGACCATATGGGATAAGATGAACACCTTAGAATGGCCAAAAATCTTCTAGGATTTTGTCAATGTTGTATTTTCCACCGCACAAGTGTCACATCTAGAAGATTCTCCCAAATAATATCATCTCCAAATATCTTCCCAAAAGACCTATAAAAGGACCCCCTTCGGTGCCCTCAAAACAAGAAGAGTTGTATGCAGGTACATACTGTGGGTGTAGTGAGCACTCCAAACCTAGGAGGAGGAGTCTACCCTATGTCATTGTATTGAGAGAGCTATCAAGCTCCTAATTTATAAGTCCCCCATGTCTTTGTAATACTTTCTATTTCAATCAAGTTCATTTCTCCAATTCCTTCCATTTCCATTACCCTGAACCCTTGCTTATGCTATCCAATACACCCTCTCTTCTTCTCTCATTTCCTAGTCCTTGCATATTCCTTCCCTCTTCTCCATCATTCCCAAACCCATTGAAGATTGTGGTATCACTTGGCTCCTCTTGTCATTGAGAATCTCTTTCTTGTGAGTGTTTCGTGTTTTTTGAGTTGGTACTAAGAGGGCGGTGCGGACAACCCCTGCCTTAAGAGTACTTGTGTAATGTTTGTATGTTGGTACTAAGAGGGCGATGCGGATCACCCTTGCCTTAAGAGTACCTTTGTGTTGATTGTGTTTAAATGTACTAACAGGGCGGTGTGGATCACCCCCACCCTAAGAGTGCCATTGTATCTGTGTGACAAAGCGGCACGAACCACCCCTGCTTTGGCAGTGTTGTGTGTGTTTTTCATGTGAGTGATTTTGTAGGAGCCTAGTGTCCCTCATCTTCAATTCCATTCTATGTTTATGAGTTGAGGATCGACGAAGTGTTAGAGGCCATTTCCTTTATGCCCCTCTCAGTGTATATATGTGTATGAGTATGTGTATGTGCATGTGCATGTGTAAGTGTATATGTGTGTATGAGTATGTGCATGTGGATGTGTATATGTGTGTATATGTGTGTATATGTATGTGCATGTATATGTGTAACTCTATGTGTATATGTGTGTATGTGCATGTATATATGTATATGTAGGTATGTGCATGTGTGTGTGCATGTGAATATGTGTGTGTACGTATGTGTATATATGTGTATAATGTATGTATATGCATGTGTATATGTATTCAACATGCATGTGTATGTGGATGCATTTCCATTTGCATCCATGTGCATGCATGTGAATGTGCATGCATGTGGATGTGCATATACATGTATTTGCATATATGTTAATGTGTGTATGTGTATATATATATCTATATATGCAATAATGCATGCATGTAAGGCTTTTTTATGTGGTTGTCGAAATTTTTGTGCATATGCATGTGTATATGTATGTATGTCTAAGTGTATGTGCACATGTATATGTGTGTATATATGTGTGTGTATGTGCATGTGTATATGTGTGAAAGTGCATCTTCATCATGTATAAGTGTATAAGTGCATATCAATAAGAGTAAGTATGCTATCTAATGAAAATAACACAATTCAAATGATATACAAAGAATAGAAATTGTACTTACAATAGTTAGCCATACTTTTTGCTTGGTTAGTTTCTTGAATAACCTGCAATAAAGAGAGAAAGAAGAGAGAGAGAGAGAGAGAGAGAGAGAGAGAGAGAGAGAGAGAGAGAGAGAGAGAGAGAATTCAAAGAGAGAAAGATGTAGAAAGAGACAAACAGAGATAGAGGGAGACAATAAGAGAGACCTTAGGCAAAACAACAATTCTGCATATACTTGCTTCAGCTCGTAAGCGCAGCGCAATTGCGAACTATGGAGAGCTCTTCGATCAAATGTGTGAAAATGCCGATCGAAGAGCCTCCAACATTATAATTTTTTTCCGTCAACAGACTGTGTTAGCGACGCTGTATGGGAGCGTCGCAGATCCATTGCGCCACAAGTCACAAAAAATGTCGTTTGTTTCGTCGTTTAATCGACGGTCGGCGTGCGACGCTCATTACGACGCATGTTGCAATTTTATAGCGATGAAATTCTGTCGCCTTAACCATCGCTATACGTCCGTATTCCTTGTAGTGATATGTATATGTATATGTATATGTATATGTATATGTATATGTATATGTATATGTATATGTATATGTATATGTATATGTATATGTATATATATATATATATATATATATATATATATATATATATATATATATATATATATATATATATATATATATAGTTGAGATATCAAACTCAACATGTGATGTGCAACATCATAGCCCAAGGAATAACTCATGAATGAATGACTCTCCTCCCAGTCATATGCCTATATATATAGCTCTCTCTAAGTGACTACCTGTTTGGGCAGGTGGATACTAAGCATCCATGTGTCAGCCATGTAACTGCATGTGCACCAAGTGTCCCAGTTAACCAGAGTTAACTCAAGTGGATGCATCTAAAAGGTTCCAGAGCTCTTTGGGCAAAATATTCTCCGCATGTTTCCCATGGGGGTTGAACCCAGGACCTCCTCCTTCACACCCTTGAGTCTTAACAACTAGGCTAAGTGGATCACTTGGTTACAAGAGTAAATGACCATCTAGTAAGTCTAGACTCGAGATCTTTGGTCATACATATGGATGACCAAACGGTGTCTGATTTTAGATATGTCTGAACTGACTAGACCCTTAGATCATAGACTTACTTTATTATATTCTTCCCCCCTTGGAAAGTATTTTGGTCCTTGAAAATAAGAGCTATATATACTTTAGGCAACCCTCCAGCCTCATGCTCTAAAACTTGAAGAACATGCATTCATTCAATCAAGTTATTTACTTAGAACTTGAAAGTATCATGTTCGAAAACTTGAAGAACATGATCGGTTTATCCACTTAAAACTTGGAAGTAGAAAACATTCTTTATTTCGGACCAACTTAAAACTCAAAAGTTAGAAAACGTCATTGGATTGTGGAAACTTTTTCCCAAGTTGAATTATCTTCAGTTCCATCCTTCCATTTTACTAAGCACTCTTCGTACAAGTGACTTCTTGTACGTTTATCTCGAGTGTGAAGTATCCTTTCAAGTTTATGCGGAATTGTTTCACTTACTGGAATTGGAAGTATAACCTGTTGTCCAACTAGATTATCTGAATCTGTGAGACTCTTCTTAAGTCGACTAACATGGAACACTAGATGAATCCAACTATCATCTGGATTGGAAGTATAACCTGTTGTCCAATTAGATTATCTGAATCTATGAGACTCTTCTTAAGTCGACTAACATGGAACACTAGATGAATCCAACTATCATCTGGAAGTTGTAATTCATAAGCCCATAAGCCAACTTTCTTGGTGATTGGAAAAGGACCACAATATCTAAGCGACAACTTGGCACATTGACGATTCTTGAACTTTTTTTTATCTTTCAGGAATACGAAGATAAACTTGATCGCCTACCTGAAAAGTAATATCTCTTCGCTTCGGATCGGCATAAGTCTTTGCACGATCTTGTGCTTTCTTTAAGTTTTCTTTAGCTAACTTAAGTTTAAAGTTCATGTCTTGAAGGAATTCTTGAGCTGCTTGAACTCATTCATTTTAAAGTCCCACAAAATATGGAGACCTAGGCTGGAACCCATACATCAACATGAATGGACTAAATTCAATTGATGAATTCTTGGCACTATTATAGGCAAACTCAGCTAAACGAAGATAGTCTTCCCAATCAATTTGTTTGGAAGTGACATAAGCTCTGAGTATTTCTTCCAAGATTTGATTGACTTTCTCTGTCTCTCCACCCGTCTGGGGATGTTCAGCTGTACTTAAACTTAGTTTAGTTTCAAGTCTACTAAAGACTGCTCGTCAAAAAATGACTTGTAAATCGATCATCTCTCTCAGAAACTATGTCTACTAGAAGACCATAGAGTCTATAAAGTTGATTTACAAATGTTTTTACAAGTTCTAGAGTCTTATAACTAGTCTTGACTGGAATAAACTGAGCAAGTTTAGTCAATTGATCAACTATAACCCAAACTGAATCAAAGCCTTTCTGAGTGTGGGGTAATCCGAAAATGAAATCCATGGAAATACTCTCACATTTTCCTTTGGGAATCTCCAAAGGATGCAACAATCCTCCAACTTTAAGTCATTCAAACTTATTGACTTGACATTTATGGCACTTGGATACATAGTTTTGCACATCTTGATGTAAATTAAACCAATAAAAATTTATTTTAACTAACTCATAGGTTCGATTAATACCAAGATGTTCAAAAAGTACTTGATTTCATATGTCCGACATACTTGGGACACAAACCTTACCTTTATAAAGCACATATTCATCTTGGAGAGAATAGTGTTTAAACTTTCTCTCAGAAGTACTTGCTTCATTCTGTTGAGCTTGTTCAACTGCTTTCCATGCTTGATTGTAACTTGGATCTTCTTTGCATCTTCCTATCAAAGTTGAAATAAATTCACTTTGAATTTGTACAAAGCTTAGGTGGTTCAACATAGGCATCTGACTTAAGGCGTCTGCCACTGCATTGAACTTTCCTTTTCTGTACCTTAGTTCATAATCAAACTCTTGTAACTGTTCGGCCCATCTTGCTTTTCTACCTCTCAAATCTGGTTGGTTTGCAAACCACTTGATGCTCTCTTGATAAAATATTATGGTTAACTTTGATCCATACAGGTAATGGTGCCATTTCATCAGAGCATTTATAATATCGAATAACTCTCTCTCATAGCTAGAGTAGTTTTATTGAGAAGGGCTTAGCTTTCTACTCTCGAAAGCTATTGGTCGTCTATGATGCATGGGCAGGACACTTGCATTTGGGATACCATGATTTCAAATTTGGAACTAGAAATCCAAGATTACAAAGATAAATTGGACTTCCAAATTATGAACATGGAGCGGGTAGATTTGGTTCTACGAAGAGAGTGGCTTTGGAGTCTTGGACCTTCATTGTCCAGATGCTACTATACAAACACTTTGGAATTCCAGCGTGATGGGGTGTTGTATAAGATCAAGGGCAAACACAAGGTTCCAAGCACCCCTTTGATTTCACACACACAGTTAAAGAAACTTGTAAGCAATGAAGCTAGGACCCAAGCTTTTTTGGTCCCTAGCACTAATGTAATAGATTCTCAGGATACAAGTCAAGTTTCTTATGTCTCGTCTTTTATTCCTCATGGTGTATGTTAAATTCAATCAAGTAATGAAGGAATTTATAGATGTGTTCCCTAAGGAACTCCCGCACGGCTTGCCACCCTCTCGTGGAGACATTGATCATGCAATCGATCTGTTTTCGAGAACCAAGCCAAAATCTTAAAATCCTTATTGCCTCCCCTATGTCCAAAATCTAGAAGTCGAGAAACAAATTAAAGACTATCTAGATAAAGGGTTTATTCAACCAAGCCAGTCTCCTTGGGCCGCACCCATCCTTCTTGTACAAAAGAAAGATGGAACTTTAAGGCTCTGTGTGGACTATAGGGCGTTAAACAATCTTACTATAAAGACTAAATATCCCATGCCACTGGTTGAAGATCTTTTGGACAGCTTAAAGGGAGCTAAAGTCTTTTCAAAGATTGATTTATGCCAAGGTTATCATCTAGTCAGAATCAAAGATGATGATATTCCCAAGACAGCCTTTGGAAATAAGTATGGTCACTATGAGTTTTTAGTGATGTCGTTCTGGTTGAAAAATGCACCCGTAATATTTATGACTTTAATGGACCAAGTGCTTAATTCATACTTGGAAAATTTTATAGTTGGTTTTCTCAATGATATACTGATCTATAGTACTGATCATGAAAATTGTCTAGAGCACTTGAAGAAAGTCTTTGAGTTACTTCGCGATAATCAACTTTACGGTAAAGAGTCCAAATGTGAATTCTTTATCCCAGAAGTAAAGTATCTAGGCCATATCATTTTTGCAGGAGGAATTAAAGTTGACCCAGGTAAAGTCCAAGCAATTCTTAACTGGCATGAGCCCAAGATTGTTTGAGAATTACAAAGTTTTCTCGGATTGGCTGGATATTATCGAAAGTTTGTGGTTGGGTATGCCAAATTAACAATACCTTTGACAAATCAACTCAAAGGGAAGCCTCAGAAGATACAATGGAAAGAGGAACAAGCAAAGAGTTTTCAAGAACTTAAACTTGCTTTAGCATTGGCCCCCGTTCTACAAATCGTAGATTCGAACAAGTCTCTCCAATTAGAAATAGATGCAAGTTCATCTGCGGTAGGAGCAGTACACAACATATCTATGAGGAGAGGGACTCTGAGGAAGAGAAAATTTCTTTACAAGTGCATAATTTATAAAATTATGTGTGGCCGAATCGTCCAGCATAATCTGGATGGTGTGACCTTTGAGTGACCTATGTAGCTTGACCAAATCATGCGGATCAAATTCTTGAGGTTGGCGCATGTGTTTGGAGACTTGGCACTTATGAGTAACCACTATTCGTTTGGGAATAACCACTATCTTGTTGGACATCTAAACAGAAATTATCCTCATAAATCTCTGCAACCTTAATCGCTTCATCACGCGATTTATGTGCCTGTCTCTTCACCTCATTACAAATTTGCTGATTAAGTCCTCTAACAAAACCAAAGCGGATGGAAGTCATCCAAGTTTTTCAGTTTTAGAATAACATCTCGATACTCTAAAATGTAAACTGATAATGGTCTTTCTTTCTGTTGAGTTCTATCCCACGCCTCCCACTTACGTTCCTCCTCATTCTCGAGGAGAAACTCTTTCTTAAAGAGACACATGAATAAAACCCAGGTTGAAGGATTTTTATGAGTCTCAGAGAAACTCATCCACCACGTAAAAGCCTTAGGGCCTAGTGATAAACTGGTCTCTACCACTCTCACATGCTCAGGGATGTTCTTAAGCTGGTGGACATCATGACACTGCTCTAAGAACGTCAAAACAACATCCTTATCCCTATCCTTATCTTCACCCGAGAAGTAAGGTGGACGCAGATCTTTTCCTAAGGAAAGATCTATGGGATGACTTTGACCTACTGTTTGTCCCGATGTATTAGCAAAAAGTGGAGTGGTAGGAGCTATCAAACTAAGATGACTCATGCTACTAGTCAGGGGAAATAAGTCTGCTTGGGAGATTGATATAGTTGGATCCTTCTCCATCAAAATAGACATCGGTGAGGTTGTTATCCTATCGGTATGGCTGCCAAGAGTAGCCCTACCTACCTCCTTGGGCTTCTAGAGTAAGTCCAAAATAGCCCTAAGATGACTTTGAATTCCGTCAAAAGATTCACGAAGTTCCACAACTTCTACGGGGACATTGGACAAATGTCCAAGGTCTTGCTCTACTCTCAATATACTACCTTCAAGATCTTTCTTCTTGTTTAAGATGATGTTGATATCCGCTTGCATCGTGGTACAATCAATGTCTAAAATTAACGTCATATTTTCTACGTTTGATGCATCAGATACATGACTAGGAATTGAAATCGTTTGTGCAGATGTATACAATGCACATGACATTATTGGTGGTCTAGTCATGAGTGAAGATGTTAGTAAAATAGAAACTGAAACATACATCAACGCGCTAGTAATACTTGTTAAAGCGGCGTGGCTCAAAGTCCCTTCCATCACACATAGCCCGTATACAAACTCGCTTAGATTCCCTAACGTAAGTGGTGTGTGTGATAAAATTAAAGGTATGATGCACAAATTCATAAGAAAACTTCCCCGTTTAATTTGTGCTTTGTAGTGGAATCGATTCTAGCAAAGAGAGCTAGAATAATGATGTAACTTGATCCTCCAGGTCTGATCTTCTCCCAAGACTTTGGTTATCTTCGGCTTTGATCACCAAGGATATGCAGTCGGGTTTGGTTGGGGATGATAGCAAGCTCCAGAGAATACACAAACAAAAGGATCTCAGCTCGAGATTAGCAGAGCATATAGAGAACAGAACAAGACAAACTTTGCAGAATTCGATATAATCGATAGCATTTTACTACAGTGATTAAAGCACTGCCAGGTCCTCTTGGAGTACTCGAGGTGTATTCCTGTCTTCCACCAGATGCTATACTGACTTTTATTTTACCTCCTTCATGATCTAGGAGGCCTGCAGGACTGAAGACCAGCAATA